>JXTB01000002.1:1844386-1930031 GCA_002914805.1 Parasponia andersonii | reverse complement strand
CCCCACAAATATTTATTCTTCTTGTACAAGGCTACAAGCCATGTTCACCGACTGATCATGATCAAAACTCCTAGCCTTCCAAATTCAATTTAGATAAAATATAACCCACCAAGTTAAAAAGCTTAAGTACCGTAATTAACCTTAATAAATTATTTGCGCCGGCGATATATTTTATGGTAGGTTCACTTATTTTTAGAATATTTTATGGAATCTTAGATTCATAAATGCATATTCTTTTCAAAGGAATAAAATAAGCTTTGGTATGACTAGGACTAGGAGGTGCATTTCAATAGTATATAGGACTATGATGTTTATTTTTATTTTTTTTATTTGTTTCTCAATTTTTCTGATAGTATCAATCCCCAGCATATGAAGAATCCATTGTCTGCCTGTCCCTTCAAATGTTAAAAAATTTAATGATCTATGTTAGTACCATTTCTAATATTCTTTATAGCAATTAGCTGACTAGTAAACTTCTTGTATCCCTTAGTTTTAATCCAAGTTGCCCTCAGAACACTGGAAAACTCAATGTACACCCATGGTTTTTGTAGCTTAGAAGCTTGGACCCGTCTATTTTTTGTATTTATGACAAAATTATTTAATTGGATCCATAACCAATAACTTTAATTTTTAGGTCGAATTTTGTTGTCCGAATTCTGGATTAACCAATAAAAATATGTAGCATTAACCAATAATTTTTCATGAAGTTTATAAGCTTTATTTATATTATGATGCTGCATCAATTCATTTGTTAAACATAAATTAAAAAACTAAAATTGAATGAAAATATAGATTCATAAAATAGAGTAAAATAGGTAAAAATAAAAACAAAATTAAAAAAGTTGTGTTATTTTTGGAAAATAAAACAGTCGAGTTTGTTAAATAGTTTAAATGGCAATTTAAATTTAAGTTGATTGAGCTTTCCTAGTTATAAAAGGTGACACATCATTTTGCAACTTGCAATCTTGATCGCCAGCAGGATCTAGTACTTTGTGGGAGGGTGGTAGAATAGCTTTTTCCTTCTTATTTATTTATTGATTTTTTTTTCTTTTTAAAGGAATTTAAATTATATATATGCAAGATGATAGTGATTTTGTTGACAATGTAACATGTGCCCAAATAATATATTAATTGAAGCTCATCCATAAAGAATAATTTTACCCTTTTTCCACTAAAAAAAAAATACCCGTTTTTTAATAATTGAATAGAAGAATTTTGATTTTTTTCTTCGAAAAGTAGAATTTTGCTTGTTGAGGGTATACACTTCTGTGATGGATGAAATTTGACAATTTACAACTCATATTGATACAACGTGATGTCATTTTATCTTATTCATTAAGTTTAATAAAGGTGGAAACGAGAAAGAAAATGAATTCATTTCCTTTCATTAGTTAAAGTACCAAAGTAGTAAATAAGCTCAATTAGGAGTAGATAGCTCCTTCAGGTAACCATTCCCAAAAAATAAAAAAATAAAAATTCGATCGATGGGGGTTTTGAAATTCTTTTATGTAATTACTTTTAGAATTATATTATAGTTTTTATTTTTAGGGAGATAGTGAGGCAAAAGTTTACATCATTCAGAATCTCATATTTATATGAATATGCCATATCTCCATTTATTATAATGGACATTCTTTTTTTTTTTGGCTGAAAATTATAATTGACATTTTAACGAATGGCACACCGAGCTTAATTTGAGATCCTTTTAGATGTAACTCCAATGCTTTAACTTCAACAAAACAAAAACATCATAATTTATGACTTGGTTTTTCGGCAGCCTAATCAATTTTTTAGGTGCTTCTCGAATTAGTAGATTGTTCCAAGATTAGGAAAAATAATGGGAGAAGAGAAGGTGGACAAGTGTTTTAAAATATGGTGTAATATGACAAAAAACAGTATCAGTTATTATTATCTTCTTTTTTTTTCCCCCCCCTAAAGCAGTCTTGCTGATAGTTAGTTTTATTTGCTATTTTTTTTTGGAGATTTCCAATAACTAGTTAACGAAAAATACCAAGCATCATGCATGATAAATTATATGGAAAAATAAATTGATTTATGTGATTTGTACCAAATAATATAATGACACATCAATCAATCAAGTTAGTTTTTAATATTTTGTTAAAATGTGTAACATTATTCCTAGGTAACATGTCTTTGGTGATATAAGTGATTTCCAAGAGCAAAAGATGTATTCCTTATAGATTTCTAGTTGTATAACTATGAGATTCTATATTTCCTCATTGGTAATGGTCGTCACTAAAATATGATAACACTTATAATATTTGTCTATTGTAATGAATTTTTGTAATTCAATTTCTATATTGGATTAACAATTAAATTTATTTAAAAATTTAGAGAAAAAATACAAATAAATGAAATTAGCATAAGAAAACATTATGAAATATCGTTGGTGTCTATAAATTTAGATTATAATTCTACACTTTTATTAATACGTGGCTTTTGTTCTTATTATCATTATATCTTTGCTCTAAGTTCACAATCTTTAGTACACCCCTAAGTACAATATATGGTCGATACATTCATTTTTGAAGAGATGTTTTAGAATTATTCTTTTTCTTTTGTCAATTCTATGAGACATAAATTTTACTATAATTTGTAAATAACATTTATAAATTAATAAAATATAATATTTTCAATAAAGTTATATACTTATATATCTGTGATGCCCAAGATTTTATAAATTAATAAAATATAATATTTTCAATAAAGTTATAGACTTATATATCTGTGATGTCTAAGATTCTCACATGCATAATAATAAATATGTTCTAATTGCATATTAAGTATCTAGAAGTCGTTAGTACTATTTTATAGTAACATGCTCATTCATTATGTTATGTGCATTTACATACATGTTATTACACTAATGATTATTAAAGTGTCCCAATGCAATATAAAGGTTCAATACCCTCAGAGAGAGAGCTCGGTGTGCTAAAAAAACAAAGAATATAATTATAAAAGCAATACTATGTGCACATGCATTAAGATCGTACTTGTTGATAACTTGGTCAAATAGTAGTTTTTTGGTAAAATGTAATTTCATGCATTTGGGAGCCAAATTCACAGTGTGTTTAACATGTCAAATAGGCTTGATTCAATTTTTTGGATTCATTTATAGCATTTTATTTGTCAGCTCTAGGTAAGCACGAGGTGGCATTCAGGAAACTAATTCGTATTTAGTTGCACTAAGCTAGCTTAGATTAAGCTTAATCGNCAAATTACAATAAGATTGGCCATATAGGATCATAAGTCAAAGTATGACTAGTTTTCACTTTCTAAGGTAGGATTCACCAACTTTGGCTACACTTGAGTGTATAGGAGTGACCAGTAATGTGTTGACTATGCTAAGGATGTTCTAGAGCTGGACACATAGAAAGTGATGTGCAAAATACCCAAAATACCCCTTAGAATTTAAGTTATACATTTTCTTAGCCATTAAGTGTTGCTTTTGGGTCAAATCTAGTCATTTGCTTTCCCTTTCTCTCCAGCCATAACCTGAAGCTCTCCAATGCTTTTTCTGACTTCTCTCAACTTTCCGCAAATATTTCCAAGAGTTTCCAAGTGGTAGAACTCAAATTGGAGTCTTAGAAAGCAAGATACACCAAAACTAGTCAACGTAATTCTATTAAGTTCTTCTTTCTAGGTTTTGTCCTTTAATTTCAATTCTCTGCTTGTTCCCACTTAAATAATAGTTTCTTCAGGTCTTCTTAAGTCCGAAAATCTATTTCTAAGATTTGGGAATCAGTTTAGTGGAGATAGAAGGCAAGAAGTCTAGCAAAGTCTCAAACTAGTCAAGGTGAGATTTATGTAGGATTTTGAATTTTTAGTTCATTTATTTGTTTCAGCACTTAAATTAAAGCTATTATTTGATGAATAATGGTACTAAGAAGTCTTATATATTACTGAAAATATAAAATTTAGGTAGAGGATTAAAGTTAAACCTAAGACCCCAAAGTTTGCTATTCATGGATTTAAGTGTTTTCATGTGTGGTAGATTAAGTTTTCCATATTTGTAATCTAATTTCTTAAAATTGTAGTGTATATTTTATTGATTCTATTAGTTATTACACTTATTTGATAGCTGGTTGTGATGACACACAAGTGTAAAAATCGTTTAAACTTTGTGAAAATTGAAAGAAATTCAAATGCACTTAAGTTGTTCCAAATGATCCTCTTTGATGTGTATATGTAGGAATTGGATTGTTAATTGTTATTGCAGGGTTAAAATCATGATTTTAATCATGTGAGAATGTCCTTTAAATAGGGGAGGTGCTGTCCAAATGTTTTTAAATAAAATGGCACCATTTAGGAGCAAATTGACTTGTTTTTACAAAATTATTTGTCATTTTGGATCATTTTGTGCTAATGAACTAGCATTCATATTTTAAATACTTTTGAACAGTTTTTCAATGCTAGTTATTGACTACCAAGTACCTTAAGTGATTTATACACTCCTGAGTCATTTTAAGATTAAGTTTTCTAAATTGGTGAAAGTTTTGATTTCGGTATTGTTCAAATATCTTGATGCATTCTTTTGTAAAATGTGCACCTTGAATAATAGTAATTTATGATAGGTGATTAGCACACCAATCTCTAGAGGATATTGACTCTTTCCACTATCAATTCTTATTCAAGACACGAGGTAAGTAAAGACTTACAACTGCATCATAAGAACTATATGGAAGATATATTTATGTGAAACTTACTTATTCCTGAAGTTATGAAATGACATGTGCATGACACGTTTTGCATGCAAATAGAGACTTTTTTTATAAGAGTATTTGAAAGTGAGTACCATTGTGCCAATTTTATAAGATAAGTTTTAATGGCAATTGTTAGTCTGTCGGAGCTGGATAGATAAGTCTGTTGATGCAGACTCTCCCGTTGAAGCGGGATTTGCGGCTCTTATAATGTATCTCGTTAAAGCGGGACAATATTAGCGCGGTGTGGGATGCCCCTTTGATGAGGGAAGGAGTTTTCAAAAAAAACCTCACACGACGGTCGCACCTTATTTTTACTCTTGGCCAGAATTTTCACCCAATGTTATCACGGTCTATTGACTTACGGGACAAGCAATGTACTAAGTGGCCCAACTAAGAATAATTTTTAAGGAAAATACATGGACTTAAATGTTTAAGACAGAAAAGAGTACAATGGGAACTTTACGAGATTTTAAAGCATTCATAAGCATGTATAGTTTTTACTTACTGGGTTTTAGTTCATTTTAGTCTTGTGATGTAGATGAGGAGGCACATTTTAGTATTGACTAGTTGGTTACCTGGTTTGTTTTTTTGTCGCCATGATCATACAATGTAGATGAGCATAACCTGTGGGCAACATTTTTGTTTTGAGATATTTTGGTGTAATGTAAATACTACTGCTGATGGCAAAATAGACTGGTGAAAACCTCTTTTGATTGTACATTTTGTAAAGACACTTTTAATAAGAAATGCCATATAGTTGTTTTTGTTTAAAGGTTTTAGAAAGTTCAAAATTGCCCACCTTTTTATCAAAACAAAAGATATGATAGAACAAAAAATAATACTTCATAGTTTGACTGTATATGACAATATGGTTAACTAGGGGGTGTTACAATATCAATAGTAAATATAAAAAGCAAAAATATCTAATCTAACATTGCTTTTTTGAAAAGGAGTAATTTTTTTAAAAAAAAAAATTGAAATGACCTCCACTTAATACGAATTAAAGGAAAATCTATATTACTACCCAATTCTCACCCACCTTATTAAGGATGATAGGTTTTCACGCCTATTTTGGTGTGACTCGAATCTAAAACCGAAATTACAGGTAGTGGGTTCTCTTACCACTTGAACCAACTCATTTCGTTAACTTTACACTTTTTTTTTTAAAAAAAAATGATGTTATGAACACTAATATTTTACACCAAAAATTTATATATATGAAGTGACATTTATTTCAAACACTTATTTTCTTTTGGAGTGAGATTACTCCATTTAAAATTATGTGGCTAAAAATAATGACACATCACTAGTATAGATTTTTAATACAAAATTCTAGTTTCCTAATCTTTACCCTTCTAGAAATATCTAATAATATTTTAAAATTTAAGAATAAATCTCCAATACTTAGCCACCAACCAATGCCATAAAGACCAATGTTATCTGAATGTTATCTGAATTTAATGTAGCACAACTTTATTGATCTATAGCAAGAAGATGAATATTAACAACATTTTTTACACTCTTTTCTATGATTCTTATAATCTCATGATTAGTATATAGATTTTACTATAATTTTTTACATTATTAAAATTTTAAATTGAATAATAAAATCTGTGTAACTGAAGGATGTATAAAAATAAAAAATAAAAAATAAAAGCTCGTAGTAAGAAATATCTTCACCCTTCCTCACTCGAAGCCACTTCCGTAATAAATTATTTAAAATTCACCGTGGCTTATGTATGGGGCCTAGACTCCGCCCCCACGTCTCCATACGACACTCGAAATTCATCGCCCGAAGTGGGTCCCACACCACCACATGCCTATTATTTCACGAAAAGCAAAAAAAATCCAATGACTCATAAATGACAATACTACCCTCCTCTGTTCTTTCTATAAATGACAACCCACCACCCCATTATCAATTCCATTTCCGAGCCAAGCTCTTTTAACTTTCTATCTTAGACACAGAACTTTCTCGTAAGAGAGAGAATTTTCTCGTCACCAAATTTTCTTTTTCTTTTCTTTTAATTTTTTCCCCTCACCCCCCCAAAAAAATAAAAATAAAAAAGAAAAAGAGAAAAAGAAAAGAGTGAGCCATGTTGGGTGTGTTCAGCAGCTCGATCGTTTCGCCGCCGGACGAGCTGGTGGCCGCCGGGAGCCGGACCCCATCGCCGAAGATCACGTCGGCGGCTCTGGTCAACCGGTTCCTCGAGACTAACGCCTCCGCGGTGTCCGTACAGGTTGGTGAGCAAGCCCAGCTCGCCTATACTCACCACAATGAGTCTGCCTTGCAGCCAAGGTAAATTATATTGGCCATCATCGTCGTCGCCGTTGATTTTATCTGATCATCTTCATAGCAGTGTTATTAAGTTACATTGACCAAATGTCCCTGGCCGTCCAATGCGTTGACCTTTCTTCCGGCCCGTGATAGATTGACTAATAACTCCATAGCAGAAAATAATTATAACTACACTAAAACCATCATCATTTCTAATCTGAAATTAATAAGCCGTGTTTAAATTCATGAAATTATAATTTTTTTGAAGGTTAACGGACACGTGTCAGTTCTTACTTATGGCAAAAAAATGCTTATGTAGTAATTATATGATTTTTTTTTATTGAGAATAGTAATTATATGATGCTCAGCTTGAGTGCTTGGTCTCCTTGAAAATACATGATATTCTGTTCTTATGGTGCTTGTTTTGATAATTAATATACAAAATTTTCAAAAAAATTTGAAAATACGGACTTTTGTAAGGTTGTGAACGAAGATTTTTGGTTTCTTTATTATTTAATTTTGTAGTTTAAGTTTTTGGGATTTGATTGGTTATAGATCCAAATTATGGCCATAATTTTAGAATATGAAGAATTTTTTTGTTAATGTTTTTTTTAAGAAGAAATTTTTTGGGGAATTTTGTCTTTTGGGGATATGTGTCTGTCGCATGATTGCCACGTGACCTTATCTAGATTCTTTTTGACTTGGTTTCACGAGGGAATCGTCTCGCAACTTGGTTGGACACGTGGCAGAATCTAGGTGTTTGTGGTCGTCTGGATACTCTTCCAGGGACGGTTTAGATTATGGTTAACGTAAGCTGTCGTTATCGAAGTGGGTGACTTATGGTTTCGGAGTTCGGACTTTTTTTGTTGTGGAATTAGACCGCTAAAGCCTAAAGTCCGATCAAACCCAAAATTTAGGAAAATGAGGAAAATGGTATTTACGGGACGATCCTCGAAATATAAAGACATGTTCTTAAATCTTATCTCTAGGATCGACAGAGCTAACACCTACATTTTTATGTTTTGTGACTATTTTAGGGCCTATTGTTATGCGCAGCAGAGCAAAAAGTATGTGTGGGAAAAAAATTTAGGATTTTAGTAAATTTAATTTATAAAGCTGTTTGTACTATTTAAAAATATCCAGTGTAAAATATTAATTTATCACATGTCTCCTCCTCGCTTTTTTATTTTTACTCTTTTAAAAGCTAAAAGTAAATTCTAAAAGCAATTTTAGATGAAGCCTTTTTATATGAGTGATAAATAACAATCTTTTTATTTAGGAAAAAAAAAGTCATATATCATGAGTTATTAGGACATTGGCAGAGCATCATGATTATCAGAATCGTTCGTTTCTTGGTATAGAATCTGCGGTGATGCCTAGACCAATGAACAACCTTGATTAGTCATATGCATATAACAGAAACACATTTTATGTACCATTCGTAGTGATGATATTCATTGCTTTTTCAAATCCTAAAATTGTAGAAGTTTTTGCGTCCTAATTAATTAATCTTGAATTGAAATGTAAATATGTATTGATTAAGAAAAGTCATGATACATAGTATTATGGTTAAGCAGAGCTAGCGTTTTTTCATTGGGTACCTTTTTTTTATTCAATTATATATTTATAAACGATATATTAACATTTTTAAATTATCTAATAGAACAGGCGCAGTGAGCTCTGATATGTTTGTCTTTCTTCTTCTTTCATAATAGAATTATTTTATGGCGATATCTCGCTTTCAATCTTTTATTTTTCTCTGCTTTGTCTTTCTTCTTCTCTCATAATAGAATTATTTTATTTTATGGTGATATCTCGCTTTCAATCTTTTATTTTTCTCTGCTTTGTCTTTCTTCTTCTCTCATAATAGAATTATTTTATGGCGATATCTCGCTTTCAATCTTTTATTTTTCTCTACTTTATTTCCTTTAAAACTCTCACCCTAACACACAAGTCCCATATGTTCTAGGAATTAGTAAATTGACCTTAAAGAGTACATGGAGTAATGATCAGTTTTCGTCTGTGATCACAACGAATCAAATCCCACTTGTTAACACCGGGCGTGGATATGATTATTTTATTACTTTCTTAAAGTCGGATGAGGTTTATGGTGGGAGAGACCATACTGTGACATGCTATAGTTACTGGTTTTGGAATCTGCTTTTTTTTGGTTATGTCATTATTGGGTATTGGCTAGTTGAATTGGTTTTTCTTTAGTGGGTGTCCCAATCATGGTTCTATGCTAGGATTCCTGATTGACATAATAACAACTACATGACGTGGCATTTACGTAAAAAAATATTTTTTAAAATAAAAAGAGAAGATAAAATTGATAAATAAGAAATGTGACAAGTGACATTACCAAGCTTTATTTTCCCCTAGAGTCTTGGATAACTGATATTAGGTAACATCATTTTAGTTGATTGTATATTTGCAGCTCTTGAATTTCATGCGTACAATCATTGAATTTGAGAACAAAGGTGTAAATAGGCTGCTCAGGACTTGGCTGGCAATAATAAACTCTTCCAAATTGGATTATAAGTAGTTATTGTTACACATAACTAAGTAAATATGTCATATAATCTTGTGCAAGTATGGCTTATATGAATTGGGTTTGAAATTGGCAGATCATTTGCTGTGAAGGATGAAATATTCTGCTTGTTTGAAGGAGCACTTGACAACTTGGGGAGTCTGAGGCAACAATATGGGCTTGCCAAGTCTGCAAATGAAGTGATTTTGGTCATTGAAGCTTACAAGGCACTGCGCGATCGGGCACCTTACCCTCCTAACCATGTTGTTGGCCACTTAAGTGGAAGTTTCGCTTTCATAGTTTTCGACAAGTCCACTTCCACCTTGTTTGTGGCTTCTGTAAGTCATCACCCCTACATTCACCTAGCAAGTTCCTTGGTGAAGCTTAGTATCTTTGGTGTGTTGGTCTCTAACAACAATTTTGGTTGGTGAGATTTGGACAGGACCAATTTGGTAAGGTTCCCTTGTATTGGGGAATCACGGCTGACGGATATGTGGCTTTCGCTGACGATGCAGAATTGCTCAAGGGTGCTTGTGGCAAGTCACTTGCTTCATTCCCTCAAGGTGTGTGAAGATTGTACTTAAATAGATAACATACGTATCCAGCAACTATTGGTTGCTTATGGTTTATAAATGAGAACAGAAAATAAATAAATATGGAGTTGCATCCACAAACTGAAAAAACCATCAGCTTGAACATTTCCTACATTCCGTTTTGAATCGAAATTCCATTTTGGTATTTTCTTGGGTGCATTTTTGTTGATGATGGTTGCATTTGATGGTCAGGATGTTTCTTCTCTACGACGGTGGGGGGACTGAGAAGTTTTGAGAATCCTAAGAACAAAATCACTGCTGTGCCTGCTCCTGATGAAGAGATCTGGGGTGCAAAATATAAGGTAACATGAATTACAAATATGCAGACACAATTTGGCACATTATAGCAATCTGGTTCTATATAATTGTCTCAAAGTTCCCACTATCGATCATGCCTTTTATATTGAATTTAGCTACTCTAAGATGAAATTCAAGACAGCAACTGTCTGCAGAGTTTTGCTAGTTCTAATATGCTTATGGCAGATCATTATAAGAACGTTGTATATTCACCGAAATAAAAGCTAGCAACTCAGCAATTCCTAGGATAAAATGGACTGTGAAAAGCCTCTTTCCTTCATTTTATATGAATATCGGATTTACTCATATTTGTTGGGACTAAAAAAACCCAGAATTTCATACTTTCTGCATTGTGGACCGGGTCATGACATTTCTTCACATTGTCAACATTCCCATTTCCTACTACATCAAAGAATATACTAAAGTACAATAAAGAGCAAATCCCATCCTGACTTGTTACTCTCATAGTCTCATTTAACTTTATTTTTCTTCTTTTCTTATTGTGTGGCAAACAATGGAGACCAACTTTAATTACAGCCACATGTTAGTTGATTCAATTCCGCTAATCTGTCTACTTGGCTGGGGTTGAAATCACAGGTGGAAGGGCCAGCAGTTCTTGCAGCCACAGAGTAGAATCTTCCTTGAAAATGGGACACATGAAGTTAATTTGTATGGTTGAGATTTGCCAGGCATGTAAATACCTGAAGCTTTAGCTGTCCGTACAGTGGATAATGTGTGGCTGGAAAATAGCTCTCTGCTTTGTTTTTGTTTTGGTCTGTAGTTGCTTGCTAAATTGGGCTTTTACTCTTAAAAGCCTTTTTTTCTAGTCTTGTACCATTGTACAGCTACTCTTTCTCTTGTTTAATAAATGTCTGTTTGAGGGTTTGAAATTTAGTTTGAAAATCACTACTTACGTACTTTGTTTCTTAATTTCGTCACACAACGAGGAATGCGCGATTCAATGCGCCATGTGCGTGTAATTGATCTCAGCCCTATTCAATGCGCCATGTGCGTGTAATTGATCTCAGCCCTAGGATGTGGCTCAACGGTACAGTTCAATGTTTCATACGTGTTTGATTAATTTTAATCCTTCATTGGGTGGGCCACTTCCAATGAACAATAGAGATCTATCATCGAACATATTATAAAAGATAGGTCAATTTTGTTAGCGTACACAAATTTTTTTTTTTTAATAATGGAAAACAAAGGGAGGAGGGCGATAACTTGCTACCATTTTTGTGCGTTATCATAGGAGTTCCAATTCTGTTTAAGAATCTTACTTAAGATTTTATAGAGTTCTAATTTCATTTAAGAATGTTCTCCATGATCTTACGGGTCGCTGCCATCGAATGATGGAGTAAGTTACTTAAATTTCATCCAAATAATGAGTGAAAACAATATTACAAGAGCAAATGAAAAAGTATGGACTAGCAGATAGGTATCCTCAACTTTGTTCAAGAATGTTTGGATGATGGAATGAGTTATCTAAATTCCATCCGAACAATTAGCGAAAACAACATTCTGCGGACAGAAGAAAAGGTATTGGATTAGCAGATAGGTATTCTCAACTTTGTTCAAGAATTTTTTCCAAGATCCTACAGGTCACTGTTATCAAATGGTGGAGTAAGTTACTTAAATTCTATCCGAATAATTAACAAAAAAAGATGTTCTGAAAATAGAGAAAGATTATTGGGTTAGCAGCTTCACATTTAAGACTTTTGAAGGAGCTCTAATGTCCAAAATAACTGCGTTGACACTAGGCTAGTGCGTACACAACTTAAATAGTAGGCATTTGGCAATAATAATTGTATACCAACATTCCTAGGTCTTCGCTCTTTAATCTAGGTGGGCCAAATCTCTAGAAAATTCTTTTTCTTTCTCAGTTTGTTGATGTGGCATTTCTTGGATGGCCTCGAAGGAAAACTTGATCCAGCAGAACAATTCTTCTTCTCTATCTCTTAGAGAAATAAAATACTTTTGGATGACCTCTTTCCTGAGAATAAGTTATTGAAAAGAAGAAAATTGAATACACCTAGTCACTTTAGTCAAGGGAGGACATAGAACCAAACCATTAAAGAATTGTACAAAGCAAAAAGTTGGAATAGAAAATCCACCACTATATACAAGTGCAAAAAGATAAAGAGGAAGCAAAAGCAAGGACAATCAAACAAGATCCTAGAACTGACTAGATCAACTAGGAAGCCAGGAAGGGCCATCTAATGGCTTGGGTGTGGGGTAAGGACCATCCTACCAAGATCAACGGAATTAGGAAATCTGGTTTGAATATGTAAGTATATAAATATATTTAGTAAAGTGAAAGGGTCCCAATATCTTTAAAACCTGTTTTATCCTAAAAGTAAAAGTTACAAAATCAATATAACAGCTCTTCTAGCAACAATCGTCTCGCACATAATTGTTACATTAAAGCCGTCAATTCGCGTGTGAGATTTATTTAAGTAGCCTCACGCATAATTGTTGCATTATATTCATTTATTCTTGTGGGATCCACGTAAATCATGCGAGAAAAACTATAATTAATGTAATAATTTTTGAAAAATTTACTACTTTATGCTAGTAACACATAAAAGATCGAGGCAGATTCTTTAAAGATGTCAGTTATAACCAGAAGCGGACGTACGTCAAGGCAAGGGGACATATGCCCCCTCGATTTTTGAAAATTTCCATCCTTTTATATCTATTTATTATATATGCATATTACGTTAATATCTATACTTTGGCTCATTCAAAACTTAAAATTCAAATTATTTATTTAATCTTCAGTAACTATGTAATGTTTGAAAAGGAAAAATTCTTAAGCACTACGGTACTTGTAGCTTTTGAAAAAAAAAAATCCTTTTATGTATTATATAATTTAAATCCATAACATTTTATATAAATATTTTATTTCTATATTTGACATTATTAAAAATTTAAATTTTGTATTTCTTATTTCTTTAGTTTTTAATAATACCATGTACATATTTTATAATTTTCTTTTAAAGTTCATCTTTATCATTTTTTAACCTTTTTAGATTCTTTCTTCCCTACTATACTACTTATCAAAAACTTTTGGTTTCCTAGAATTTATTATTAACGATTAGCAACTAACAGCTATCATATCGTATTATATAATATTAGGGCACGCTTAAAATTGAAAAAACAAAATTTTCTTTGAATACATGTGAACTTTAGGTATGTTTGTAGAATTCTCTTAATGTTTTACATTTATATTTTCTTAAGTTTTGTAATGTATATTTGATTATGAATTTATGTATAAGTTTTGTTTTTCATTAGCGTATAAATTTTTATATAATAACACAAATTTTTTTGTAGCAAAAAAAATTGATTTTTTCTGTCCAGAATAAATTCATAGGTCCGTCACTGGTTATAACGACTATCCGTGTAGTAGATTTTTACTGCGTTGATTACCAGCTGACCAAAAATTGTGAAATACATAGTCCAATGTGAACTTAACGTGGCTATAAAGATAACAAAATCGTTTTCATTAGGTGGCAGCAGACGGTACGCAATATCAAAGGAAAAATAGGTTTCTTTAGGTTTAAGAAAATGCGAAGCATTAAACCATTGTAAAATACCGTGTCATACTTGCAACCAGGCATTTAATTACTAATTAAGGCTTGTCTTAGGTGCTAACACTAATTTGATTAAAATAAAGTGGTGTCTAAGTACCATAACAATATATATCAATCATGAAATGAAATTTAAGTGAGACTCAATTTACTAATTAAATCATTTAGTATTACTAAAAAGACATGTGATTGTGATTTTAAGTACTACTAACATTGCTTTTGCTTGCTTGATTCATTTACAAAACCGTGATAATTGATTTTTTCAACGTGAATATTTGTACCAACCTTTTAAGTTGGATTCTCAATTTCTCACAAGGTGAAAAGACTCTAAACGTGCTGGACCAAGAGGGTGGAGACAGACGAAACAAGATTGCAAATTTGGATAGAAAATTAGCTGGATTGTTTAAACATATGTTAGACAGCTTGATATATATCAAGGCTCTCAATACTCACTCTTGTCTCTTGGAGGTGAATCCGAGGCCTTGTGTCACATATTTTAAGCATTATTGATAGTCATATTAATATTTGATTTTAAAGTTCTCAAATTTTTCTCGGTGAAGTCAAAGGTTCCAGCTTTACGTCATTTTTTAAAATTAAATCTGATGAGTGATTCTGGAAAGCGACTCAGTATTGGAATCTTTTTTTATTTTATTTTTTTTGGGGGGTTTTGTTCTATATATTTTTGTATATTTTTGAAGAAAAGAAAAAGGACTTAGGTAAAATTACATTCTTATTCCTTCTATTTTTTTGTTTATTTTTGGGTTGAGCTTCTATTTTCAGAAATTACAAATCCGTACCATTGTTATAGATAACAAACTCTTTTTTTAATTATTTTCGAGAGAGAATTCAGAAGAATATATGAATATTAGAAGTTAATAAATTTATCCTTTTTACATTAGGGGTAATTATGAAAAAGCAAAAAAAAAAAAAAAAAAAAAAGAGTCTGTTATGCGAAGAAAACACGCAAATTAATTAAGAGAGAAGATATTGATATCAATTTTCTATATGTGGAGGATTTTGGTATTTTCTTTTTCTTTTTCTAAATTAAAATATGAAGACGAGAGAATGTGAGGAGGAAAATGAAATGGACGAGAATGCAAATAAAATAAAATAAGAGGGCAAAATTGTGAGAGGGGAAAAAAGTCAAACAGAAAGTTATATCAGGAACGACCAACCAAAACTGGCGCTTTTTCATAGTGGAAACTCCCCAAGCTTACATTAAACCCCCTTCTCCCCACTCCTTCTACTCCCACTCCCCCTCCCCCACCCAACTCAACCCAACTGCTTTTTATTTTATTTAATTCCCATATATATCACACATTGATAATTATCATATTTAGAGGGAAAAAAAAAACTATAATATATATATATAAACAAGGTTGATTATATTTACCCAACCAATATTCTCTCTTTTTAGTTTTCCTAAGTTCTTCTTGTAATTTTCCATTTTTCACTAATTTTTTCTCCCAGTTTTCTAGGGTTTTTGTTGTTGAAGAAGCCTCAGAATTCGAAGCCAAAAATAGACTTAAAGGTAAATTATTTATAGTTAAATTTTTTGCCTTGTGTTGAAGATCGTCGTTTTTTAAAAGTTTAAATATATTATAATCAACACTAGGTGTTGGTATTTCAGGAGTGTTGTTGAATTTTTTTTCAGGGTTTCAAAACTTTAAAATTTTGATTGAATTGATGATATGTTGGTTGTGTTTATACGTACGTGGGTGTACAGGTATGCGTATGTGGAAAGTAGGTCAGAACCCAGAGTATAATGGGTTGGCGTTGTTGTTTGTCTAAGGTGACTCAGTGAGTTAGTGAGCAGAGTTTTGATTGGACCCGGTTCGTTTATAGCACTAAGAAGCTTGTGTGAGTTTCAAAAAATTGCATAATAAGCTTTTTTTTTCTTAGTAGTTTCTACGGGGTGATTTGTTTAAGGTTTGAAAGTTTCTTGCTTCTGGTTTCTTAGTCTTTTCTAAAGTTTTTACTAGTAAGATGGTGATCTTTACGAGTCTCTTTTTTACCTAGTGATTTAGAAAATCAGGTAAAATCGAACGATGGTGGAGGAAGATGGAAAAAAAAAAAAAAAGGGGCCGGTGTGATTAACTGAGTTGTTTAAGAATGATATTTTTTTTCTCGTCATTAACCCTTTTGAATTTTTGGTCCTGCCTGAAACCATCATGGACCATAACTTTTTGTTCGAATTGATTACATGCTAAACTCTGGTTTTCGGATTTGTGACTCTTTCATGCAAGTACTTAACAGTTTAGATTTTGATTTTTGCTTTTGTTTTTCTATTTGCAGCAGAAGAAGGGGTGGCATAAGTGAGTTTTTCTGATCCAACTGAACTATCATGGATCAGCAAGGGCATAGACAGCGCGCAGCGATGGCGGCAGTTGGCAGTGGAGCTCAAGCGCAGTATGGTGTGAATCCATATCAGTCTAATAAAATGATGGGGCCTTCTTCTGCTGGATCAGTCGGATTATTGCAGAGT
This sequence comes from Parasponia andersonii, assembly GCA_002914805.1. Lineage (NCBI taxonomy): Eukaryota > Viridiplantae > Streptophyta > Magnoliopsida > Rosales > Cannabaceae > Trema > Trema andersonii. Next base: position 1,913,534 of record JXTB01000002.1, on the reverse strand, counting down.
CCTACTCAGCCAGCAGGTCCCTCTGCCTCGCCTCAGCTTGCGCAACACCAACTTGCTTATCAGCACATCCATCCACAGCAACAAGAGCAACTGCAGCAACAACTCCGAACTTTTTGGGCGAGCCAGTATCAAGAGATCGAGCAGACTAGTGATTTCAAGAACCACAGTTTGCCTTTGGCTAGGATCAAGAAGATTATGAAGGCTGATGAGGATGTAAGGATGATATCAGCTGAAGCACCGGTTATCTTTGCGAGGGCATGCGAGATGTTCATCCTGGAGTTAACACTGCGTTCTTGGAATCACACTGAGGAGAGCAAGAGGCGAACATTGCAGAAGAATGATATTGCAGCTGCAATCACAAGGACTGATATATTCGATTTTCTGGTTGATATTGTCCCGAGGGAGGATCTGAAAGACGAAGTGCTTGCTTCAGTTCCTAGAGGGAGCCTCCCTGTTCCTGGTCCAGCTGATGGTGTCCCATATTACTATGCTTCCCCGGTTGGTCCTCCAGGGATGATAGTTGGGAAGCCTGTGATGGATCAAGCTGTTTATGGCCAACAGACTCGCTCTTACATGAATCAGCCAACATGGCCACATCAACAGCAACCTCCGAATGATTCTTGAGTGGAACAAGGATGAATGGAGAGGGATATAGCTAAACGAGAATGTGAATTCAGTATCATAGTTTGCAGGGTCAACAGTTAGTAGTGCTTATCTTGAATACAATACAGATTAAACACTTTAATTATTAGGGATACATAGTGCTTGGTCTTGTTTATGGTACATGATAACAATCCTTGAAAGTTGTCTGGTACTGTAGATAAGTTATATCTATCTTTTCTCTACGTAAAAATTAAGGTTCTCTCTATTATGTCATTCTTTTCAGCACCAAATCGTCCTGCTTTAGCCGTCCAATGATATGATTGATATGCTCGTCTAACGTTATAGCAGCTAATGCCTTCACATGTAGTTTGTTGGAAAGGGTTGCCTTGAGCGTTTTTACCATTGTCGAAATTGATTGATTTTTCTTTTGTGTGATTATGAAACGAAGTACTATAATCTGTCATCACTTTTTTATTATAAAAAATAAGAGAGAAAAAATATTAATATTTTTTATTATAAAAAAGTAAAGAGAGAAAGAGTATTAATAATGCATATTTTTTTCATGCATTTTATTATAGTTATTAGATCACCATTAAATGATTCAATAGATAGTGATCCAACGACTAAAAAAAAAATACATATCCTAAGGTAGAGAAAAAAAATTAGTACTGGATTGGCAACCTATATATATATATATATATAGAGGTTTAGTTTGACATCACCTATTTTGTGCTTTTAGGGAGTTCATTTTTCACAGCCTCGCCAGAATTTTTTTTTTTTATTGAAAAAAAGAAAGTAAAGACATGAGATTCAACTTTATAAATCAATGTGCCGAGAGTATGTTTACCAGACTAAAGTTAACAAGAGAAAAGTCTCCCTGAGTGCTTCTGTCAAAGCATAAAACTCGCGTTGGCATGACAAACCATTCCTTTTTTTTTTCTTTTTTTTTTCTTTTTTTTTTTTGGAAGTGTGAATGTCTACCGCATAAACTTGAATCAACTAACATAACCCAACTTTTAGAATGACAAACATCAAGGTTTAGAACTCAAATATTTGAGGGTTGAACGTTCTTTTTACTGAAATGAATGGAGGCACCAGTTGAAGATGGCTCCTTTTTCGCAGCAAAGGCTACTGTGTATGATTATATTTGCTGTTAGAAATTCTGCTACAGAAAAACGAACTTTAGCTCCTTCCTCCAGTTCTCTGACTGAAAAAGGATTCTTCTTTTAGTACACCAATACATTTTGTAGCCAATAGGAATCAACCCTCTCAAAAACCAACCGTCCTAAAGCCAATCAAAACCAAATTTTTCCATGGCATATTCTGTTTACAAGATAATCTGAACGCTGGAAAGAGGGGCGACTGTGAAGAACAAGATTATTTGTATCTTATGGCCGGCGAAAGAACACCCAACAGCATTAACTAACTGGACAAATATCCTCCAAACTGCAATGAAAAAAAAAAAAAAAAAAAAAAGCTTTAGAGTGAGCTCAATTAGCAAGAACAAAAATCATTTTTTCGAGGAGTCCGTGCCTTCTTCCCAAGTACTCGATGATATCAGTAGTGAGGGTTGATCTTTTCTTATCCCTGAACGCAAGTGAAGCAGCCTTCCTCAACAAAGTGGATGCGGCAATGCATCCTAACATTGTGGGATTCCTTGGACTGATTCAAGGAAGAAAATAAACAGGAATATTTCAATTTGTGTGGCAAGAATAATATTATCATAGAACAGAGTTCAACGTAGAATTAAAACAATAAAACCTAATGCTGGTGTGCGAATCTGAATCTGAGACTACTTGCCGAGCCCAAGATGTGAATACTGCCACACTGAACCGAGCAAAAAGAAAGGAAACAGATCATCTCTTGCATACAAAGGCAATGTATTCGATAGGAAACTATCCAAAAAATGAAAATCAATCACTTGCCTTCCAGAAAGTATATCACCCTGGCCCCCACAGCGCCGGGGAGAACCATAGATGCTAATTGATCTGACTGCATAAAGAGTAAGATCTAAGAATGAAATCAAATTTCAGGATATGAAAATGACGGAAAAATAGTGATAGTTCAAAACATAAGATTAGTTAATGATCGAGGATGGTTACTTATGTTCAGTACTCAAATGCTAATACGTATATGTATATATCAAAGGCTTAAAAATAAATATCAAACAACCAAGATCTTCAAGGCCATATTACTAATACAAGGAACAAAAAGAGACAATACCTGTCTCGCCATCAGTGATGAGGTCATGTTTTCCTTTTCTAAGGATAGTTACACCACCAATCCTGACCAAGAATGGTTTCACACTTCAGTAAAAAGTTCTATACAACCAGTAATCCAATAGACAGAAGCTTGCAACAAAAAACTGTAAATTTGAAGTGTAGTATGTAATACATATAAGATTGGTATATAGTGCCTAAAGAAACTGTTTTCAGACTATTTCAGTGCCTCTCAAAAGTGTATGTCCTAAAACCTAGAAAACAAGTCCGAATGAAGTGCCCAGACTATGATCCAATGCAGGTAGAAGCTTGAAAAAGAAACTAACCGTTGGGCGAGAGATAGTACTTGCCCAGGAGCATCTTCATCATTTACTTCACAACTTAATACTTTCTGTACAAGTCGCTTATATTCATTTACATTTGGGGTCAGGACTGCCAAGGGATAACCACTTACAAGATCCAGACAATTTGTAACAAGAAAGAGTCCGTCCTGGGAAGACCATGCATCAGTTTAACCAGTTTAAAGGTAGATGCCGTAGTAAGAAACCACTAGTAGAAAGTATTTGGAATCAAGTACACTCGTTTGATTACATACCCCATCTACCACGATTGGGACATTAGATTGTCTTGCATGCTTCATGATTTTGCTCACACAGTCCTGAACATGCCACTCAACTCTTAGAATCATTTATGATAAGACTGACTGAGATAACATCAAACTCTGATGAAGAGTGAAAATAAATTAAATTGTTCATTCTGTGAAACAATGAGGTATCAAATTTATTCAGTTTGTCATTAATCCAAAACTGAAGAAAGCCCGTAAAATGAACATCAGAATCCGAAACTCTACAAGCCGACGAAAGCACACATTTCAAATCCTTCAAGGATTATCTATTAAATGGAACTAATCAATACAACGTCTTACAATATAGATTCAAGCCAAAAAAATCAATTCACTTCATCATGGCTAGCAGCAACCTTCAAGAAAAATTGCAATGTTTAACAAAGGCTCCAGTGTGTATCAAAATTTTGGATATAACAAAGCATAGGAGCAGACAGTAACACACGCACTCATACTCAATTCCCAACTCAAACCAACATAATAAACCACCCAATCCACCACTTTCCAGATCTTTTGGCAAAAGATAGGTAAAACATATAATCATTTGTGTGCTCTTGTTATAATCATTTGTGTACTCTGGTTAATATATGAGCCTCATACTTGGGCTATAAAACAAGAAAACACAGATGCCAATATGGATGCTGCATTTTTTGAATAAAATTTGTATGCAAGTCTTGAGTTCCCTAGTATTACTCTAATATTACATAATAGAGTCGTGCAGTATTTGAAAGAGATGAATACCTAAACTACGAGGCATACACAAAAACCATAACCTATATAGCCTACATCCATCACCAAGTGTCTGCATCAAGGAAAGCTAACCAGTAGAAAAGGGTCCCTCCCTAGCCCCGGACCAACAACAAGACAATCAAATCTTTCCATCCACTTGTCAACTTCAGCAAGAACTTTACCCGCAGTGGATCTTTTTTCCTCATCCCTGAAACATCACATTCAACAAATGAGACCAAAACATAATAATAGAGGTTCTTTGCAGAAAATTGGGGAGGGGCAGAAAAAGATCACCTGACACTGTAAGACTCTTCTAAAATTGGATGTACAATTATCTCAGGACTGTAGCTTTTTATAACTGGAGCAGCATCTGTTGTACAGAAAACATGGGACAAATCGGCTCCCTACGAAGAAGGAAAAAAAAAAACAACAAAAAACCAAAACAAACAGACCATAAGCGCTATTTCCAAAGGTAATGTATTGATGAAACAACACCACAATTGTTCTTCTTCCTTTCAATTTCACCACACGCGATCAGGTTAAAAGAAAGAAACCAAGAAGAAAAACGAAAACAACATCAAAGAGAAAGGAACTGGGGGCACCAACAATTTTCAAAGCAGTAATAGCAGCAAAATATGGAGCGCCGGTATATTCACGACATCCACCTATGACAGCTATCTTTCCTGAGAAACAAAAAAACCCAAAATACAATGGCTAATGAAACATGATAACAATTGACACATACAAAAAAATAATAATAGTAATAATAATAAAGCTGGAGTTAACTGTCTCCCACAGACATAATAATATGAAAATCCATGTAGCCCCGTTAAGTAGCACTTAAATGATGAAGCATTATTTATTTCCATTTATTGTCTTAACGACACAACAGCAATAACAAGAATTATAGCTGAAGAGTTTAACAGAGTAAACAGTGTAACACAAATCCGTACCACTTATATAATAATACATACATACGGATTCTTATACATCTACATACATGTGGGTTTTATATACTGAAAATCATAGAGGTACCATCCAGTGATCTAACCTGCCTGCCCCTTATGTTTACTGGGATCAAGGGTTGGAGTAATTGCTCTCAAAATTTTCTCACCATCAGCTTCTGAAGTGGGTTGACCTATAGATTTCACTTGTTGCATTTTTCCCTGATAACCTTGATCACTGTAACCTCCAAGACAACTTATCAAAAACTCTTGCCTTCTGAAAACAGCTGGGGAAGCCCACATACAATTTCTTGCACTGAACCCAGAATTCACCCCAAGTTTCATTAACATGAATGAGCAAACAGCACCGCTAAGCATACTTTCTCTAACAGAACCCAGATACTATAACTACTGAAAAATCAAAGTAAAACATTGTTCATCCAAATTAATTAGCAGGAACCCAGTTGACCAAATTGCAAAAACATACCTCTAGGGGAAGCACAAGAATGGTTTACCGCAATTTGGTTGGCTTTATTTCATTTGGGTCTGCCCTGTGGTAGGAGCGGTGGCATTTTGTAAAGTTAAACAAAAGGCTATTTTCATTTTTATCACTCGTATATTCCATTTCTCTCACTTCGCCCCCAATAATATAAAAAGTTACATAAATGTCCCCCCTAAACATTCAACATGTTTTAAAAAGACCAGTAGGCTACTAAATTCATTTTTTTTTTTTCAAAAATTCCCTTATTTTTGCTGATAGAAAACTTAATTTAGACAATTTACCCTTGCAGGAGACAAATTCATACAATTTACACTGGGGAAAGGAAGACAAAAAATTATGAATTGAAATTTAATTCAAAAACACAAAATAAAAAAAATTAACTTACTCAGTTAAAAAAAATTACAAAAATTGAATGGTTTATTTGTTTTTTTATATATTTCTTGGTTTTATTCTCTATATTTATCACGGTTACTAGTTAATTCATCTGGTAAAACATAAAATATTATAAATGATATAACTTTACTAGTTATTTTATGTTTTATTTTTGGTTATTTTGGTGAAAAAGAGAAGATAGATTATTAGTCTTATATTTTATCGTTAGTCTTGCTTTTAGTCTAATATTTTATCGTTAGTCTTGCTTATTCTCTATGCTTTTTAAATTTATTTTTCCTTATTAGGCTATAGGATTTTTGTTAGGAAAATAATTGAATGTGCAGTTTAGTTTGTCTTCATAATTTATTTGAGAGTAATTATTTACATTTTGCGTCTTAATTAAATTGATGTTGATTTTTTTTTCCATTTTTGGGTTTTCAATAAACACCACAAAATTATGATATATTATTTTGAATTAATTATATTTTTATACATTTTGACGATTTGTTCAATTTATATATTATGTTTTGGTTATTATTAATATTAACTTCCAAATTTGAAACTTATAATAAATTTATACCCTATTTCAATCAAACACCAATTTTAACTATTAAGTTTATGAAAATATCATTTTAAACTTTAAAGATATATATATATATATATATGGACATAAATCTAGTAGGTATTTTTTTTCACCTATTTACAGATATCATTTTGGATAATAAAAATTATAATGCATATTTTTTTATAATAAAATATAAGAGAGAAGTAACATTAATGATACAATGCACCTCATTATAGCTATTGGATTACTATTATATGATGATCCAATGGTTAAAAGAAAATATCTACACATAAGTTAAAAAAAAACTATTGAATTGGTAACCTATATATATATATATTTTTAATATTTAATTTAAATTTAAGAATAATTAAAATAAATAGCTAAAAGAATAAATATTTAAAAATAATAATTTAAAAAATACAAAAACCTACAAAAGTTAAATGTTATTTATAAAACCGTTTAGCTTGTTTTAAATGTTATTTCTTTTAAAATATATATATTTACATTTTTAAGGATATTTTGGTGAACTTAATAGTTAAAATTAATATTTGATTTAAAGAATATATAAATTTGTTATAAATTCTAAATCTCAAAATTAAATGAAAAAGCAATATAAAAACTGAACAAACATTGAAAATAAAAAATATAAAACAATGTAATTATCTCCATTATTTTTCGTACGTTGTTTGATATAACGAGAAAAAATTGAAACTTGTAATTAATATTTGTAACAAAATGAGCTTTTCGGAGAAGGAAAAAAAAAATAAAAATAAATAAAGCTTTGGGATTCACCGTTGGATTGTCAAAGTGTCGACGAATGGTTCCCGTGATGGATTTACTACGATGTTATCAATAAGATACGACGTCGTGTGGTGCGTCATAACTCAATAAGTTTACTTAACCAACGCGTAGTTGGTTTAACTTTTGTTTTGGTTTTGGTTTAGCTACGGTGAGGTGGGCGCCTAAGAAAAAGGATGGATCACAGGACTAAGATGAATGCAATGAGATCGGGGGTGGTGGTGGTGGGAGCCTTGGCATTCGGCTACCTGACCCTGCAGCTTGGCTTCAAGCCCTTCCTTGAGAAAGCCCAAGTCAATCTCGACCATTCTGAAAAACCCACTTCTTCTTCTTCATCTTCATCTCCCTCCTTAGAACAACCCCACTCAACCTCAAGCTCTGAATCATAAAACAGGACCCACCACCGAGTTAATCCCAACCCTCTCAAGCTTTTTTCTCTTTTAGTTTATTTTTCTTATTGGGTTTTTTGGTTTTTGATTGAATTGAAGTTTAGGTAGACATTTATAGCTCCTGGTGCTCTGAAAAAGAAAGGTATGATCTTTTTCCTCAATATATTGAGCTTTCTGAGTATGTTGATTTAGTATGCATATACTATTGTAATAGAATTGAAATTTTTGTGTAAAGAGTAACTATTATTATTATTTTTTTAAGTTAGATAGAAGATTAGCGGGTTTTCATGATCCTAAATGATTCAGATGAAACCTAGCAACATGTTTAACTTTATCTTGAATGAGAGCCATCTATGTCGTTCTCTAGTCAAGTGACTACTTGTTCAGCTCCATTCCAGTTCGTTGGGAGATCAATAACACTTGGGTCATGTCTACCAATTTGTAATTTACTAATTCGTAAAGGACTGTAATGGGGTGGAAATAAGAGAAGTGTTTGGTTGTCCCTTCCATTTTTAGGCACAAGTTTTGACTAGTAAAATTGGGATGGGATGACTGAAGTTTTGATTCCTTTTATTCGTTTTATTACTCTCTAAACCCTTTTTCCTGCCGATTCTTTCATACAGATTAGTAAACTTTACCCTTAAAGTTATCGTGAAGTTTTCATCTTGAGCTCAAAGAAAAGAACTTTATGCTTGTTTTCCCTTTTATTTTGGTGTTTTTTCCGGATTGGGGAGCATAAAATTCAGTGTCCTAAGGCTATAAGCGTGTCATTTAGATAGTATGGGAAAGAATTTTGGCAATGTCTCCTGTTTTTCTTTAACGAAAAAATGTGTTGTAGATGACTTGGCCAGAAAATCAGGAAGATAACGAGGAAGAAGACTGGATGATGAATTGGGATCGAAGACGAAGAACAGCTGCAGTTCAAGTTGTTTGTTCTGTAGTCTATGCCTTAAAATTGCACCAAGTATATTATAGTACTAAACACCATATAAATAAGTCTCCAACAAATTTGAAAGGGAAAAAACGAAATGCTCCAAGGGATGATCTATGCAGGAGGGAGTTTGAAGGCATAAAGGCGGCAATTAATAGTGTTGCAGAGGCAATAAGGGAAGGAAATACTATCGCTAAGAGGGGTCAAGCTCGAGTTTATTCTGAGGAAGAAGTTTTTGCCGAGTTGGTGAACCTTGGTGTTGATAAAAGGCTAAGATATAGAGGATACACCTTTCTCACTCAAAATGCTTCAAGGGTGAGGGCATTCTTTGGTTGCCCGGTTGAAGAGCGCAAGAATTTTCTTCTACAACTGATGTATGGTCCGCACAATCTTTGATGAGGGAGGTTAGTGCTTGATAAAACATGATTAAACCTTTGGTATTTGGTAATGTCTTTAGAGTTTTCTATTTGGGATTGCGTGCTATGATTTTTCTCTATAGATTTTGCTGAGGGGTGTGTTGTTGGGAGTTTCAGTGGCCAATGTTTCATTTAATTTGAGAAATTTAAATACAGCTTCCTATTGATAGACTATTCAAGTTTGGCTCTGTCATAACTCATTATATTAGCTTTTTTCTTTTTTCACTTTCATAAATTTTCAATCTGATTTTGATGACTCTGCCCGGAGACACTAAAATGTCGTAATAAGAATGAAACTCCAGTGTTAAAATTGAACGCTTGGACTCCTATTAGTTACTACCCTTGGCATATTTAGTTCGGTTTGCATTCTCACTCCATGTTGCTTCAGGGAAGACCCATGAGGGGTAGGTGAGTGGTCAGGCCCATGGTTTTCTCCTACAACGTCTGTGGTTGATTCCTCATGGGACCTATCTAGCAATACACTAGAGGTTGTTGTTTACCTCCCAAAGATTGTTGGGTTCACGAGAGGACCGTTATCAGAAAATGTTGGTTCAAGGAAGAGAATAAGAAGGGAATGAAGATATGGAATTGAACTTCACTTATCGTTACTCTTATTTAAATGTTATCAAATGATATATTTGGTAGAGTTCCCTGACTGTTCAGATAAGAAGTATATTTGGCCAATGATTTAAAGACGATCATTCCTAATATTGTCTAATGTGGGACAATGTAAATCAAGTTCAGCTGGAACTCACTGCCTGTAATTCTCTATAATACATAATGGTTGCTTTTAGTGCTCACTTTTAACTTTTGAGATATGGCTTTCTTTATCATCCAAAAATAAACCCACCTTAGCTCTCCTTGCACTACAAGTAAGCCGATGACTAGAAAGTAGAAACTTCATCCTTTAACACACACCAATGAAATGAAACTCTTACTCCAGAAGAACCAAAACCCTGAAAATTGGACTGAATTTGAATGCCTGTCTTTGTCATTTTGGCAAATTGATTATAGGATGAGAAGTTATGTAAGAGGTTGTAATCTTAGCCATGATTAAATGATAACCACACTTGTAATACTCAAATGTTTCAAGTTTGATGTCCCCACCTCAAGTCAAATAAATAAAACGCACCAGAGGGCACATAGCTACATGGTGAATTAATTCCATGTAGTTTCCAGCTTATTGGCCCTTGGTTTAGATGACCTCATCACTCGGTACTACAAATTTATAAACACAACATCCTGAATCGGCAAAATGGAGAACATGGTCATGGCGGGTACTCTATGCTGCTCATATCCCTTTGATTCTGTCCCAGACAAATGGCATGTGAATATCAACCTTTCTAGAGATTCGTTATAATTATAATTATTAATATTTTCTGCCCGGGGCTGGAATTCAAGTCCCAAAAAAAAAAAAAAAACAGAAGAAGGGGGAAAAAAAAAAAAAACCAAGAACGACAATAACATAATCACGTGTATCTTTGATGTATTACTAAATCTTGTTTCTCCCCTCTTGAAAAAAATTGTAACAACGTTATGTATGATGATCTAAGATATTAAACCATGATTTAAGTTGTGTATAGTACCTTAAGATAATAGATGACCTTATAACGTGACAAATTATGAATCAATGGCTGATAAACACAAGAGTCTTAGTTTAACTTCTCCTAGGCTACAAAATTTTTTTCAAGAAGTGCTAACAAGGTTCATTAAGAACTTGTATAGTTGTATCATAAGACACTGTAGAAACTTATTTGGTTTCTTCGTTGAGCATTTTGGCAACGTGTTTAAATTTGCCAACACATTAAATTAAAAATATTAAATACTTTATTCCTACCCACGAGCAATAGTTCGTGTGCCAAATGCTCCCTCTCGTGAGAGCAAAAGGTGCGGGATTTGATCTCCACCCTACTCCCCTCTCCACTAATTTGTAACCAAAGTATTAAAAAAAAAAAAAAAAACTTTATTCCTATTTGTCTTCCCATTCAATTAATTTGGGATTTTGGTCAAGCCGGTGCATAAAATGGATAGAAGGGATCCCTTGGGATCTAGAGAAAGGTCCACGCAAAGAAAGTGCAACGCATCTACAGCTTTGTGCCTAACTTGTATAAGTGGTGTTAATGAGTTTTCTTATTTATGTATCTATTTTTTTCCTTATTTTTATTTTATTTTTCCTTTTGCATTGTCCACAAGGAAACACATAACAAGTTATCCATATAATATATGCTTTTCTTTTCTTGACATCGTAAACTTGTCCAATCTATGAATACTCAATACCGAATAAAAAACGTACGTGTTCAAAAAATTTTAAAAAAAAAAAGTCAAGGAAAAAGTATATAACAACGTTTTTATGAGAGCAACGAGTAGATATATACACATATTTTTTGAGAAAAACAACGAGTAGATATAAATTTTAGTGCTGTATCCGTGTTGAGTGTGATTGTCATAGAAGAACTCCGCTTTTTTTTTTTTTGGAAAAAAGAAGGTCAACAAAAGTAGGAATTTAGTATTTAAAGTTCAACAATTTGTGTACATTGATCTTGATCCGAATACAACATTATTCTGATTTGCATCATGATTCATGACCCATCCTGTTATGGGCCATGTGGGCGAATAAAAAATAAAAGATAATGGGATTTTCTTTTGTAGGAAAAAAAATAAAAAATTGATAAAAATTCATTTCTTGTCTAAGATACAATTTTAATTACAAGAGGGGTAAATTAGGAAGAATGATGAGAAATAATCTGCTTTACAGCGGTAGTGTTGTCGGGTTCTTCGTTTAAACGACAATAAAAATCAAACCACTAGCCTTTGTGTCCCGCGTGAATTACACGACCGAATTAGAATGGCCAAGATAAACGGTTGTATTCCACTTTCTGAAACAGAGAGTGGCTTAGCCTTTCCCAACCGTTGCCCACTTCTTTTCTCCGATTCGGCCACTACCCACGTTTGGACTCGAACATGTTTTTTAAGGTCCGAGTTTTTTATGAACTCAACCCAAACAATCCTTTTTCTTTTTCTTTTTCCTTTTTTTTTTGGAAAAAAAAATTGAGCTTTATTTATAAACTGAGTCTCGTATACTCAGAGACCCATTTTCTTTCTCTATCTCAAAATCTTAAGTTCTGTTAAAAAAAAAATATATATATATATATCTTAAGCCACCATATTTTTTTAACGCTGTTTATGAGAGCAGCCATAGCCATTAGTCACAGGTGTTTTGGATCATTATTCTACTTACTAAGCCAATCTCTCTCTCTCTCTAAAGTGACTGAAAAGAAGAGAGAGGGTATATTTATTATCATTAGCTCCGCCATGAATGCTCCCTCCCTTGCTTCCTCCATACCCATCTGGCCTCTAACTTTTTCTAAGTTGGGCATTCATGACTTTACAAAACTGACCTACCAAGCAAAGCAGAGCACCCCCCACCCCCCAAAAAAAATAGAGAGAGATTTTTAGAGTTTGAATTTTATTTGGCCATGAATGGTACTAAGCTCTCTCCTTTAAAACCATTCAGTTTATTACTTTCTTTGTCAAGCAAAAGTTGATTCTTATCACCTGCCCCTGCCCGGATTCCAAAATCTTGTATTTGAGCTCTCTCCAATGTCTATGAACCCATCAAAGTTAGACCTTGAAGCCATGATGCCATTCTCTGAAGCTTACAAGAAATTCAAGCGTTTAAGATTGTTTGAGCCATCTTTGGGTGTTCTGGGGTTCTTCTTTGTGACCATCTGTGTGGTTTTTTGCTTGTTTTACTTGGACTCGAGAAAATTCTCTAAAGGGTATCGAGTCTCGGGCCAATCAGAGAGGTTTATGTGGTTGCAGACAAAAGGATCGGTTGAGAATCAGAGAGAGAGAGTTGAGTTTCTTGGAGAAAAGGGTGAGTTGTGTAATGTGTTTGATGGAGATTGGGTTTGGGATGAATCCTATCCTCTGTATCAGTCCAAAGATTGTCGTTTTTTGGATGAAGGCTTTCGTTGCTCTGAGAATGGCCGTCCTGATTTGTTTTACACCAAGTGGAGATGGCAGCCTAGGAATTGCAACTTGCCCAGGTTCTGAAATTTACTGGACTTTCTTTTATTGCATTTACAACTGCTCTTTTTTATTTTCCCTTTGGTTTTGCTAAAACTAGGGAGAATAGGAAAACTAAATAGAGTTTATCTTGTGTTCAGAATTTAATTATTTTTGAGTTATGGAAGCTAAGCTTTGAAACTCTCAACTATAAAATGGTTGAATTTTTCAAACTGGACTGTATGATGGCATAAAGCAAAAAAAATATTTGGTTGCTGAGACGAATGGAGAATTAATATTGAGTAAAAAAAAATCTTGCACTTAAGCTTTGAAAGTGTCTTATCTGTCACTGCCAGCATTTTTCCTCACATAAGCAAAAGGATAAGCTTTCTGGGCACCAGTAGTTTCTATTGGTACTGATGCATTTGTGAGCATTTTCCTATATTTATGTCGATTGTGAGGATTATCTATTATGTTTATAATTATTTTCCGAGAAAATGACAACCAATTTTAGTTTCACCTTAGATGTCATCATCTTCTTCAACCCTGTATGCAACTATGTTAGTTTGTTTAGCTTTGATATTGTCATCTTCTTGAAGTGGATTGAACTTCTATTGCAATTTTAAGTGAAGTCCTTTTATTGATGCATCGGTTTTGTCTTTTATTTTCTCACTCTATGCCCTTGAAAGTTTGGATGTTGACATGGAGAAGTTATCTTTGAGCAGAAAAGTCTTCTTTTCGTCCTTTTTCCCCCCCGGAAAATAAGAAATTTAATTGTATGTTCTATCATTTTCCGTTGCTATTTCCTGGATTTTCTCTTATCTGTTAATATTTTTTTATTTTCAGGTTCTGATCTTTTATATAATTTTTTTTTATCCAACAAACCAATCATTTTCATGTCAGTATTGAAGATTCCTTTCATCTCTGCCTGTAGTAAAGATAGTTGTCTGTTTATACGTATGCTAAATCTGGTAAAACTAGAGTTACTGATTAAGTTTGTTACTAATAAAAACAGATTTGATGCCAAGTTGATGTTGGAAAAATTGCGGAACAAACGGCTAGTTTTCGTTGGCGATTCAATTGGAAGAAACCAATGGGAGTCACTCCTTTGCTTGCTTTCTTCTGCAGTACCTCATAAGAACTCAATCTATGAAGTGAATGGAAGTCCAATTACAAAGCACAAAGGATTCTTGATGTTCAAGTTTAAGACTTTTAACTGCACCATAGAATACTATAGGGCTCCATTTCTTGTACTGCAAAGTCGCCCGCCTTCTGGATCCCAAGAAAAGATTAAGACAACCCTAAAATTGGATCAAATGGATTGGACATCTTCTCAATGGAGAGATGCAGATATTTTGATCTTTAACACAGGGCACTGGTGGAATTACGGGAAGACCATAAGAGGGTAACTTTTAAACCTTTATGCACACTTTCTTATGTTCTTTGAGAAGCTTAGTTTAATTTGCATTTTTTTCAACAAGATGGTTAGATGCATAAATGTACATTAGTATTTGTATATGATGATATTTCTATGCCTTCATACTAAGATTCCCATAACATTTTATTAACTTCTGCTTTGTGCATATATGCAATGTTGACGAAAGTTGCAATGGAAATTCTGAAGTTATGGTTTGTAGAATCTTAAAGATACAATATTGTGTTTTCAGTGATGCCTCGATGATTCTTTTTGCTTTCTAAATTTTGGTGAAAGGATTAAAGTTGATTACTCTTTGGCCAGGGGTTGCTACTTCCAAGAAGGGGCTGAAGTAAAGATGGAAATGACGGTAGATGATGCATACCAAAGGTCCATAGAGACTGTGGTACGCTGGATTGAGAATGAAGTAAACTCAAGCAAGACCCAGGTTTTCTTTCGTACATACGCCCCTGTCCATTTCAGGTTCGTTCGCTGGAGTCTTTCTAATAAGCAATAATCTCTTAAACTGAAAAGTTCATATTAGAAAAGTTTGCTATACTGTTTCTTGGTGTCTTATATGCACCAATTTCGGTAGCTAAAATTCCTATGACATGAATTATGCAGAGGTGGGGATTGGAAGAATGGGGGAAGCTGTCACTTAGAGACACTACCAGAGCTAGGATCCTCATTGGTGCCTTCTGAAAGTTGGGTTCAATTCCAGATACCCAACACTGTGTTATCAGCTCACTCAAACACATTAGAGGCAATGAATGTGAAGATACTGAATGTAACTCGAATGACTGCACGGAGAAAAGATGGGCATTCATCTCTGTACTATCTTGGCCCTGACATGGGTCCGGTGTCTCTCCACCGCCAGGACTGCAGCCACTGGTGTCTGCCCGGAGTCCCCGATACATGGAATGAACTACTCTATGCCTTGTTCTTGAAGCGTGAGGCTACTCGCTTATGGAACTCATCAACAGTGAAGGGTGCAAGTTATGATTGAGAAAGTATTCTTATTGTACATGCCAAGCATAGAAGATTGGAATTCTTTGCTCATGACGATTCAATGTCTCTTCGGAAAGAAAGGAAAGAAGAAAATACCAAAAGTAAATGACACAGAATTTTGTTAGAGCTGGCTCATCCTAGTGGTGAAGCAGGTCTCAGATTTTGAGGCTGAGTAATCAGATAAAATATGTTCATAGAATTAATGAGTTACAAATTTTAGAAAGCAGGTGGATGGGCAGGGGTTGCTTGGTCAAATTATGATATTGTATAGAAAGGATTCAAGAATCGGGTAATTCTTTTGATTAGGAGGTAAAAATTTATGTAATAAGCGAAGCTGTATTTCTCCAAAACATTTTTTTTCAACATTAACTGCTTAGTTTGTACAAACGTCGTTAACAGGCCCGGATTTTTCAAAAAAAAAAAACATACGCCGTACTCCTACATTTTCCGAAAATTCCCAGGAAAATTTAGAGACAAAATATTCTAATGCTTTGAATTTCACAGCCGAGTTTAGTTTAAGTAGTCTCAAATTTAGAACTAAAAATTAGACAGGGGCCGCGCGTACGCTGGCCCCCACTACCACAAATTATGACGTTGGCTCTCCCACTTGGGGAGACCATAGGCGGGCACCCCTCCCATGTGCAATGGAGGTCACCAACCTAGGCCATGGGCCATATTGATCACCCATTGACCCCGTCCAGGTAAGTATGTTGCTCAATGCTACTCACTACCCTTTTATAGCCCATATTTCATTCCAACCCTTTCTTCCCGATGGATGTGGGACTCTTTTCTGAAACTCAAAACAAACACCACCTGTATTAGCTACTACTAGATATCCCTGTTTGTCAGAGTATGAACCTAAAGTCTCAGTCCTTGTCAAACAGATTATTTCACTTTGTTGGTGATTTTTTCTTTTTGGTGGGATGAATTTCTTTCATTTGTTTTTCTTCTTAGAGGTTAAAATTCCGACACTCATGGTTGAATTTAGAACTGGAAAAGGGGGGTAGTTTAGGTCCTTCATGTCAAGTCTGGTAGCTTTGGCTCAGCTTCAATTTATAGTACAACGTATCAGCTTGGGGTGTTGAGATATGACTCTATTATGTTACAAGCATTTTCAGATGTCAACTATGCTACTTGGCAACACCAGATCGGTAGTTGTAATTTTAGTTTGATATATGACTTTGGCAGACTTGGCAAACATAACGAGTTACAAACATAACTCAGATGTACTTAGTACACTACACAGATGTCAAGCTCGTTATACATATTATTAGTTCTGCTTCAACTCCAACAGATAAAATAACCTCTTTACTAGTCACTTGTCTTATATTGTAAAAATTTAAAGAAGTTAAATTTATTCTCTTAAATATCAACGTCAACCTCCAGAAATATAGATAGTGATAAACATACATTCATTCCTTTATGCATTAGGCCAAACCATTGTTTTTTTATATGTTTCTTTTTGTGTCACTTTTTCGTTTTTAAAGGATTTCTTTCACCTTCAAAAATCAAATAAAATAAATATTATGTTTAATGTTTAGTAGATACTATATACATCTAATAAATAAAAAAGGGGTTAATCCTACTGACAAATAACTAAAATCCTATTTGTAGTCTTTAATTTTCGATATCCTAAATTTATCTAATTAACTTTTTTTTTGGTCTCATTATAGTCAAATATTCAAATGTCACATTATATGACTGAATTTATTTTGTTGTCTAAAATGTTGGCCATGTTTGGTTTATCCATTTGAATGTGTGTATTTAAATAAAAATTATAGAATGCATTATAATTAGAATGAGAGATATATGAATGGAAAAACAGTAGAATAGATTTTAATTAAAATAAGAGTATTTTAATGGACCCATTCAAAAACACATCCCTCCTCTATTCTCATCTAAGACACGGAAAACTTGTTTCAATAGTTGATATAATCGATAAATTATTTGAATGAAAAAACTGAATTGTTAAAATAAATACTCATTCTAAAAGATATTTAAATAGAAAAACCAAAGTTGTTGAAACAAACGCACATTCAAATGATGAAATAAATTGGTTAGACCAAATAGACTCTTTGATATTTGAACAGTTTCAATTATTAAATTGTGATAAAACTATAACTTACAAAACTAAATTTAAGACTTTTTAACGTCAAACACAAGGACTAAATTGAGATCTAAGTTATTCTTCATGAAGTAAGATTAACCTTTTTTTTTTCAGGGTTAATTACATTTTTATACTTTATATTTTGATTGTTTGTTCAATTTATACATTATTTTGGTTATAATCAACATTGATTTTCAAATTTAGAACTTGTAATAAATTTATACTTTCTTTAGGTCAAATACCAATTC
Organism: Parasponia andersonii; assembly: GCA_002914805.1. NCBI lineage: Eukaryota > Viridiplantae > Streptophyta > Magnoliopsida > Rosales > Cannabaceae > Trema > Trema andersonii. The sequence continues at coordinate 1,895,659 of JXTB01000002.1, read as the reverse complement.
TGACTATTGAGTTGACTAGAATACCCTTTTAAACTTTAAAGCTATATATTTTAAATTTAAATTTAAAAATAATGAAAATAAATAACTAAAATAACAAATATTTAAAAAATGAAAAAAACTATAAAAGTTAAATACTATTTATAAAACCATTTTCAATTTTATATGTGTTTTAAATGTGATTTCTTTTAAAAACTATATACTTATATTTTTAGGAGTATTTTGATAAACATAATGGTTAAATTTGGTAAAAGGGTATAAATTTGTTATAAATTCCAAATCCGGATGTCAATATTAATAGCAACCAAAACATAATATATAAAAGGAACAAACAATGAAAATGTAATTATCCATTTTTTTAAGATGCATTTACTTCGAATGACCTTTTCCAGCTTTCGTAGATTGGGCCACAACATTTTGACAAAAATGAGCCCATCGATTAACTTCCTCCGTCCTATTATAAAAACAAGGGAAATAAGAGTGTGTATCCCTTTTTTCAAAATTCATCTACCTATATTTTTTTTACTCTTTTTATAAGGAGTTTGATTGAGTATATATATTTTGACAGTTGCTATATTTATTTATATATCAATTTTAGTTTATGTATTAAGTGTATTTATTTTTATACTATAATACATCATATTTTATACTTTGGTAATTCACATTTATGGATCATTTTATTGTAACATCTAAAAGGCGAATATTTACTTAAAATAAATATAAAATTTAGTCATTTTGTTATAAGGCCCTAAAAGCAATATTAAAGTTATAGGCAAATAAAATCAAACCAAATGAATAAGGTAAAATTTCCAAAATAGTAATAAGAGTGCTACACCACTCTCTTTCTAACGTTTTTTTTTATCTTATTGTTTGATACGTAAACTTAAATAAAGTATGTTAGGTATTTTAATTATACGATAAAAAAAACGATTAAATTTTATGTGTCAAGTGGTGACTAGTTAGTGAGGTTGTAGACGTCAAAGAAAAATGTAAATGAGTGACAAAAATGTTAAAAAAAAAAAGGATTTGTTATTGAAATCGTAATGCTAAAAGGGTCTCCCTTATAAACTTTATCAATACTAATTCTTAGTCACGTCACAATTGAAATTTTATTTTTATACTTTAACGATATTTATAAAATAAAACAAAGGACGCCCGTATTTTCCACTGAGTCACCACGAGGTAGGACGAATCACATTTTGTAGGCTATGAATAGCAAAATCAACGGCTCAACGGCCTCATGAGATTTTCACCACAAACTCCACCTTCTTCTCGTAACACTTAGCCATGACACATGTTCTCTTCCAATCTAAGGAAGAGGATTCGTATATTTTTTAGATATAGCTTTTGGGGTTGATAAGGTAGAGGTCCAGACTCCAGAGTTGTAAAATTCAAAATAAGATTTAGTCTTTCAAATCATACAATATTTGGCTTTTCAATCATGGTCGAACGAAGTATGAGGTAATTATTTTTAGTTTGAATTTCGACTCCAATAAAAGAAAAAAGTCGAATTGGTCGAACTTTTAGTGAAAGTGAGGAAGGGGAGGCAAGTTCAGAATAGTGAAGTTTTTATTAAAAGAAATAAATATATAGTTTTATAACAATTTATACTTTGTCCCACATTTGGACGTGGCTTGAAAAAAACATCAAAATTAATAAAGAGCTAATTTATTGTTATTGTGGCATACTATGGTTAATTTCAAAATAATATCCTAAAATATGATATTTCTGTAGTTTTAATCATATCTTTTGGTTTTGTAAAATGACCTCTACATTTAAAATTTTTCTAGATTTATATCTTCTAAATATAAATTTTGTGATTTATGCTCAACCTTTTAGTTATTTTTTAATAAATTTTAATTATTAGTTAGTACAAATAAAATATTTTCAATTCATATTTTGTATTTAGTGCCAAATTTTTTAAAGGATAATAACAAAATTATTTCTTGGATTTCGATGAAATACTCAATATATCTCTTCAGTTTTTATAAATTACAAAAATATCTTATCTTATTGGCAAAATAATACAATTTTATCCTTATAGTCTATTAGGTCAAAATTAATAAACAAAATATCAAAATTACTCTTCTTTTAAACTTGTAACAAAACAAATATTAATTAAATAACAATAAATAGTGTTTGGTGAAGAAAAAAATAGCGGTGGATAAAAGAGAAAAATGACTAAGAATAAAAAAATTTAGTGAAAAAAAGTTTTATATGATTTTTTCAAAGAAATTTTTTCAATTTTTTAGCTATTTAATTGTATTTAGGTAATAGTATCTTGGTCTTTTCAAAAAAATTTATTTGTTACAAGTTTAGAAAGGATGATTTTGATATTTTATTTATTAATTTTGACCTAATAAACTATAGAGATGGCATTTGTATTAATTTACTGATTATATGAAATATTTTTATAATTTATAAAATTTTAAAAAATATTTTAAGTATTTCATCAAAACAAAACTGAGAGATAGTTTTGTTATTATTCATTTTCTTATCAGGTCAGACGCAAATGGTTGCAAAGGGTTAATATTTGTAGAAATTTTTAACGTGAATAAACAATTTTACTTAAAAAGAAATAGGGTTAAAATAACTTATCCGTGAAATATTAATATGTATATTTTCTGCAATATAACAAAATTTGGCAGTGACAGTGAGAGAGGGGAGAGATTTAATCCGAGATTTAGAAGACAAACAAGCGGAAAAGCCACGCGATCAGCAACACTCCCCTCTCTAGCCCTCCTCCGGCCGTTTTGCTCCTCAGAAGGAGATTTCGACTTTGGTGTTTCTCATATTTTTCAATAAAGTGGAACCAGTTTCAGACGAGAAACGAGAGAAGTTTGCAATGGCGGACTCTGCTGTCCCACCGAGCCGATCGAGGGACCTCGATAAGCTCCTCCTCAGGCCCGGCAATCTCGTCGAACCCACCTTCGAACCTGGCCCAGAAGTAAAACCCTTTTCTCTTTTTATCTCCATCTTCGACATTTTCACAAATATTTGGTCTGCTTTTAGATCATGGATTCTGGGTTTGGTTGATTGTAATATATCGAGACCCAATTCTTGGCCTGCGAGTCTTTCCAGTGCGATTCTGGTTTTGGGTTTGATCTAAATTTAGTTAATTTGATGCTTTTGTTTGTGGGTTGCAGCTGAGAGAGGACATTAAGTACGTGAAAGTGTTAGTTGTAGGGGCTGGCGGATTGGGGTGTGAGCTGCTGAAGGACTTGGCTTTGTCTGGGTTTCGGGAGCTCGAAGTCATAGACATGGATCGCATCGAGGTCTCCAATCTCAATCGTCAATTTCTGTTCAGGTTTATTTTTATCCACACACGGTGCTATGCCAATGAAAAACAACATATAGGCCATTCTATTGATGAATTTTATGAGAGGAACAAGAAGTTGAAGTAGGCTATATTTAATTTACCCGGAGTCATTTTTCTTGGAATTTCTTTTCGTTTAGAAAACGTTTGTTGACTGTAAAGTCACAGGCACGTTATAGCTATATCTTTGCTTTGGCTGTTTCGAACTTGATTTTTGTGTTACAGCCTTATAGTAAACAGGAACAAGTATTTTAGTTCTTTTAAGTTTATACGCTATACAAGTACGTTAGTTGCTCTGGAAGTTCAGCTTATAGGTAGCATGGTTACCTTAATGGGCCTTATTGTTGTAGACTCGAAGATGTCGGAAAGCCAAAGGCTGAGGTGGCTGCAAAACGTGTCATGGAAAGAGTTACTGGTGTGAATATTGTGTCACATTTTGGCCGGATTGAAGACAAAGAGCTTGATTTCTATAGTAATTTCCATATTATTGCCCTTGGTCTTGATTCTATTGAGGCTCGGAGTTACATTAATGCAGTAGCGTGTAGCTTTCTAGGTTGGTATCTTAACTTCATGAATTTCATTTTAAGCTTTCTATCTCTTGTTATGTACAAATTCTTCTCAGCCAGGTCTTATCCATGAGATTTAAGAATGTCATTTGCAAATAACCTGTTATTGCTTTATCCGACCAATGCTAAGGTGGTACGTGTTATTGACGTTTTCTTTTTCAATTTTTGGGGGAAACTTTAGAATATGATTCAGATGATAACCCTTTAGAAGAAACGGTCAAACCTATGGTAGATGGTGGCACAGAAGGTTTTAAAGGCCATGCAAGGATCATTAGACCAGGGTTTACACCATGCTTTGAGTGTACCATCTGGCTTTTCCCACCTCAAGTGAAGTTTCCTTTATGCACCCTTGCAGAAACCCCTAGAAATGCTGCTCATTGTATAGAATATGCCCACTTAATTAAATGGGATGAGGTATTAATTACTGGTGGTTTTTGTTCAAGTTTCCCTTTTCTCATTATTTTCCCTCTCTTTCCCAATGAGTTGATCTAAACATGATTGCTGCCAATTTAAACGGATTCACTTGCAGTTTCATAGTGGAAAGGCTTTCGATCCTGATGACCCAGAACATATGAAGTGGGTCTATAATGAGGTTAATAAGCAATTATCTTGTCTTTTTCTTTTTTCTTCCCTTGGCTCATATTTTTGTTAATAATCGTTTTGCTACTGTTCCCTACTTGCCATAGGCTGTCAAGAGAGCTGAGCTTTTTGGGATTCCAGGGGTTACTTATTCTCTTACTCAGGTACATACGTAGCGGTCTCTTTATAAAGCTCAATTTCACAAATGGAAAATAATAAAGCTATGTGACTCTGTGGATTTGGTCTTTTCTTTTCGAGTATATTACTGCAGATTTTGCCTTTGTCTCCTTTGTTATTTTGTTCAGATGCTTTTGTGAAGTGATTCAATTTTCATTCCATTTTTCCTTCTATGCTTGGATGCTGCAATAGAAGGCTTCCTATCTTTTTGCTGTGTATTTGTGTCACTCGTGTGAGTTGTGAGCAGATAATTTATTGATGTTGTGTACAGGGTGTTGTGAAGAATATCATACCAGCAATCGCCTCCACCAATGCAATTATTTCAGCTGCTTGTGCAATGGAAACATTAAAGATTGTGTCTGGATGCAGCAAAACTTTATCAAACTACCTAACGTTTGTCCTCTTTCCTGTTCTTTATAGTCTGCATTGAACTTCTAAATCTAGTCATGGATGTCGTAAATACTATTGACATCATACTGAAATACATATCGAGAGTTCTTTTTATAGGTGATGTATTTATTTATCACTGTCCCGAGTTTCCCCTAATCCATGAACATTGTATTTTTCCTTATCTTCTTTTCACATCGAAAGAGCGTCTCCTTCCTCCAGATTTTTTAACTCTCTGTTTGGAGGAACAGAGAATTAATAAACATAGGAAACTGCATTTTGATAGCTTTTGTTTGGGTACTCTTCTTTTTTCATCTTACCTATTGAAATTGGAAACTTTGATGGGTTTGGCCTGCCTACTCTTAGGGAAGTGGTTTCTTTTTTTATCCTCCCACCCCCCAACTCCGGTGGCAATTTTCATGTTAAAATCAAACAATGAGAAAGGTGAGACATTCCCAGTTTTTGAATCCACTCTTTCTCTAGTGATAAACCAAAAATTTTATTTGGTAGAGGGCAATAAGGAGAGAAGAAAAATTTATGAGAGAAAAATGGAGGGAAAGTGAAGGAAACTGCTTTTTGGTCAGGGAGAAAAGGGAGTGGGAAGAAATACGTGTGGGGCCACTGAATTCTAGTCCTTTCAAATTGGGGAGGAAAATGGAATTAAAGAGAAAAAAAGCCTAATTAATTACTAAATTACCATCATACACCAAGCTTTAAAATAAATGGTTTTTTTGGAAGAATAATAATTTGAACTGAATTAATTTACTTTCCTTTATGTTTTCTATCTCTCCTACTTTTTCCATCTGTCCTATTTTCTTTCCTCTAAATACATAGCCTTTTAGAAGTTATACTAGCAATATATCATGTGTGTTGTAATTAAATTCTTGAGTGCCGAACTGCTGGTTCAACGGTGAAGGCTAATAAAAGAAAAAATTGCAAATTTAATTCTTCTTTTTTTTTTTTCTTTGTTTCTTTTTATGGTTTTTATTTTCAAAGGAAATTAAATTATTTACTTAAAATTGTACTAACAGTCAGAATTTCGTATAGGTACAATGGTGCGGAGGGTCTCCACACTAAAGTGACCGAATTTGTTAGGGACAAGGATTGTCTTGTATGTGGTCCAGGTGTTCTGGTTGAGCTGGAGACTTCAGTAACATTAGAGAAGGTTACTTTCTTCTTTCTTTATTTTCTGGAATTTGAATTTTATTGCATTGAAGTTGTTATCCTTTGCTTATTTATTTGTTATTCTAGATAATTGTGAAATCTTTACATTCCGCTTCTAGATAATTTACTGCATTGAAGTTTTTTTACGCATCATCTTAATTCTTAATATTCCCATCCCTGACTTGTTTTGTCCACTTTCTAGATAATTGTTGAGAACTTGTGTTGATGAACGTAGAGACACTTTTTTGTTCCATTTAGATCTTAGGTTTACTCTTTTAATGAGGTTGATCTGAGGTGACCTTTCCATGTAGGCCTTGGTACTTCTTTTACGAGGGTTGATCTGACCATATCCCCCCCAAAGTTGCATATCTCTCTCTGACATTAGCCGCCTCTGGTGATTGACATGCATATTAGCGATGATTTTTGAGAATCTCTGTGTAATAAACAAGTTTTTGTTTGAAGCTTCAAGTTAAAGCTTCTTAATCATGCATATTTACTTCTACTGCTCACACATGTAGTAATTTGTAACAGGCCCTCTCGTCCATTGAATTTTAGCATTTTAGTTTTAGAGTTAAAGCTTCTAAATCATGCATGTGTAAAATGGCCCTCGCTAAAATTACAGTTCCAATCTTGATACTTTTCATGTTTTTATTTTCTATGAAATGTTTTAACGAGTTAATTAGCAGGTGGGGTCGTCCTTCTTTGGAGTAGCATCTTTAGTCACTGTTGACTCCACATGTTTATCTGGTGTATTGGGTTGTTTAAGCAAGTTCCTCTCATTTCCTCATCGAGAAGGGGGAAAAGCAATTGTTCCTCTAATATTCCATTAGGAATCAGGGAATTGTCTCTGTTCCGCACTCATCTGTCATGTTTCGTCTATTTCACTTTCCACATGTTTTTTGTGTTCATCATCACAATTGTCTGCTGTGTCTCCTTCATCAGTAATGTTTACATCACAATCTCTAAATGGGGCAAAGTCCACTGCGACAAGTTCTGCTGTCATCCCCAAAACCATGTGCATCAATTATTTTTAATCTAAGTTGGTAAAGATGCGTCTGTTGCTTTTCCCCTTGTCAGAATAGGCTCTATGTTGTTAATGATATGGTATGATGTTAATTATGATTCGAGGAGTGCTTTTAAAGTTTGTTCATTTCTGTGACACCAGTTCATAAGTTTACTCGAGGAACATCCTAAGCTGCAGTTATCGAAAGCGAGCATCACACATCGAGGGAAGAATCTTTACATGCAGGCACCTCCAATACTTGAAGAAATGACCAGATCAAACCTAAGCCTTCCACTTTTTGAGCTGATGGGAAAAATTTCGAAGGATGTTGTCCATGCAACTGGTACTGTCATTAAGAATGACAAAAAGACCTCATGTCTCAGAAAATTGCGTGTTGTCTTCAAAGGAGTTGATGGAGTTGCAGATATGGATACAGCTGGTGGGGCATAATTGTTTCGTGCCCGATCTAGATCTAATTTGAGACCAGAACTAAGACTTTTCAAGGCATCTCTCTCTATGATTAGGGCAGCCTGAGGGGTAAAATGGTGGGGCAAGGTTAAATAGCTTTCTATATTTGTAAAGTTTTCTGTCTACACTGATCTTTAGATGGTGTTAAAGCTGTGAACTGAACACCAATAGGGAAAATTCATTTTGCAGTTCGAGTTCCATTAGATTGAGGACAGAATCAAATATGATTTACAATTATTAGCATTTTGGATAGCCTTCTTATTCTCTTTCCTATTTTTTCTTGGTTCATTTATGTCAAATTATGCTACTCGAAAATTTATAGATACCCAATTATTGGTTTGTGGTCCATAACACCAGATGTATGAAGTACAGAAGAGCACCAGGGCTACCTTGGTGAGTATCAGACTGAAAAAGGAAATGCATAAGTTTTTTTTTTCTTTTTCTTTTAAAGGAAACAATTTTGTTAAAACTCAAATAAGAGTCATCAATAACAGATATCAATAACAGATCCAGTTAATAGAACTTTTTATAATGAGAATCAAAAAATTGATTCACAAATTTAAAGACAGAAAAGTCTTTAGAATTCTTGGAGCAAAAATAGTCTTAACAATGATCTTAGAGAAAAAAAATATGTGATAAGAGTTCTTTAATGACTTGTTATGATTCTTCGTAATCCGAATAAGCATTTCTGATTGATTCATAGAGAGATTTTGTCAACTTCGATATACTATAATTATAATCTCGTCAGTCTGAATTAAAAATAATACAGAATCGAAAAACAACCACACAAGTGTCAAAAAAAAATACTAAAAGTAATTCAAATCACTGTATAGATGGACTAAAATTAGCATCTAAATCTAGATAGATAAATATATTCACAAATAGAAGAATTATTTGAAAATAAAAACAAAACAAAAAAATAAACTGAAAAGAATCCATACTGGAGAGTGAGGAATCCCACTCCAATAGGGTAGTCACCTAAGAGGAGGAGTTTTGCGTTCTGCCTTTGTGAAACCCAAGAGAGAAAAAAAATGATGATGTTATTCCACATGAAAGTGCATAATTGAAGCCTTACAAAAGTTATTCGTACTTCAGGTACTTGGATCATGGTACTTGGAGACCAATCCAAATTATCTACCCTTATCAGGTTATAAATAATGAGACCAACTAAAGGGCTAGCTATAAAGCTTTAAGGTGATCTAATTCTGTTTAAGACAGGCTACTACCAGAAAGCTGTTTATTTTTAATTTGTAATCTATAGTTGATCACATAGTTTTACACTGTCACGTGACAGTCTCTCTCTGATGAAATAACATTTTTGGCCGCAAAGGTTTCACAGGTAAATAAATAAATCAGATAGGAATAAAGTGTCATGCTCAACTGTGGTGGCCAAAATAAAGCTTAACTGGCTGCACCAGTAACTCCCAAACTACGATGTTCCTCCATGAATTAGCAACTAAAAATCCCATTCTCTTTTAACTTCTTTTTCTCACTCCCATTTTCATTAGCCCCCCAAAAATATAAATTAAAAGAATATAATCTTACCATTTCTAGAAGAGTATGTTCAATTGGGTGCTTTGGGCCACAGCACATAAGAGAATTGGAAAATTAAATAAGAAAGCTCAAGTTGCTAACTTCAAACTAAAATTCCATTCGAAGGAATGAGGAAATAAAGTTACAAATACCTCATATTTTTAAGCGTAAGAGGAGGAGCCATAAAAAAAACCTTGCAATATAATGGTTAAGCAGATGGGTGGGTCCCTTTGGCCAGACAGCAAACCGTGTGAGAAGTGGACCACATAGCACCTATAATTCAACACTTGCTTTCCGGTTAAGAGTAAAGTTCCTGCAAAAGCCATGCTATAAAGTTTACTCAACAAGTGGAAAAGACTGTGATAATACATGTTAGTCAATTAATGCTTTATTTGATGCCATGTAGAAAAAAGGGAAAGAAAAAAATTATATACTTAGATTCTATCACAACCAGAAGCTTATAAGTTATATGGTACAGATAATGGGGCTTCTATTGAAGCCATGCAGAGCTAGCTGTGAAAAGAGTACCTATTTACTCTTTAATTATGAATTTTTCTGGCCCACCCCAAGTGTTTTTAACAATAGTCCACGTTCTGCCCCAAATGATTCTAACAGACATGTAACAATTGGAGGGATTGAATCCAATAATGCCATTTACATCACTGTTGTTTTCTTCTTCTTTTTCTCTTGTTGATTGCTTTTTTCATTTAAAACCCAAGTAGACCCTTAGTATATACCTTTCATTTTCAAACTATGTAATTACTTTTGTCTTTTACAAAATGTGTGCATTTGAGGACCTTAAAAGGTTCCTTGTCACGAGCCACAGAGTATCAGTATACTTGTATACATACATTTAGTCATGTATTTATTGATTATGATATTATGTAAAAGAAACTTGGGCTAGCTGCTCAATATATATATATATATATATATTATCACACCCCATGTTAAAATTTTTGTGTGGACTATGAATCTTGAACCATATACCCTCTCTCATTTTTTTAAAATTTTAGTAGTGTTTAGAAATGGATGAGAGGTAGAGAACTCATTTCCAATCAAGTTTGCTATAGAGAGATTGAGTCTATCTTGGATTAGATATCTGGGTGTGGGTTGTTTCCGGCTGTTCCTCATCTCTTTTTGGCTACTGGATAATATCATGACACAGTACATGATTCTTGTGGGGTTGTGGGACTTGAAGACAGATTGGCCAACTGCCAGTTAAGACCCCACCAGCCCACATGCTCTCAAGCCCCGTGTAGTTAGACTCCCCCATTCCCCACTTCATGACTTTCCCTATTTAAGTCCTACTTATCAGAAGCCACTAGAAGAAAAAGAAGACAGTTTGGTTCTTTTTTTTTTTTTTTAAAAACAAAAAGAACACCTTAGAGAAAAAAGAAAGAAAGAAAGAAAAGAAAGGTCTAAACTCTCCTTGTTTTGGAGCTAAACACACTCTTAAACAAGTTTCTGGTTTAATGGAAGTTGCAGGTGAAATAGAAGATGATTTGTTTTTTAAGGACTTAAGCAAGCAGATTTCTCTTCTTATCATGGATGATGATGAAGAACCTCTTGCCAATTGCCCTTCAGTTTCTCTCCAGGTTAATTTCCTTTTACTTTTCTCATCTCTCTAAGCGTCTAGGATTAGTATACTTAAACTTCTAAACATAGTATAAGTGTTTAGGATTAATATACTTAAATTTATAAACATACTTTTTTCTTGGCTAAGTTACAGATGATTTCAACTCTGCTTGGATTCCTTTCAGGCTTTCTCTCATGTAATCCATCATCATCATCCACCCGTTCAGTCTCAATATCTGTATGAGCAAACTTGTAGAAGGGAAAGCAAAGGCACTGGAGTTTTCATTCCTCAGTCATCTCAGCCGAGAAGGAAGCAAAGACAAGGAAGATTTGGCTCTTCACACAGACAACCTGAAAATACAAAGATGGTTTCTCAGCAGGTGGCCTCCGATGGCTCTTTTAAACCGAAATATAGCCGAAGATAGAATATTCTTATCAAGTGCACAAGATTGGAATTTTCTAATAATCTCTTCTAATTCAGTTAGTCCCTTTGCCAAAATCGTGTGCTATGCCTGGGATCTAATGTAAGATTTTATTTTATATAGAGACTTTGTACATGGATAAGCTATATATATAAGTATAGTCTGCTGCTTATTGTGTTAAGGTGGGGAGGGAGGCTCACCAAAGGTGTAAACATGTATGCCTAATATTTTTGTGTATGATATAGTATAAGCTGGATAATTCATTTGATGCTATAAATTAAATTATTCTTATTATAGTTCTGTATTAGTCAATGAATAATTTTCCTTGAAGAAATATGTTGGATTTTGTTCTCCTCCCTTTATATCTTAGTTTGGCTCTGATCATAGCAGTTTGTGTATACTTTGTAATAATCGGAAGAATAACCCTCTTCTTCTTTTCAAAGAATGGGACGCTTTAATTTTGATGAACTATATAAGATGCACAAGTTGGTGAGTATATTAAATCCATAGCTCTTTTTCTGTTAAGAGATAATGCAACTTAATGCAAACAGTCCCTTGTTTAGTTGTGTTGGATCTCAAGCTTGGGAGAAAAGGTTTTGGTTGTATAATTCTTCTACGAATAAAGAGGAAGAAATATGTTGATGTGACAGCTAAACTTGAAATACATTTGCTGCTTCCTGGCTAAGCTAAAAGAAAAATATTAAAGATATATCTTTCAATATGCTCTTGTTGGTTCTTGAATTCTAAGCTGTTGGACAGCTTGCATCATTTCAGGCATCCTCTTTTCAAAATCACTCCTTACTCATGATGATCTTTCTTTGACCTTTTCTGATGATGCAATTCTCTGACCTTAAACACTATTTTGGATTATGACTAATTAAAAGAAAATTTAAGAATTTAAGAAAAAATCCCAAATCTAATTTCAGTTGGTTGATTCATTTATAGAAAAATAAGAAAAGAAAAAACAAAAGACAGAATTTTCTTTTGGGCCCCAAAAAAATATTCTTTTCAGAATTGGTGGAATTGAAAAGTAAGTCATAATCATAAGTACATAACATTTACCTTACCTAAGTTTTAACTACTTTTACACCAAAAAAAGGTTCTTTCATTTGATTTCTTTACATGGTTAAACTCAGTAAAGTGTATGGTTTTATTCCAAAACCACTATAAACGGTCTCAAAGTTTTGTTGCATATTTCAAATTGGGGAATTGAGCAGAACAATAAAGTTTGTTATCTTTTGTTCACACTAAATAAGCTTTTGCCAACAAGACTCCCAAAACAGAATCTATGGAAAAATCTATTCAAGTGCTGAAGAAAACCATCAAGCTATTAACTGAAATTTCACTTTCCAGCAGTGCATTTCAGCATCTTTTCCTTTCATTTCATTGTCATGGTCTTCTTCAAGCTCATTCAAGACAGCATGTTTTAGATCTCTTTGAGGCATCTATTTCATTTCTTTTTCTTACACTAAACTTTCAACTTCACTTTCCCTCAGAGCAATCCTCAACAACATGTTCACTTATGGTGAAATATCTCTGTTGAGTTTGGAGACTACAGTTTAACTTTTTAAGCTAAGATTAGTTGAAACTATGAATTTTCAAGTGTCCCCCAATCTCATAAAGGGGGGAGAGAGAGAGAGAGAGAGAGAGACCAATCAATGGTTTTATCGAGTTTAAAGAAGAAATGTTTCAAACTAAATAATGCTGGCATTATATGAGTTCTTTTAGTGTCCACCATATGACAAATTGGTTCTGAGTTTTTTTGTATCAGTCTTATCATATTCACACCGTACTTTATTTTGATATAATTTAAAACACGATGCTATGGACGGTAAGTGTTCTCTACCACATAAGTTCCATTAAAGACCAAGCCCATATGGATTGAAAAGCCATATATGGGACTACCGACTAGAGAATATTTGTTTTGATATGTTTTGCTTTTGAAAAATCTGGTACTTAGGCCATTAAAAGATTGTGTCACACAACAAGCAAGAGGTGAATTATTGAAGCATAGCACAATGAATCTGTAGGTACCCACAAGTCGAAGGCTATATCTTAAAAATTCAAGACCCAATTGATAAGTGCTTGATTTGCTTTACGAAGATGTGAAAGACAGGTTTAGATGACGCAACATTTGAAACTCTAGTCCAAAAGATGTAAGCCCCACCTCCCCCTCCATAACAGCTAGTAGTGGTGCCTTCATATCACCATGTCCAATCAAAGTGATGGAGGGATTTTAGCCTATTTTCTCTAGTGGTTTATGCCTTTAGACACTAATAATACCAATAATAATGCACAAATAGACGTAGCCATGCAAATGGTACTCATGATCATAAAACCAATCAGTTAGCTATAATCAAAAAAAGGTACAAATCTTGTAGTTAACTAATCAAACAATTTATGTATGAAAAGTGCTTCAGAAAAGAAGTACATCTATTTTTATTATTAAAATTAGGGTCCACGTTTGTCTATAGGTAGAAAGTTTAATGTTTGTACACAATAACTTACAAGTCAGTCGTCTTGCACATTTCAATATTACTGATGTAAATAAGAGCCTTTTTGTGGTGAGGTTAATAAAAATATTATGGATATTTTGTACTTGTTCATGTTCATGTATTTCGTACTACATGCATTTAAAAGGAAAAAAAAAAAAAAAACAATATTTATGACATGGTGCTACTTGAAATGAATCAGTGCTACAGTTTTTAAACTTACAGGTATGTCACAAGAATTATGGTTCTTGACTGGGTGAGTTAAGATTTTCCTATTTCCCTCAAAAAGAAAAATACTTCTTTTTTAATAAATAGTAGTATTTAATAACACTTCAGGTCTGTCTGGTAGGGCGGGCCGGGTTTTAGGATGAAAGGAGAAGGATAGGAGGGAAAGTTGGAGAGATGGAGAAGTGGAGGGGTGATGAACCGATGATCATCCCTCCCATTTTGGACTGATACAGGTTAAGAAAGAGGTGGAAAAATGATAAATTTATCCTCCAAAAAGATTATTAAAAAATTGTTAAATTAGATAATATAATAATAAAGTTTCTAATCTTAATCCTTTCAACTAAATAACTCAAGAGATTATCACTCTCTTCTCCTTTTTTTTTTACATTCTTTTTCTTTCTTAAACTTTTTATTCTTCGTGTTCTCTCTTTCTAACTAAATATAATCTTAGAAAAAGGAAAAACTAATACTAATTAACCCAAAATTCCTTTTCTTTTCTTTGAAAAAAATAACCAACGAAGGTCAACCATATTGTCCTCCTCTTTGATCGCAAAAGAAAAATACTAAATATATTATATTTTATACTCTCTAATCTCACTGTTTGACATATAAATTAATATTTTGCATTCCCCGTTAGGTCATTTCAAAATCCCCTCTCTTTTCTCTTTCTCTATGTGATTTTCTAATTTTATTTGGGGAAATTAGAAAATTTGATAAGTCACCAAGTATTTTATAACAAGTGATTTACATAGATAGAGTTGGGGAAAAAGGACATTTTTCGATTGGATTTTGAAAAATCCGGATTTTATCTAAAACTTTTTAAACTTGGATTTCTCCGGCAAGGATCTGATTTCAATGGGACAAAAAGTTAGGGACTCCTACGTTTATAATATATAAAAAAGAAAAAAAATCGAATTTTAATAATTTATCTCAAAAATCAAAATAATATTAATTGTATGATAAATTTTCCTACTCATAATTGAAGTGAATCCTTCAGAGTTGTGAAATTTGGGCTTAGCGTTCACTTTTTTGCCTTATATTACACCAATAAATATATACTATTTTTATTAGTTTTATACACCCGTTTTTTCATTATTAATAGTTTCATATCCGCTTTTAGGTATATATTTTAGATATATATTTAATATGTTAAATATGTGTAATATATATTTACAATATTAATATATAGCACATATCTATACTACGAATACTTGTAGCATGTATGTCTTAGACAAGCTATGAATCTATTAAAGATAAAAACAAAACATTCATGCACTTTTCCCATGCGAGTTTAACCATTTATGTAACAGCCCAAAAATGTTTGGACTAGACTTTCTATTTCTAAAAATGAAAACAAGATTTAAATTCCAAACTTCCATAAAAGAAAAAAAATACAGATTTAGAATTAAAGAAAAGTTGTTGTTTATTTTTTATATGTTTCCCGCATTATATAGAATATCTATGTCTTAAAAATTATTAAAAGTTTCCAACTCTGCTCTGAGTCTCAAAATCTAAATCACACAAACACTCATATGATTTTTAAAAGCACTCTAAAATTAAGACACCCGCGATATTCCACATCTTTGCTTGATACAAATTATGATTTAAGTTGTTTAGAAGCCAAATCAATAGTTTGCAAGGCAAATTAGGACATTGTGTATAATTGGGCAATGTACTAAGACTACCCTGTTTTCCTCGGCCTTTTTAATTTGCAATATCACTACTTGACGTTATATAGGGCTAATTATTGGTAATTATACTTGAATTATATCGGTTGTACTAGTTTGTTCCTGAACTTTTAACTTACATAATTTACTACTTTGAATTATATAATTGTTACATCAAAATTTTTTTTGTCACAAACTGTTAATTTTTTTTTTAAAAGAAAACAATAATGTACAAAGCGTATGATTGGACATTGTTCAATTATGGTAGCTAGAGTCTCATTCTCAGCGTATCTACAAACTATTTGCTTTGCACGTCATTTCCGTTAAATTTAATACTTTTTAATAAAAAGGCCATTATTACAACAATTGTATAATACTTAATAGTCTAAAGTGTAAGTTGAAAGTTTAGAATTTCAATTTTAATCGTATTTATTAAATTATATATTTTGTAAATAACACACTTTCATTAAAAATTAGGATAGTATCACTTTTATAATTTATATTTTAATATTTTGTTATGTTTATATCTCGTGTTTTGGTTATTATCAATATTGACTTTTAGATTTGAAATCTATCACTAATTTATACCCTAATACTGTTTAAAATATTGAAAATAAATCATATAAAAATTGATTCGAGAACAAGTTTATTAAATTATCATAGTAAACTAACTATTATAAATTGATGTCATGTTATAAATTAAAAAATTTAAAATAAATCATATAAAAACTAATACAAGAATAAGTTTATTAAATCATCTCAGTAAATTAACTACTCTAAATTGGTTTAAGGGTATAATTTTATAACAAATTTCAAATCTAAATATCAATATTGATAATAACTTAAATACAAAATACGAACTAAATAATGTGCCAAAATACAATGTATAACAATGAAATTACCTCTTAAAAATTTAAGAGATTGTTGTGACGAAAAGACCACCACTGCACGAAAAGATTATTATTGTAATAATTACATAGTTTAGAGTAGTTTATTAGGCAAAATTAAAAGTTCCTATCACGTTAGTTCAAAATTTAGGGTTTAAAATAATAAAACAACTATAATTCAAAAATTATTTATATAATTAATCCTATTATGTAATATAATGAAGATAATGAAACTAAGTGTATGGTAACGAAACATAAAAGTGAAAAAAAAGTAGGATTTTGCACTTGTAATATAATAAAATAGGGTTCCTTAAACATAACGAAAGTGAAATAGATATTATCGCTGGAGTGAATGAGATATTAATATTAGAGAAAATCGTTCAAAAGTCAAAACACAAACAGCTCTTCACTTCACCCAGCGCCGTCGCCCTCGTCACCGTCTGGCCAAGCTCAAAAAATCTTCTATAGGCGAGAGGTATTTATTTATTTCTAATTTATTTTTAGGTTAGGCGAGAGGTGTTTAGGTATGTGTTTTGGCTATTGTAATGTTTGTTTCATATTTATACATATATTCTAATGTAAGATTGTAATTGGTGTTATTAACAATTACAATCTTAATCAAAATTACTGATAATTTCGAATTATATTCAATTTTATGTAAAATCTTGATTTGGGGATTTTCTATTTGCTAGATTTTATCGCTGTAATTTGCTTTGTAGTTGACACCCATGAAGCACTAACACAGATCCAAACACATCACCACCGTTTATTTGCACTACCTTTTCGAAGCTCCTCCATCAATGGCGGACGCCAGCTTCGCTTACCTCTCCTTCCTTCTCCTCCTCCCTCCTCTCGCCCTCCTCCTCATCCTCTACGTCATTGCCCGGCCACGCCCCGTCAGAGTCCCAGTCAAGAACCGCCACGTGTTCATCACCGGCGGATCCAGCGGCATCGGCCTGGCCCTTGCCCATCAGGCCGCGTCGGAGGGCGCCCGCGTCTCCATCCTCGCCCGATCGCTCAACAAGCTCGAGGAGGCGAGGGAATCGATCCGCTTGGCCACCGGCATTGACGTGGCGGTCTTCGCCGCCGATGTGAGGGATTACGGCGCCGTCCGGAAGGCCGTGGAGGAGGCCGGGCCGATCGATGTCCTGATCGTGAACCAAGGGGTTTTCGTGCCCCAGGAGATCGAGAAGCAGGAGATGGATGAGGTTAGGTTCATGGTGGACATCAACCTGATTGGTAGTTTCCACGTCATCAAGGCTGCGTTGCCGGGAATGAAGGACAGAGGCAATCGTGGACCTGGCTCAATTGCTCTCATGTCGTCGCAGGGCGGTCAGGTATGGCGGCGGATTTAGTCCAATTACCTTAGAGCCATTTTTGGGGGCTTTGAGCTCGAATATATTGATATGAACAACTAAAAAACTGAATGATAAATTTGAATTTGGTTATTGATGAGAAAAAACCTCTCTTGTTCTCACTTGAGTACTTTGAACTAATAGAATCAATCGAATTCGAATGACAAACAAAATAACGAATGAGAATGAGAATGAGAATGAGAAAGAGAAAGAGAGAGAGAAAGAGAAACATACTGTCTATTGCGGATTAGTAAACATAGGCTCAAAGGTTAGAAGTTCTTAGTTAAACTAAGACTCCTAAAAAGACGTATAATCTATAATGCTAACATTGTGATCCTAACATTACTTTCAACTTGATAAAATGCTTGTGTTACTTGAAATGCTAGGTGGGCATTTATGGTTACACAGCGTATTCAGCAAGCAAGTTCGCTCTGAGGGGTCTAGCAGAATCATTACAACAGGAGCTTATCTCACAAGGCATTCATGTCTCTCTCATATTCCCTCCAGATACAGATACTCCTGGTCTGGCGGAAGGTACAGAAAACCTTCAGAAGAATTTTTTTTGTTTTTATTTTTTATTTTTTTGTGTTGTGTTGTCTGTTTTATGCGGATGAATGTTTTCGGTCTATGGCAGAGAACAAGAAACGACCTCAGCTCACCAGCATCATAGCTGCCTCCTCTGGTGCAATGAAAGCTGATGTAGTTGCCAAGATAGCTTTGAATGGCATAAAATCTGGTAGCTTTGTTATTCCTTGCAACTTTGAGGGGCTCTTACTCTCCATAGCAACTGCTGGTTTATCCCCTCAGAGGTCATTTTTGATGGCTTTCGTTGAAGTGGTTGCTGCTGGCCCGATACGTTTTTTGGCTCTATTCTTCCACTGGGATTGGTATGGAAAGATAGAGAAATGGCATGCACAACAGAAACAGTAAGGTAATTTTCTTTCAGATATAGTTATTTAAGCATAAAAAGAATTGCAAAATTGAGTGAATCTTGTCTGCTCATACATTTTTGTTCTTAGAACTTTGAAGTTAGAAATAAATTTTTGTTATTGACAGTTGCCTCGTGCCCTTATCTTCCTTATTTCTTGACAAGCTTAATCTAGGACCTAAGAAATAGCTCATGTCTTTATGTTGAGATTGTTGCTATCATACAGTTAGGGAATAGAGACGTGACCTTATAGTAAAGAAAACTAGGATTTCTTAGACAAGCCTTGTCTATGATTTATTTGATCTTCATTCTCAGGACACACTTAGGTAATTAGCAGTTTCCTTGGTATATATCCTTTCTTGTTCCTATGGTCTCTAATCTTTACTTTTGCTGATGTTGCTTTCTTCTCATCTTCTGCTTTCCATTTGTAGAGTAAAATTTTGGAGTTACAGCCTTGATCTCCCTCTCTGTCCAATGTATTAAACTTTTAAGAGTTTTTAAGATTTCCTTTTCCGTCCAGTTTGACATACATAATTTGCTAAGAATCCGATAATGTTTTAATATTCTGGCTTTCTGATTGAGAAACATAACCACTTCTTGATTGTTATGTGAATTTGATAATGCTTTCATTTTTTATTTCTTGTTCTAGGTGATTTAGAGTTATTGGTGCTTGATTTTGTAATAACAG
The DNA here is from genome assembly GCA_002914805.1 of Parasponia andersonii. NCBI lineage: Eukaryota > Viridiplantae > Streptophyta > Magnoliopsida > Rosales > Cannabaceae > Trema > Trema andersonii. The sequence goes on along the minus strand of JXTB01000002.1, from coordinate 1,876,227 downwards.
CTGTTGCTAATGGATCGTTTTTGACACTTTGACCTGCTGAAGTTGGTAAAAGGTGGATTTCACTCTATAGATGAGTATTAAGTATCAGTATTTCTGGAAAGTAAACCGACTTTTCTTTTCATTCACCTCTTTCCTCCACCAAGGACCTCCTTTCCCGTATATCTAACTCAGTATGGGTTTCCTGCCTATCATGCTTTTTTACAACATGAAACAGATATGGAGTTGTAGAGAAAATCTCGAGACATCCAGTCCCAATTTTTGGTCTGTTTGTTGCTTGAATGTGGCATCTAAATAACTGACGGTAATTGGTTAACGATACCACGGAAAAGAGGTTGCTGGTTGCGGTTTTTCTCTTCGAATTAATAGTAGAAGCTTTTGTTTTCTTAGTAAGCCATTTTGCTGTAATAAGACTTTTAGAAGCAGGTTGGAAGATTGGAACTCTAGAATCTAGATTAATAGAAGATAGCTTTAGAACCCATATTTGTATGTTTGAAACTCGAGCAGATTATTCCTGCAACTAAAATTCAGTGTAGCAAACTGGGTACTTCGGACTATACCGCCATGTAGGTTTTTGGCTTCCTTTTTAGTATATATTAAGCGAGTAGTTTGAAGAACCTCAATTCCAAGTTTATTCGAGCTTTGGATGTAGTTTCCCAGTATGTAGTCTCCCTCGGGGGGCTGGCCGTCTATATATTTTGGCCAATACAGATCAAGTTTTGCCCGATACATGTTGGTTAAACGTGATCTATGTTGGTCAAAACGTGACGGGGATTGATCCCTTGGAGTGGACTTATATATTACTAATCTAATAGGTATTTTTTTTCTACCGTAAGCATTTTTTTTAACCGTTGGATTATCATCTAATGGTGATTCAACGGCTATAATGAGGTGCATAAAAAGACGTGTATTATTAATACTATTTCTTTATCATATTTTTTATAATAAAAAAAATATATAAAAAATTTTCATCTATCAAAGTAATATCTACGTGTAGGTAAAAAAAAAAAAAAATTATTGGATTAATGTCCATATATATATATGGGCACGGCATATCTATAGGTATTTATTTTGTCGAATTAAAGTTGGTCATATTTTGGGCGAACTCCAGGCGAATATGAAGCANAAGGAGGAATCCGCTCGAGGATGATAAAAATAAGTATTAAATAATATGTATTCATTTTTATTATTGTTGTTTTTAACTAATCAAATTATGATAGTTGTTAAATTATGATCTAATGGTTAAAAAAAATATATAAAAAATACTTATCTATTTGGAATATATATATATATATATATATATATATATATATAACTTGATAAATCATATTTTTAATAAAGAAGTACGGGCGGCTAGAGACATTTAAATAGGCCTACTGATGTAGCATATTTTTTTAGCCACTCATTCTTTTCAAACCAAAAACACACCATGTACATGGATACTTAAAAGAAGATAACATCTGATTAGGTGAAAGTTTCAAATGTAAAGTTTGTCTCTATCATTACTCTTAATTGAAATACGTTTATTAAGTTATTAATTAATTTCCCTAATACCGAAACATCAATGCCCCACAATCTACCACTCGGCCTAATTTCCTATTTAGGGACACCCACTCAAGTTGGTCCCCAAAAACAATTGGGCTAATTGCAAGCCCATAGCTTTATAAGGGCAATGTATGTTTTGTGGGCTGAATGAGGCCCACTTGTTTGGTAGTCACTCGTTCTCGTCCTCACTCATAAACGAAACAGCACTTTCTCTTTCCCGAGTTTCTCAGACTCAGAAACTTTTCAATCAACTGAGTGAAGCGAGTTCGAGACCCAGTCGGAGTCGCAAGCCATGTCGTCCACAATTTTAAAACGAAGTATTTACTTGGCAATGAGATCAACTGTGGGAGCTCTCTCAATGGGAGGGTCTTCATCATGGAGGGCCTACGCGTCGGTTGCAGTTGGGACTGACTTAGTCTCGGCCGCACCAGATGTTTCCCTTCAGAAAGCTCGCACCTGGGACGACGGAGTCTCCTCCAAGTTCTCCACTACTCCTCTTAAAGATATCTTCAAGGTTCTTTTCTTTTTTTTTTTTTTTTTCCTGAAATTTAATTTATTCTCACAATATAAATAATTGGGATTTTATCCTCTGTTGCAGGACAAGAAAGTTGTCATCTTTGGACTCCCTGTAAGTTTCTCTCAAATACTCATAATATTATTATTATTGTTTTTTTTGTAGTTTCTTACTCCATAAATTTAATTACTAATCCATTTCTGGATTTATAAAGTGTTAAAATTGTATATCTAATATTTTGTTGGTAGTTTCAATTTTTTTTATTCTCCTTATTTTAGCTGCATATTTATGCTAAAAAAATTTCTTAGATGAAGTTCCAGTCCAACCCCATATGGGCCCTTGATTTGGTTTGGTTACACGTTTCATTCTCTTAGATTCCATGTCTTCTTTGGGTTTGAGTTACTATATTTTGATTTCTAGGGATAGCATTTGGTGAGCTGATTTATTAGTTTATGTATTATTTGTGTATCATGAGGATCAAGCATGGTTGACATTTAGCACAATTTTGAGACATTTCTTAATTCAATTGTATTCAAAAGTTGCATTTAACCACATTCTAGGGTGCATATACTGGAGTATGTTCTCAGCAACATGTACCAAGTTACAAGAACAACGTCGAAAAGTTTAAGGCTAAAGGAATCGATTCTGTAATTTGTGTGGCTGTTAATGATCCATTTGTTTTGAATGCCTGGGCAGAGAAACTTCAAGCCAAAGATGCTGTAAGTTGTTCATTCATTCACTTAAGTCCCACATGACACAAATTCATTTATAATGCTTTGGCTTATTTTTGTTAGTGCGAATCATTCTTTAAACCCAATTCAATTTTACATTTTTTTTTTTTTTGGAGAGGACCAATTCAATTTTTCTTGCATTCAAATACTTGAGCTTTTTGATGCAATAGTATATCTTAGCAGCTCATTCTTACTTGAAAATTTGTGTTTGTAGATTGAGTTTTACGGGGATTTTGATGGGGAATTTCACAAGGCTTTGGAATTAGATAAAGATCTATCTGTTGCTTTGCTTGGACCTCGCTCGCATAGGTATTATTATCTTTAGTTCCAGTTTTTGACTATTTTACTCCGGCCTTGTTCAAGTAGAGAAACAGTTCAAATCTCAAATTTCTGCCAACTTGGTTTTCGGGATATTGTTAGTAGTGTCCATAGACTATCTAGTTACTCGTTCTTTTGATCCTGATGTAGATGGTCGGCCTATGTGGTTGATGGGAAGGTTAAGGTTCTTAATGTAGAGGAAGCACCATCCGACTTCAAGGTTTCTGGTGGAGAAGTTATTTTGGGACAAATCTAGAGCTGCTCGCCCTTTACTTTTCGCTTTTGAGGATTTCATGGATTAGGCAAATATATTAGATTCAGAGTTACTCTTTTGGATTCCTTTTCCACAATACTTGCTACGATTTAAGGCCTCTTCTGAAATAAAATGGGGTCAGTAACCTTGTTTTTTAAGTTGAAAAGTTGACTTGATTTTGTAATATGCAATGGATTTCTCTCCTGTTTAGTTCCTCTTACAAGTTTCGCATTTTACTAGTACAGGAATTCTCCATATCTCTTACTTTGACTAGATGTTTATTTTTAGCGCGGAAAACTACTCCATCTATTGCTTCTTTGACTAGATATTTATTTTTGGCGCAGAAAAAAATATGCCAGTCTGCCTCTTTAGTAGGATAAAGTATATGAGAAATTTCATTACATATGCTTTGTAATTATACCCCAGATTCGAAAAATGTGAATTTGTCGTCTGGGTAATGTAGTTGTGTAACTTAATAACATATTTGCCATTCCGGAATAGAGAAGAAAAGGAATGATATTATTTTTTCATGTAACTAATTGATGCGTAAAGAATTGGAGCATTCCCTACCCATTGTTTCTTATTCTCATCAATTTCTTTTCCACTCGTTCCCATTAATGACTAGTAAACATGACCTAAAAATATTGTTGAATGTGAAGTTTTTCTTTGAAACATTTTGAATTTCTGCACTTAGCAAGGCTGCCTGAATTTGGATCAACTATTAAGAATTTTCCTAAACTATGAGTTCCAAAATTATCAAAAAGAATAACCTCGGTTTCTTTTGGGATGACAATCCATTTTTATTGTTTACTTGCTCAACTATTTCACTCGCTCATTCAACGTCGGAGTTATTTATCGTATCTGGTAAACTGGTTCTGGTTTACATCAAAATCATCTGAAATTTCAGATAGATTTTTTTTCCCTCAAAGAAAAAAGTTTTAATTCAAGATTCGTGGCTGGTTATGTTTTTAGCTACCCATCAGAGCCCACATCTCATTAATTTCTTTATGTATCAACTTTTTCCTCAGTGACAACTGAAGAGAAAACTAAACATATTAACTTGAGTGCTTATCGAAACAAACCATAACATTTAAGTCCAATGTGCCAAACAAAGGAAGCAGTTCTCAAAAGGATACGCCAAATCCACACATAAATAATTCACGAGGAAAGAAAACACTGCCTCTAATCAAATGCATGTACAGGCGTATGCAATGCAGGACGCAAAACCAACCAGGGGATTGGCTTCTTCAAATTACATCACTTGCATCGTAATTGCCTTCTTCTGAGACTTTTTACTTGACGAGCCAAGTCCAAACTTCACAGCATCATTGTTCACTACTCTGAGGGAAAGGAAAGTCAGAATTAGCACTGAGCTCAAAGTTTCCGGGTTTTGTATGCTACCAGTTTAGAAACGATACATAACATTATTACTCCTTTACAAACAAAAATGAAATACAACAATGAGGCAGTACAAAACTATGGAACCTGTGATCGAGAAACTTCCACTCTGCCTGGAATGACAATACAGGGGTGTGGGGCTGCATCTGAACTTACTTCATCTGCGACCTTTCCACTATTTTTACAAAGAGATTGAACAATACTGTTCTCTAGTACACCTTTACCCTTGGTAGAGAGGTTTGAAGCAGCTACCCCATCACAATCAGAATCTGAAGTAGAGACACCAGCTCTTTTTGGGGTCAGATCAAAGCGCTCAATCATACGTGCAACACCAGCAATCCCTGCACTCATCTCACGCTGGACTCCTTTGCTTAGCTCTTTGACAGATGCATTACGAGCACGTAGCTTCTCCTTCAAGCCTCTGGTGCCTTTTGAGAGTGATTCCTTGTATCTAATCCAAACAAGTCAGCTTCTATGTTAGTGTAGGAGGTACGAAAGGATACGATAAACGAGTATTTAAGTTGTAAATGTTTTTTACCTGGCTGAAGCAGCAGACCACTTGGATTTAAATGAGTCAGATAAAGTGGACATCTCAGAAGGGCTTGGTCTTTGTGGACAAACAGATGGCAGCTGACTGTATAGAACTCTGGATAAATACCCAGAAAGTAACAGAAGATAACAGAAAGATTAATGCGAATCATGTTAGGGTAGTTAGACTTGCAGTAGAAAGACAAAAAACCAGTTTTCTGTTCATCTCTATACTAAGAGTAACTGCGCAGAATGACAGCTAAGCCCAGTTATATAAGATACTGATTACGAGGACATTGTATACTAAAAGTTGTCAGTTGTCTGTAGTACATTAGTGCTATTGGAAACTCAAAGTCAAGACCTAGGAACATACCTGGGTTTGAGAGGGACACCACTATTAACATCAGTGCTGGGGACCACAGGTGGTGAAGGTTGAGCATTAAGAGCAGGCTGGGTTACAGTAGGCGGTGAATCACCTACAGATGACCCATAACTTGAATTTTGAGAATCGTCCGCGGACATTGTATGTGTATGCTCCTCGCTATTTGCAGGGGAACTGTAATAAAATACTTGGGAAGGATCCAGTCCTGAATATCTATGCCTTTCCCTTCCCCGAAGACGAGCTCTGCTCGCAGCAGCAGCTAGATGCTGCATGATATGCTCGTCAAAAACAAATTCATTTGAGAGGGTCTCCTGAAAAGTTCAATTTCACCTCTGATCATTAGAGAGCCATTTTCACCCAGCAGCAAAGAAGTATAAAAGACATCAAACATATTCATGAAGCTAAAACAAACTCTCACATGGTCAGAATCCTCGCCTTCATCATCATCCACTCGGGAATAATAAATAGTTGACGAAGCAACAGAAGATGTCTTCCTTGACCTTGAGAGCCTTTCCTTTTCCACTGCAGCTAGAAGCTCTTGGCTACACATGTAGAATTAATTATAAACTAATACCACAAACAGAATAAGATACATACAATACTCAAACATGAACTTAAGTTAGTAATATACCTGGCAGGGTCCTTTAAGGCAAGTAATTGCCAACATATCGGGCACTCTTTGCTCCTCTGTGACCTAAAAGAAAGATAATTTCAGTAAGGAAAAACCACTCACACCGCAGAGAGTACATGAACATTGAACACAGATTCTATACTTGGTCGAAATAATGTCAAAAAGCAATGGCTCACCATTCTAGAATGCAGTGAAGATGATATTCGTGTCTGCAGCTTGTAATCTGAAACAAGGGAAAGGTGTAATTTAAGATTAACGAATATTTCTTCCAACATGAGTTATTAGTTTCCACATGATGCATTATTAATAGAACAAATATAAACAAAGCAAAATATGAAGTCTTAGGAAGATTAATCATTATCCTGACTACATTTGCAAGCGCATCGGCCGGCATCGTAAGGGCCGTGATTTCCAACAAAAGAACAATCAAGCATCTTTCATGATAATTACATTGCCTTCTATGTAAAATCACAAAAAATTCGCATATGATTCAACAACCCTATCAGGCACTAAATCCATTCACCGTGATTCACAGATCGTTATCATTACACTAAATATTTACATAAATCATAGAATCCCACATGAACAACATCACAAATTAACAAAACTAGAATGAATTCATCCTCACTACAGTCCAATATGGGCAACCAATTGGATCTAAAACCGAACGAAAAAAGGGTAGATTTCGAAGCGGAAACTAAAATCATAAGAGAAAAAAAGATGGGTTAAGAAGATACATACAGTAGAAGGGTCATCGGAGTTGAAAGGCTCAAGGCAGATACTGCAAGAGTCTTCTTCCAAGTTGTCATCTGAAGGAGATGGTAATGGTGATGATGATGATGCAGCTATGAACGCCATTGGATTCTCAGGAGAAACTGAGGAAGAAGAAGAGGAAGCGAAGGCCGCCATTGAAGAGTGAGAGAGTGGTGATAATGATTGAAATGTAGAAGAACACAAAAGGAAGAAGCTTTATGGAGAAGAATGAGTGAGAGTGAAGGTGAAGGGAAAGGTGGTGAGGAAGAAGATGAAAGAAAGGAACCCTAGAAAAAGTGGTGTGTGTGTGTGTGTGTGTAAATGGTCAAAGAAAGGTATTTTGTGCGGAAAATGCCAGAAAGTACTGCATGGTCATCCGGTTCAGCCGCTTTGATGGAATCAATCCTTCTCTCTTTCTCCCTTTTCATTTATTCTTGTCCTTTTCTGATCTTTTTTTTTTGGTCATTAATGATTATTTAATGCTTTTTTTTTTTTTTTTTTTTAACCCCCTCTGATTCTACTCTATTTAAATCAATTCCCATGTCTACTTATGAGTTTTATCGGAATAAAGATAAAAGACCTATGGGCTATGGTGCTTAACATTTGACACCTTACACTAATTAGGTGAGTCCTATACATTTTAATTTGTATGTATTCTAGGTCCTCAATCTTTGTAAGCACCCACAATTCATATTAAAATTGCTCGGCTGGGTTGTACTAGCAACAATCGCGCGTATGCCAACTCTTGCACTGCAACTTTCTATTTTCATAGGGTTTATACAAGTTTCGTACAGTTAATATTGTATTTGATTTTACACGCTAAATGTAAGAATAATGTTAGAGATCCTAGATATTATTTTAAATTATTAATATCAACACATCATGCAGTTGTGCATAATTCTATTAACGTATTAAAATTTAACACAAATAAATTTAAAAATATTCATCAATTAAATATTAGCTGAAAAATAAAAATATCTCTAATTTCCTTTTAGCCATAATTAAAAAAAAAAATTATCCATTTAATTAAAGAAAAATAAAAGTTATTTTTTCTCAGCCTTGTTCGATTAACTCTTAATATTCACCTAAACTAATTTAAGCCCTTTCTTTTCCTTTTTTTCTCTTTTGTATTTTTTTTTTTTAAATTTCGGTTCTGTTTTAGCTACTAACTTTATTGGCAACAAAATGAAGTTGGGTTGGGTGCCAATGAGAAATTACTACGAAGAAGTACTTTCTAAGAAATATCATAAAATGTGAGGGGGTTAAAGGAACAATTAATTTAAATTCTTTTATTAGATTGCCCGTCCCCTCACGCACCGCACAAGTTTAATTCGGTGAATCTAGATGGACCATATTTTCTCGCACCTACTAAACAATTACAAAAAATAAAAAATAAAAAAAAATCTGGTTTTGTGCTGAACGATCCTGTCCGTCCGTTACAAGCTCTGGCCTACATTGATCTCAGCCGTTAATGAAACATGGAGTAACAGTACCAATGTTTTGACTCCGCTTTCCCAGGCTTGCTCTCGTGTCAACCAAACGACATGAAAAAATGATGTCGTTTACGTTATTATAAACGACATATCGTCTATATCGAAAATGACATGAATCGTTTGCCCGTTCGAAAGTGGGTCCCATCCAGTCTCTCTCTCCATATCAACAAGCCCCAGTTCCTGCATTATCTCGGAGTCCGTCAATGGCGACTCTCTCAGTCTCAGCTGCTCAGCTTCTCCCTCTTTCACGACCAGTTTTCTCCTCTGAAAAACTCGGCGATGGTGATGGTCAAGCTCACTGTTTTCCTTTCCGATTACGAAGCCCTAACCCTAACCCTAGGCTGGTTTTCTCCCCTAACCGAGCTACCCACTCCATGCCCGAGCTTCTCAACTCAACGTCTTCCATGGCCGACGAAGACAGTTCGGAAGAGAGGGCCGTGACGGTGACTCTCCGCGACCTTTGCAGGAACCATGTTCCCGGTCACGTATTACGCAGGTAAGGTGAGCCATTTTTTCTCTAGTTTAGGGTTCTTTTGTGAGGTTCGTTCAATTCAAAATTCAATTGAGTTTGTTGTGTAATGATTCGCAGGGTTGAAGAAGTTGGGTATGTTATGCCAACTGATGTACAGAAACAAGCTTTGCCGATTCTCTTCTCTGGGCGCGATTGTGTGCTTCACGCTCAGGTCTAAATATTTTGCCAATTTCAACTTTTTCTTTATAGTTTTTTCTTTTGATGTTGGTATATATTACTAGGGAATGGCTTCCTCTATTTGAATTCATACACATTGTTGCGTATCGCCATTGAAATTTATGAGCTCTTCGTTTTATATGTTCCGAAACGCTGTCTAATGGAATTTGGACGGGAGTAAGAGCTTTTTCGGTCCAAATGACGTTTGCAGAACCACTTTTCATGATGTTTTGTTTTAGGACTAGTCATTTTATCATCATAATTGACCTCTTTTAGGAGTCATCTTGAAAAGTGGTCCTAAAAATGTCATTTGGGGTCCAAAAACCTCTTATTCTTTCTCTTTCCTCGTCTGTAACCTGTGATGAACTTATTAGCAATGAACATTATCTGAGAAGGCCAAGCTCGTTGCTTTTCTTTTTTAAGTCTAGAGAAATAACGCTCTCCATGCCTTAACATTAGTTTTCGATTGTAGACTACTTACGTGCGAATTTAGTGCTATAACTACAAAGTTAATTTTTGGTTATTGTTCATTGTCCTGTAGACAGGTTCCGGGAAGACGCTAACATATCTTTTGTTGATATTTTCTGTTATAAACTCTCAAAGATCAGCTGTTCAAGCACTCATTGTGGTACCCACCAGGGAACTTGGTACGCAAGTAAGAATATTATTCGTTAGTTTTTGAGTAATTGAATATGTTTAGCCAAAAAGAGGGGGAAAATAAAAGAAAAGAATTTATATGACTTTATTTCTTGTTTATGACTTTATTTCTTGTTTACAGTAATATAATGCGTACAATGGGTAGGAACATATATGGTCTGTAACGGTTATCATTTTTCTCCTGATATTTCTTCAATGAACAAGGTCACGAAAGTTGCTAGGACTCTGGCTGCAAAGTCTTCAGAGAGTGATTTGGAGCAGAAATCTTGTACCGTCATGGCTCTTTTAGATGGTGGAACATTGAGAAGACATAAGAGTTGGCTAAAGGTGCTGTTCTTGTTATCTTATAATGCATTGTGCTTCTTTCCATAGAGGCTGATAGATGTCCACTTTCTTAAGTTTCTAGGATCACAATTTCACTTCTTTTTCATTTTTCCATCAATTCTCCGTGAAAAATAATAAACACAAAAAATAGTAAAATTTTTTTGCAATTGTAGTGTGGAAATATCTGTTACTGTCATCTCTGAATATTTACATTCTCTGGACTATCAAGAACAAGATTACTAATTCATGCTCAATCAACTGCTGGTTGTGTATCTGTCAGTCATTCAAATGCATATATGTTTCACTCAAGATCAAAAGTATGGAAATTTAGGTCTGATCTTTGACAGAATTCAATAATCAGAATTTTCTTGGTATTCCATGTTTCAGGCAGAGCCCCCTACAATTGTGGTGGCAACTATAGGTAGTTTATGCCAGATGCTGGAAAAGCGTATTCTTACTCTTGAATCAATGAAGGTTCTGGTAATTGACGAGGTAAATTGGAATTAATACTGATGTTTATTTTTTTTTAGGTGTTCCACTATTTAGGAAAGTTGGACTATGTTGCATCTAAGATTAAATGTCAATTCCTTTTAGCAGAATGATGTTGCAAAAAGTTATAATCTATTGCCTACTGTTGCCATCACAACTATTAAGTTGTTATCTATATGATTTCTAGTGCTTTAGTGGAAGGCTGGTATCTTCTAGAAAGGGCAACAAAAATTTATAATCTATTGCCTACTGTTGACATCACAACTATTAAGTTGCTATTTATATGACTTCCAGTGGTTTAGTGAAAGGCCTGGTATCTTCCAGAAAAAGTATTTTATTTCCTGGCTAAGGAACTTCCTTCCAGAACAATATTTGCTATTCCTGACCTGTCAATCAACACAATCAAAATTGTTTACAAGGTGTATTTCACTTGTAATATTTCTGATAGCTGATAAGCTTCTCAAATCTTAAGCAAAAAAGAAAGAAAAAAAGGTAGGAAGAAAAATGAAGCTTCTTATAAAAGACAAGTTTACAATGATTACTTTTGTATTCACTGTTTGGTCAGGTTGATTTCATGTTCAATTCTTCAAAAGAGGTCTGTTCTCTTCGAAAGCTTTTGACGTCATATTCAACCATCAATAATCGCCAAACCATTTTTGCCAGTGCATCCATCCCTCAGCACAGACGATTTGTACATGACTGTGTACAACAGAAATGGACCAAGGTTTGTCAGTATAGATTTTACATTTCAATGTTACTTCATTGGGATCTTAGAAATTACTTGCTATTGCTTCCTATCTACATTCTCATATCTATTCGCCTTTCAGAGCAATGTGCTTCATGTACATGTCAATCCAGTTGAGCCCATGCCATCACGTTTACATCATAGATTTGTGGTACGAATTGTTTATACCATGGGACCTCTTATATTTTTACAGTTTCAGAACTGTACTATAGTTTTTGTCTGACCAGTTAATTTTGTTCATTGATTTCTCTTGAAAGGAGATTTACTCAATGATCTTTCTAAAATGTGCATATGCTTTTTGGCTAGCAGATATGTGGCAAGAACAGGAGGCAGGAAACCTTGCTATCTTTATTACATTCTGATGCACCGGACTCAGGCATTATTTTCGTCGGAGAACAGGTGTGTAATTAAATTGAACAAGTATGCGTTTTTTGTTTCTCACTCCAAAGAAAGCAAACCGATTGAGTTCTAAATATCTTGAAATGAGTAGTCTGAGAAGTCGAAAAAGGCTGGAAATGCTCCACCCACTACTCTGTTACTGGATTTTTTGAAGGCTTCCTATAATGGTGGTTCGGATATCCTCCTTTTGGAAGAAGATATGAATTTCAATTCACGAGCAGCATCTTTGTCGGTAAGTTTCAGTCATGTTCTCTGTATAAGTCAATGCCTCTAATCCATTTCACAGCTTCTCATTTATTTCCTATTGTTTATTACAGGAATTGAGACAAGGAGGCGGCTACCTCCTTGTATCAACAGATTTAGCTGCCAGAGGAGTTGACCTGCCGGAAACTACTCACATATACAACTTTGATCTGCCGAGAACTGTCACTGACTATCTCCACCGAGCAGGACGAACAGGAAGGAAACCGTTTTCAGATGAGAGATGTCTTGTCACTAATATTATAGCATCGGAGGAGAGGTTTGTTTTGCAAAGATACGAGAATGAATTAATGTTTAACTGTGAAGAGCTATTAGTATAAATTTCATGCGAAAATTGATTATTTTGAAATATACATATATATAATAATTATAAAAAAAACGAATGGACTTGGAAGTTACATATTTTGCAGTATTTTACTGAATTTAGTAACTCGTTTTTTATGATTTTCTATTTTCTAATCCTACTATTGAGGGGGGAAAAAAAGAGGGGGGAGGTGGCGGGGAACGAAAAAATGTATTAAAATTTAGATCACTTCCATCTCGGCATACTGAATTTTTCAGTATGATGGCTACGTCGGAACCGATGTAAAACCTTTCTGATGGATGATCTATCGGTTTCTTGGACACCCTGCAAATGGGTATAGCATTCAATAGCTTGGAAAATCACTAGGATTTTAACAGTTATACTCTGATTGTTTAAGGTATGACCTCTGAGTTTGTGATCAATATTCTTTACAGTTCTTGAATTTTTGCCAATGATGCATTCTCTGCAAAATGTACAAAAGTGACCTTGATAAACAAGAGATCATTATCCAATCTAATGTAGTAAAAACAATATGTTTCTCATGGAGTGTAATATAAGGGAGAGGATTAATTTGTACGTTGTTTTTGTATGCTCTACTTATTCCAATAGGAACTCTTCCCTCAACCAACAATGGAGCCACTTCAACAGATGTTCTAGACATCAGCCCTAAGCATCAGTGTCGTCCGTGAATTTTCTCATTATTCACTTTTCAGTGTATTTTAGAAAGTCATAAGCTGAAACCACCAATCTTGGCATAACCATGGATTCTTGTGGACACAAACCTTTAAACGAACGCTATAATTATCTGGGATCTCATACCAACAAGGTTACGACATTGTGCTCTATGAGAACTATTACTTAAGAAATTTCCATGACCATGATTGAGTCGAATTTCTGCATAAACAACCAGAAAGAATATTAAAACTTAAAATGAATTGAAAGCCAAATGGTTAGATGGCTTGATCATTGTCAAGAAAGGTACTGAAGTTTGTCTTTTTCTTCAAAAAGCTGGTTTATACTAACTTTTGTGTGCATTACATCTTATCCAACTAAGACCCATTAAACCAAGTTAGAAAGCGTGGGCAAAGAGGTATAACCTTGCTGTTGATTTTTGATGGAGGCAAGATCTCCTTGATGCATACATCGGCTTTGTTGCGTCATAGAAACTAAACCTTGGTGGCTGAAATAAGATCACACGAAAATTATTATTTGCCTAGAAAAAGGTTTTAGTATTCTGGCAAACTCTTTAAGAGTAATTTTCATCTATATATGAGGCTTCAAATCTTTTTATTCCTAATAAAATCATCTAGTAGTTTTGGCCTTACAGGATTTGGTACTTGCATGCTCAGTGAGACCAAGGTTTGCCTCCAAGGAGGATCTGATATTCCCTATATCTTACCAATAATCATTGAACAAATAAGCCTGCAAGGAAATATTTATACATGGAACTCATAACTTGCTGAACCAGCATCCACAGAGGCGTAACGCAAAGTGAAATATTCAACAAGAATCAGACTTGTCATGAGCTGACGAAGAATAAGACCTTTATGAAGAACTATTCTCTGGCTGAGGAAATGATTATTTCTGATCCGAAATCATCTGCAGTTTTATAATGCCATCTATCCAACAATTATGTGGTACTTAGTTTTCTCCTGGTCGCATTAGACATGGATTCGTGCAAAATTGCTGAAATTAGCATAAGCAGTTAAATTCATATGCGAATTCGAATCCAAGTAGCATCATAACTCTGAATCTTAACATTACCTTCGGATCTTCTCCATTTGGCTGTTCACTCTTTGAGATGACTCTTTATTTTCTATCTTCATCAGGCTAAAATTCGAGGCTCGGCTATACAAAAAGAGAGAAAAATCACCAAATGGTGATGCAGAAGAATGAGTTGAGAGCCAAAAACAGTAGTACATTGCCTCGTACTACAGAGAGTTACATTACTAATATAAGAACTCTTCTAGTTTCAAACTAGGATATGAAAACTCCTCAGGATCCTCCTATTCATGCCTATGAGACAGAAACCGCAACTTATCAACTGTAATTCGAATCTCGAACAAAATGTTATAGTATAATTAACTGACGGAGATACTTTTATTGTAATAACCAAACCTACCTGTCATCCATTGGCAATGATTCTGAAAAATAAGAGAAGTATTTTACTTCAGATTTGGCCTTCGAATAATGGTTTCAGGCCAAACGAAACTAAATGTCCTTGCTTACTTGAACAAAGTCCATGTGGTCCATTCTGTATAAGTGATCTCCATATAGCAACATGTTCATTCTCCTTACTACTTGCATCAAACAGAGTTCAATAGATATGCAATCCAAAAGGCTTGAGTCTTGTGAGTCCTATTTCAGTACTAAGTTTTGAGTATGAATGGCTGCTAGAGCCAGAACATATAATACGTGAAGTTTTTCATCATAGTCCCTTTTTCACGTTTGGAATATTTGGTGCTTTTTTTTCTTGTCTACTTAATTTTATGGTTTGAGAAAATGCATGTTATTATATGATAACCTGAGTTATAAACCTCAACATAGCCATCTCCAAAGGTGACTCCATTCTCAAAGCTTTAAGATATAAACCTTGTTGATCCCACTTCTAATGCAGTTGCTCATTGGGACATCAATCAGTCAGTATGATTTCCCCAATGGGAAAAAATAACAATAATAATAATAATACCATGCAAACAGTAAAACAACTCAAAACCATTCAAAAGGGCATTATGGGATTTACCATACTAGAAAGGAACAAACAAAATGTGAAACCACTGAAAAAAATTTAAGCACAAGACTTACAGCAGGTTTGGCATGAACCTCAGCCAGCTGCATTAGTATCCCCATATATCACAAAGTACGCACATAATGTGGACATGAAATCGAGATTAATGGGTGTTCATACATATATATATATATATATATATATATATATATAGGTGGCACTTCAGCTCAATATTTCCGATATAATTCGTTTTTATATGTTTGTTTCTTTCTTTTGTGAATGAAGTTCTTTGTTTAGGTTCATTTGGGAACTCTTCTGACTTCTCTATTGGTTCATACAACATGCTGTGATTTGGGTTGTACTTGCTGGGGCAGAGTGATTTCATGGGCTTGCGTCTACTCATAGATAAATAATCTCAAGCCCAAACACTGCTGTGCTGCAACTTGGGTTTCTAACACAGTTACCAATAAAAATAAAAAAGAATTACAAAAATAGAGAGATCTGTTTTTTTCCCAAGTTCAGTACAGTTTTTATTAGAAAAAGGCCATTTTAAAAAAAATAATTTAGAAAAATACAATTTTTATAGTAGCTAGTAACTAGTTTTCGCGTACTAATAACTAGTTTTCAAAAGTATTTATAATTAGTAATTGGTAACCGGTAACTAATTTTTAGAAATGGGTAGCTAGTAGTTATTAAAAATATTTTTAAAAAAAAAATAAAAAATGATATAAAAATTGTACCAGATCTAAAAAAATAGCCCACCGTAGTTTTCCAAATTTTTCCCTAAAAATGTCGCTTAATTTTCACCTACAACTTCTCTCAACTCCCAAGGGCGTCTAGCTAATCTGTGGCCCAAATCACTGTTCACTACATCGACAAAAGTCCTTAACCTTTAAAATATTGATGAATGTTTGAGAGTATAGAACATAGTATTACTTCTTTAGGGACTTTCCACCTAACCATCTTGGTTCTATATGCTACTATTATATATAACTCTTTTTCTAAATCTTATTTATTTATTTAATGAAAAAAAAACAGCTTAAATAAGAATTACAATGATCAATCGAATTACATATAACCTTTTATAACGAAAATCCGAAAATCGATTTATAAGCTTGAAGATAGAAACACTTTCAGAGATCTTAGAGCAGAGGTGGACTTCGACAATAATTTTGGAGAAAATCTTGATGAAGGCTAAAAATAGAGTTCTTCGATGGATCTTCTTGAGTCTTCACAATCCAAATTAGCAACTCTGATTGATTCACTTGAAGAAATTCTACTAACTCCGATCCGTCATAGTAATTACTATCCTAAATTTATATATAAAAAAAAGATACAAATCTGGAGAATAACCACACCATGAATAAAAAATAAACTACAAACAACACAAACTACCACAGATTTAGATTTAGATGTACAAAAACCACCCAAGATCTACATCTAAGTGGAGGACTGCCCTCCCAATAAGGAAGATTAGTAGACAATAAAACCAAAAATAGAAACAGAAAATGAGAAAACTTATTCTAGAGAGAGAGAGAGAGAAACCTCATCCTTAGTAGGGAAGACATCTACTAAAGAAAGAAACTTGGAGGAACTACGGATGAGAGGAGATGTTACTATGGACGGTTGAGGAAAAAAGAGGGAGCATGTGAGAGCTCTTCTCTCTTCTTTCTCTCTCTAAATTAATTCTCTTTTTCTAGATCTTATTTACCCTAAAACAAAAAAACAAACCAAAAAACCTCAACTTTATGCATGTTGAAAATTATAGGGCCTTTAAGTCATTGCAAAGATATGAAGAATTTTGCTCTGCCTTTCAAAGAATTTGTCAAATTATTTAAGATTTTGATATGATTTGAAATAAAATTGTGTCGTACCATATTACTGGATACCACACGAAAATACTCCAACATAGAGATGATCTCACTTTGGCCTCGGCTGCGACATCGGCAGTGAGAGACATGCCTAATATTCTTAGTAACACCAACAATTAACTGCTGAAGCTGGAGCTGAGTCTGCTTGATCAGCTTCTCACCCATTACTTCTCCATTACAAAACTTGACAAGTCTCCACTCTCCATTACTCCTCGCCAATCCTACCACGCCACGTAGCTGAGACCGAGATGTTTTTCTTGGTACGCATAAAACTCCAAAGGAGAAAATGGAAATAACGTAAAATACTTAGGAAACTTTGCTATATAATGTCAAATAATTCAACGCCTTGAGTGAAGAGGAGAACTGAGAACTGAGAACAGTTCCTGTGAAAGATTTGCCTAATTACATGTAAAAATGCATGCCATTAATTAATTCATGCTACGTTATCAGAAACCATTTGTATCCACCAATTTTGCTTCCGTACATGTTTACTGCCTTTTGCTTATGTGCATTTCAATATCTAGAAATATTAGCCACAAAATGAGCTGAAAATTAACAAGTCAAACCCAATTCTCAAAGAAGTGGTTAATGTGCCAAATTTGGAAGTGGGTATAACTACAGGTGTTACAATTATTCAAATAATGGTAACAAATATAATAGAATGCAAACTCAAACATGCATATTGTATTTACAGCTTGATGAGCTTCAACGCGCAGAAACTTGTATGAATATATTTTTTTTCTTTATACTAGCATTACTCATATATGTATATAATGAAAGCTCCAATTCTCCTCTCTCCTAATTTTAAGCTACTGATCAACATGAAAGAGAAGCCTATATATGGTAGTCCCTGGAATATTATCTGTAAAATGTCTTTCATTTTCCTTTTTCTGAAAATTATACAAACAAGTCACTCTTAGTAATGTATGAGGAAAATGGGCTACTAGACATTTATTGTTTTTTTAAAATATAGTGTAAAAACAGATTAGTACCTAATACATATGTCAATACCCACCAACCGCAATAAACAACTATAATGAGTTTAATTTATTTTAGCCTTTAATTTGCGCGTGGAAAAAATAACCTACAATTTTCATTTTCGTAAGAATACATGGATTTTTTTTTATTTGGCCACAAAAGTCCATCTAATTCATCAATAAATCGCCATAACTTCTTTTAAGTTTCGAGTCCGACCACTTCAGTGCTTACAGCTCAGCTTTATCCGTTGTGCAAGAGAAACTAATAAAATCAAATTGAACGTAATTAATTTAAGTTCATGTCTATGTATATCAGCTAATGCGTTGTGTTTATCAATTTGTCATAAACTAAAGTTACTAAACTCCAGAAAAGAATGACATTTTTAAAATTAAGAGGCAAAAAGTGTCACCTACCCTGATTTTTCATTTAGAAATAGTGTTATATAAGGTGATTATAATAGTTTGCTTTCACATCAAAAAATTAAAAATATCGTGTAAACAAAAAAACCAGAAACATCCCAAAAAATTAGTTACATATACTTCCGTTACCTGCAAGTCTTAAAAAAATAGTGCGTAGACTGTGATTTGTTAAAAATTAATTAGAATGATCACAATGGATACTGTTATCATTTGCAACGAAATTAACTTGTGAGTCAATTTTGATGGTTGATTTGTAGTTTTTTTTTTCTTTTTTTTTTTTAAGGAAATTAAGGAATGCACTTATTTTTCTTTTTTTTGTTTTTGGGGGACAATGCAATTATTTTTCAGTTGTAAGTTAATAAGCAACTATTATTAGTAAAATCTATTTTTTTGCCTTTTGTTTCCCTTATTTTCGTATTTTCGTGGTAAAACTTTTTTAAAAAGTTTAAATTAAATGCAAATGACATACACACACTAGGTTTTTTTTTTTTGGCAAAATACATTTTTGGCATAGTGTATTTTAGGAAATACACTTCTCTTAATAATTTTTTGATGACTACATCTTTTTAAAATTTAAATTATTTTAAATACAAAAATACTCATACCACCTATCTCATCAAAAATACACTATGCCAAATATGTATTTTCATGTCAAGTTTTTAGATACTTTGTTTAACTCTCGATACTCTTGTCTGGCACATTTAGACACTCTGTCTAATGCCACTCGATATCCTATCTAGTTTTGTCTAATACTAAATATTCAAATGTATCTTTTTGTTTTTCTCGTCGAATTTCTAAACACCTTATCTAGTTCTCAACACCCATGTTTAGCGCCTTCGACTTAAAAGTATATAAACTTTTTTTATACTTTTTTTTTTTAAAAAAAAATGTGTATTTCATCTAAAAACTATTGACATGGGTATATTATCTAAAACTCACTATCCATTTCACCTAATTTCCCCACACCCATATGTATACATATTACCAATGTCTATTTATAAAAATGTCCCATTATTTGATGACTTTTAACGATATAGAAACCATAGTTTTCACATCAAGGAAAAAAATAATGCATAAATCATTAAAACCTACCTTCCGTAAGGGAAAAGAGTACGAAAATCGTCCGGCGCTCCATGCTAATTAATTTTTCAAAATAACATAGTTAGTGAAAAGTATATAGAGATTAGGGAGTGATAATAGGTCAAACAATATGATTGAGTTGTCAAATTCCCTTAAATCCATATGATAAAAAGACTTCTTACAAAATTACATGCTCACAGTATCAAAAATTGAAAAAATTTAGATGGGCTGATTTTTTTTTTAAAATTTCAGATTTATTTATAAAATTATTATTAAAAAAATAACATTTTAAAAAAATATTTAGAAAATAGTTTTTTCTTAAATTTGGTATTTTCAATAATATTTGAGATAATTAGTTAGGTTACCTCTTAGAGTAACCAATCCAGTTAATTCAATCCAGTTAATTCAAGTAATTGTTCAAATTATTTTAAATAACTCGACTAATTATTTTAAATATTTCATCAATTAATAAAAAATGATATTTTTCTAAATACTTTTAAAAATAGTATTTTATAATTAAATCTAGAATTTGTCGGTACAGTTTCAAATTCTGAAATTTTTCAATTTTTTTTTTAAATTACCATGAAAAATCAAATGTTCTTTAAAAGTTTAGACACTTCTTTCGGTATTTCACATAAATATCTTTTGAATTTTCAGCCCAATTAATTCGACGTATTTGAAAAGAAAAACAAAATAAAAAAGAAAAACATAGAATCTTAAATTAACGAGTAGAAGTTGAGACAGGAACGTAGAATATCCACGAGAAAGTTTGACATTGTAACTAACAAAATCATTACAATTAAGTTAAAGTTTGGTGGTTTATCAATTTTTTTTTTTTTTTGGTTATTATAAGAAAACAGGCAAAAAAACAAAAAAGTCAACCAAAATAGCTGCGTATTTTGACGGAAACGCTCCAAAACGGCGTGGTATTCATTAATTAGCTACGCCGTCTTCTTCACGGTTGTTGCTATAAGTTTCAACTCAGCTTCTGCTTAAAGCAACAGAAAGAAAAGAAAAACTCATACCCAAAACTCACAAACACAGGAAAAGAACCCCGAAAATATAATATTATTTTTAAAAAAAAAAAAAAGAAAAAAGAAAAAGCATAGTTCTAGTTCTATTCTCTGAGATCTCAGTAGGGAACTTGGTTCTGCTTCTTTATTCAGCAATGGCGTCTTGGCTTCGTTCTCTTATACTCCCAGTTTTCCTTTGTTCTGTTCTCTTACTGAATCACTCTGTCAAATGCGACCATGGTAAGTTTTTTTTTTTTTTTTGGGGGGGGATTATAATATACTATATCTGCTTGTTAAACCATTCCATATGCTTGGCCTGTCACATTTGGTGTTAAAGAAAGTCTCTTCTTCTTCTTCATTTTTTTTTGGGGGGTTTTTATGTACCATATGTCTGATGTTATCCGCGAAATCATATATTTGTATGAGATCTAAGTGCGGAAAATTGAACTGGGTATTGCTTATTTAGTTAGGGGAAGACGTAGAAAATATGATATTTAGATACTGATGCCGTAGATCTGGTTATTGCAAATGCAAATTATAACAGGGTCTTATTATTTTGCTTGATTTTAGTGTAAGTGGCTATACCACATTTTGAAGTCATTAACTTAATTTTAGAAAAAAAAAAATTGTTGTTTTTGCTTCTAAACGATATAAATAGATGGAGCCTAAATGACCCTTTGGCTATGTTCAACTCACGGAAAAGCCTTATGGGTTACTAACTTATTATTTGAGGATGCTCTTACTAGATCTGTATTTGGTTTTATATATGGACTCGTTCTTAGTGATGATATTTTGATTATTCTTTGCTTAATCTCCAATTGGTCATGGTTTGTGTGATATCGGATTTCATGATGAAATTTGTAACTCTACTTCCTCAGAACTGAATTTTGATTGATTGAGTAGATAATGAAGAAAAATTTATGTGACAATAGGAATTGTAGGTCATTATGTTGGACCAATTCTATTTTAAAAAAAAAAAAGACTGCTATCATGCCCTTATTTTCCCTTGTTAACAATGAAACATTCGGAGATGAACTTTCTAGACTTTATTAATCATTACCTATAAGGGAAGCAATAGTGATTCCTCAGCAAGCATGCAATGCATTTTCATGGTGTTTTTTCTTTTTGAGTTCTGTTTTGGGTGGGATTGGGGGTGGGAGATGTTAGTAGCTATTATCCATTTTGCTGTAATGGACATTGGAACTACTGTAGTGGAATATAGCTGCCCGTATAATGGCCTAGTGTATCTGGAAATGCCCATTTAAATAAAAAAATCATATGTATATAACAGTTAGGTTTATTGCATGGTTCAGCTATTACCCTTGCCGAGGATTTGTTGCTCAGTTGCTATAGTATACTTGTTTCATTGTTTCTTCTATGAACGTAGTGCTATTAGTATTGGTTTTATTTCAAATTTCATTAGTGCAAATCATAGGAGACTAGGTTGTACAATGATAAACTTGAACTGAGTTGTGTTTTTAAATTTAGGAATATGAATTAGTATAAGGTATAAGCTCATTGAGATTATCCTCCTTTGAAGTTTTCATTTTGACGCCAAGCTATCTCCACTGTTTTCCAGGGGACGAGGATGATCATCTGCTTCAAAGCCTCAATGCTTATCGTGCTGCCTTAAACTTGACTGCTTTAGTGAAGAATGACAATGCAGAGTGTCTCGCTGATAAAGTCGCTGAGCAGTTCCAGCATCAACCCTGCACAAACACAACAGGCGCCAACACTGTGCCAGGAACCGAACCTCAGTTTGCAAACTATCCAACGCTCTTAACCAAATGCCATTTGAATGTGTCCAACACCAGAGATGGGGCTGTACTGCCTGCTTGTGTTCCCAACTTGGATTCGAGTCTTGTCCTCACCAACTTCACCCGTTCTCAGTACTCAGATTATCTCAATGACACCAAGTTCTCTGGCATTGGAATCGGTTCTGAAAACAACTGGATCGTTGTTGTTCTGACCACAAGCACACCTGAGGGAAGCTTTGTGCCTGCCCAGAACTCAGTCGATACAGGCAATTCAGTCAACATAGCCAACTTTGTTCCCAAGATTTATTACTTCCTGTTTTTGTTTATTGCTTCCATCTTACTGTTATAATTTGAGAGCACACCCTTTGTTTGCTTAAAACATTTTCTAATTTTCTGGATAAAGACGATCAAACACCATGTTTGAACAAGCTATTTTTATTGCACACCGTTATTAATTGATTCCTCTATCGTCATATATGTTTGAATATTGATTTCTCTATAAAAAATGTGTTAGCAATGTAGTCAAATGGAGTACATCTCCGCTGTTTTCGTGCAGATAATGATGAGGAAGATATTCTTCTTAGAGGCATCAACGCTCACCGCGCTTCCTTAAAGTTGACACAGCTAATAGAGAATGACAAAGCCAAGTGCTTTGCTGATGAATTTGCCGATCGTTTCCAGGATCAACCCTGCACAAACACCACGGGTTCTATCATTGCTCCAGGCGTCCAGCCTCTTTTTCGTCTATCCAACTATCCACAGCTTTTAGCCAAATGCAACTTGAGTGTTACCAACACGACCGACGGGGTTGTATTGCCCATTTGCGTTCCTAGATCACTCCCAAGTCTTGCCCTATCTGACATCAAGCAGTCTCGATACTCGGATTATCTCAACGACACCAAGTTTAACGTCGCCGGGATTGGTTCTGAAGACGATTGGTTTGTTGTTGTTCTGACCTCAAATGCTGTGGTTGGAAGCCCTGTGCCTGCTGGCCGAACACCCAATATCCCCAGTACTCCAAATACAGCCAATGCTTCCAATCCCATCAACAAAGCCAACGTTGTCGATACAGTCAATACCGTTACTACAGAAAATTTTGCCCCCATGATTAGCTTCACTTATCACTCCCTGTATTTCTTGATCGCTTCCATTTTACTCCTATAAATCAAGAACACATCCAAATATAAATCCACATACAGCTCCACATGCACCCCTTTTTTTTTTTGGTTTGCTCTAAGGCTTTTATACTCTATAGATAAATAAAGACAATAAAAGGCCATGTCGTTGGACAAGTTCACTGCCACTTCAAAACGGTGAATCTTCCCATTGAAGATGCAGATTTTCGTCGTCGAAAGAGCTTGATTCGCCATGGCGAAATCGGTATATAGAAGGGTATTGTTGGGATTATTTATTTTTTTATTTTTTATTATTAATATCATTATTACTATTTTGGCGTGAGGTAAATTAGTGAGGGTTATATTTTTGTATTTGTTGTACGTTATGCAATAATGTGTTGAGGTCTCTCGTTTTTCCTGAGACGTTGGGTCAATACGTGAAAAAGAGAATATGGAATATTTGTATTGCATGTATGTATAGAAAATTATTTATAGCGAGTAAAGCTTATATTTATTTATGTGAATAATAGTACCTCTCAATATGGGAAAGCTTCTCTTGCTTTTATTTTTCAGGCCCAAATAGCAGAAAACTCACTGTTATTTAATTTTGCCAAGTGCACCGCCACCAATAAATAAATTGTCAGGAAACAAAAAATGGTAGAAGAAAAGTTAGGTAAAGTTCAAATGGCGGGAGTGGACCGCAAGAACCGTGTCGTAGCATTAAGTAGTAGTACTGTTTCTTTTCTTGTTTAACAAGGCATTATTTTTTTCTTATGTACAGCACAAAATAAAATAAAATATAAGGAAACTACTTGGTAAGTTAAAAAAGCTTCTTAATGGGATTGACGATATCAAACGCTTTGGAATTACCTTGAACTTGAGAGACAAATTATCTTTAATAAAAAAATGATAAAAACAAAAACTGACGTATCTATATTATTAATAATTAGGTTTTACTTATTTATTAAGTTATTTTAATTTTGAGTAACCTATTTCTATCAATTACTAGAATTTTTTTTTTGCTTTTTTAGTGGAGTCCAGTTGCCTCGACCTATCTATATAAATAAGCTTAATTATGTAATTATTTCAAAAAAATATAAATAATTATTGAGTTTTCTCATTTTAGAGTTCATTGTTTTCTCTCAGAGAGTTTTTCATATGTTCTGTTTATTTTCTACTTGTTCATCTATTTTTGTTTAATTCTCGCCCTTAATTATATTTTGTCTCTCTCTTCTTATCTGTCTTGCTTTCTTTTTATTTGCTCATCACATCTTTATGTTTATATTAAGAAGCGAGTTTATTGTACATGAGATCAGTATTTAATTAGTAGTTTCTTTTTATTATTATTATTATTATCATTATCATTATTATTAGTTTCCTGGTTGGATTATAGGACTTCTACTCGCATTTGAATTTGACCTGGTACTAGTGAGACTAGCTAGGTTTGCTTAAAAATAAGGCTAATGATTCACTACTCCAAAAAAGTTTTACATTAGTAATACAAATTAAACGTGCAGTTTATTTATAGATTTCACTCAAAGAGTCCGGAAAGGAAAAAGCTCAAGTGAGAAGATGCTGGATATCAACCTGTTTAGAGAAAACAAGGGCAACGACGCCGAGACTGTCCGAGAATCTCAGCGTCGACGATATGATAACCCTGATATAGTGAATCACATCATCACCCTTGATATTCAATGGAGAACAGGTTTTTTTTTTTTTTTCTTTCATATGATCTATGATGTTCTTCTACGTGATTGTAACTACATATAGTAATCTTTATTGTTTTTCTTTTTGGTTGGTAAGGGAAATATGATCTGGATAATTTGCGCAAAAAATTTAATGAGACTAGTGAAGAAATTGCACGACTCAAAGCCGTAAGTTTCGACTTCTTGATTTATTTTTTAGTTTGTTGTTACTTGTTGCTGCTTGTTAGATTGGTTGTGAGTTGACACCAGTGTTTAAACTGTTTTGTTCTGTGATTTTATTGAGCTCTTTCAACATGTTCTTTGTGTTTCGGGTTTGTCATCAGGATGTTTTTCGCGGTGTTAGGGACTATCTTAACTAACATTCTTTGCAATTCTTTTTTTTTTTTTTCGTTTTTCGGATTGTGGGTTCTGATTCAAAAGTTAGAGGAGCAAACAGAAGATCTTATAGAGAATGCAAACAGAAAAAAAGTGTTGATTGCGAAGAAAAAAGCTGAAGTTGAGGAAATTCGAGCAATGTTGTACAATGAACTGGAGAAAGTAGGAAACCTGGTGCATGATTCAGTTCCGATCAGCAACGATGAGGTAATAGGAAAACTAGTTAGCTTTGTTCATCTTTTGTTATACATAAAGATTCAAAATAATCACTGATTCATTTGCTAATGCTGCTTAAATTGTAGGCAAACAATGTTGTTCTCCGCTCTTGGGGAAAGAAGCGAATGGAGCCGAAGCTGAGAAACCATGTTGAGCTCATTAAGCTAACTGGAATTGCAGATACCGAGATTGGTAACTAATATATGCACTATAGAGATAGAAGGAGACATATGAACTTGAAGTTTTTATACTCTTTTCATTTTCTCTGATATTGATATTGATCATACTACTTGTTTAGGTGCTAATGTAGCTGGAGGCAGAGGTTTTTACTTAAAAGGAGCAGGGGTTCTTCTTAATCAGGCTTTGATAAACTTTGGGTTGTCTTTTTTGAGAAAAAGAGGCTATACACCAATGCAGACCCCATTCTTCATGAGACAGGATGTTATGAATAAGTGTGCTCAGTTATCTCAATATGATGAGGAGCTTTACAAGGTAACTATCTTGAGCTTTGTGTCTGGTGGCTTCAATATTTTCTTCTCTCTCTCTCTCTCTCCCTCTCTCTCTCTCTCTCTCTCTCTCTCTCTCTCCCCTATGTTTTTTCAAACATTGTTCAACAAAAAGGAAGAACAAGAGAAACTTTAACTTTTGTTTTCTTTCCTAGTTGTGATCTGATTACTCAACTTGATACAGATAAATGCAGCAGCTGAAGGAGATGAGAAGTATCTGATAGCTACAAGTGAACAACCGTTGTGTGCTTATCACCAAGATGAGTGGATCCACACCAAGCAATTGCCTATAAGGTAAAAGGAAAAGAATCTCAATATGTTTCCTGACCAAGTTATGCCTTTTTTCCTACTTACGAGCCATTTTGGCAGATATGCTGGATGCTCGACATGCTTTCGAAAAGAAGCCGGTTCACATGGCCGAGATACCCTTGGTATTTTCAGAGTTCATCAATTCGAGAAAGTTGAGCAGTTCTGCATTACTAGCCCTGATAACAATGATTCTTGGGAGATGCTTGAAGAGATGATACACAATTCAGAAGATTTCTATGTAGAGGTACTTTGAGAACTGCATTGCTACTAACTAAAATATAAACTCGTCTAAGAATCATCAAAAAATTAACGGGAATTTTCTTGCTGCAGCTTAAAATCCCTCATCAAGTTGTTGCTGTTGTTTCTGGTGAACTAAATGCTGCAGCCGCGAAGAAGTATGATTTGGAAGGATGGTTTCCTGCATCAAGAACATTTAGGGAACTTGTGTCCTGTTCGAACTGTACTGACTACCAAGCCAGGAGATTACAAATACGCTATGGATCAAAGAAGGTAGGTCATTACAGAAAAGTGAAACCTAAAGTTACTCTAACAAGTATTAAGCAAAATTAAATTTTCAAGCAAACTAAATTTCTGCTCTTTAATATGTTTCAATCCCTTGTGGATGCAGAGCAATGAACAGGTACAGAAGTATGTTCATATGTTGAACTCTACACTCACAGCTACAGAGAGGACTATCTGCTGTATTCTGGAAAATTATCAGAAAGAAAACGGTGTTGAGATTCCAGAAGCGTTGATACCCTATATGGATGGATTCACCTTCCTTCCTTTCTGAAAACATTAACATGGTTGCCAATGGAAGCAATATTTAAGGCTTAGTTCTACAAATGGTAGAAACGTAAAATCCTTGTTTTTTAGAGACTCGTTATAAAAAATCCTTAGTTTTCAGAGACTTATTATAGCCTTTGTAGCGTAAGGTAATTCATACATGTATGATACTAGTTAGGGTGCAAATGTACAAAGGTAATGCATGTTGAAGTTTTTCATATAATTTGCCAGTTGTCTCGTGTAAAATCAAATCACATCCAATAAACGCATCATGTTAATGGAAGGGCATTGAATGAAATTTTTAACTACAATACCAACCATGTGATGGTATTCATTATTCAGCGGGTATCTAGAAAGGAAGATAATAAAAAATTAAAGGAAAAAAAAAAGGAGGAGAAGAAGAAATATGGGAAAAAAATCTTGTTCTATAATTCATATCTTCTTTCTTGATATCTGCATTTAACCTCAGCATCCACCATTGATTCTTATTTCATTTGCCACTTGAATCCTCCAAACATGGACAACTTTGATGGAGCTCTTCATGATGAGAGCTTAGACATTCACTGAATTGAACCGATCTTTAATCTTACAGGGTGACAAATACATACCTTCTAAGTGCAACTAGTAAAATCCATGTGGTCTTTGTTATCTTTTCCTTTATCATCAAATGCAAAGCGGAGCTTAGCACAGTCTTTAATATCTGAGCCTGTAAACCTTTGAAGAAACCCAGTGGGCCTTCTCTTTTCCAAATGGCAAAAAGCGCACCCGGAATTGTCTTTTGGGATTTCTTGTCAGCTTCACTTTTTCCATCTTCATCTTCATCAGCAGCTTGAATCATAACTTTGCACCTGTGGCATATATCAATTTGATTATATTCAAGTCTTCCTTTATTATTTTCTGAAAAAGGAGCATATATTGAGAAGGGAATATTTATAATCCTTTCTGCAATCCTGTCCTGTGAACTAGAGAAATAATTAACTTGAACTTTTCTTAATAAGATAATAGTAATAAACTTGGATTATGAATGCCAATATTATAAAGAAAAAGAACTAAGCCAAGTTGTTCCTTTTTCTTTCTTTCCTTTTCCATTTTCAGATTGGGATTCAAAATTCTTTTCAGTTCCATTTAGTTCATAATATGCTTAGAAAGAAATAATTAAAAGGTCCATTCACCTGATAGCCGGGTATGTTAGGATTGTAGCAACACACTTTGAGACAGCACCCAACATGAAAGCAGAAAAGGCAGAAAGAGCTTCAGGGTTTGATGCTATACCCGTTTTTCTCCCCAGCCGATCCTTCAGCAGTCTTTGTTTCAGCTGATCAAACACAGTGTACTGTACACACGAATTCAATTTTCAATTTAAGTTGCCTTATCTTGCTATTTTTGGTGTTATACAAGGAAAAATTAGATGATCTATCAAAGAAAGAGCTGCAAGTAGCATTTAGCATACTAATTCAACATGTTACGGATAGGACACAGACCATTCCACCAAAAACTTGAAGAAAACTAATGTGCTCAACTATAAACTCAAATAAGAACAATCAAACAGATTGTGCAGCCCGTGTCAGAAATACAGCCCATGCACTGGAATTGAAAATAAGGTACCTGGATAGAAGGGTTGGAGGTCAAAAGAAGAGATATGCCAAGGCCATCAAATGCCTCACCCCAAGTTCTATTTGAAAGGGTCTTCCAAAGTCCTTTAGACTTTCCAAATTCACTTGTTTGCATCTTTGAGGATGCTGTGTCCAACGGCTGCCAAGCGAAAAATCAGAGGCAACAGAGATAATTTTCAAGGATCAAAATATGTTCTATAAATCGAAATTAGGAAATTTGGATATAAGGATTTTAAGACAAAATTTTCTTTTACAGCATCATATAAGGAAAAATTCCTAGTTCAGTGTTAGCAAAATTTGAGACACTATATGTTATGGAACTCAAGAAAGTTCCAATAAATAACAGTAATCGAATTTTACAATCAGTTTTCTAATGCTCTTTACTTTGTTTGTAACTGTCCACTATCTGGTGGTCTACCTATGGATGTATGAGCTGACCTGTGTCACTATGACTGTACAAGCCCCAGCAGCTGCAGCAACAAGCAAGTTTGCTTTAGCCCCAATAGTTTTGTTTCCACTTTTTTTCAAGTACATCCTCTTAAAGAAGCTGTATCCATAGAAGTAGATAAACTGTGAAATGAAGGATTGCAGATTCTTTGTTCCAAGGCCCTGGTACAACGAAAACACCTGACGTGTAGAAATTGCTTCCCACAAAACATCAGAAATATTCCTGCAAAAACCAGTATGCTTATAATCAATTTATGTGTCACAGAAATTTTTCTTCAGAGGTTTTTATCACCTAAAGTATTTATTTCCAATCTTTGGACCATTTCCAGATTAGCTGTGAAAGCAAGAGGTAAAAGGTTCAACAGTCTATATTCACAAGACTTGTAATCTTGGATGATAAAAAAGATCAATTTTGAAATTCCTATTTTATAATTAACTCCACTTTTCCCACAGCGAATCGAAACAAACAAATAGTATCATTTGATGTATGTTTTATGATACATCGAATCACACCCCAATTTTCAGTTAACAAGCCTTTTCATCATGAGATACAGGAAGACAAATTTTACTAGATCATTAAGAGTATCATTTCTCCTAGTTCAAGAGTACTTGCAAATCTACAATATAGTTATACAAGCTTCTGGATGGACAGAAAATAAATATAAAGCCAAAATTCCAGAGCTAAGTTCTCCTATTCACACCCTACAATGCAATTATACATAACAATCCCAAAATTTAGTCCCAACAAAGTGACTTAGCTAAAACCTTAGTCACATGCCATTTGTATACAGATAAAAAATCACAGTAACCCCAATGAAAAATCCCTTAAGGGGGACGTAAATCTCAGACTTGTACCCGCAATTACTGCGAAACCGAAACCAAGGACCAAGAATAAGAAGCACCCAGATTAGCAAACACAAAAATGGAAATTCAGAAGCAAAGATAATCGATCAAAGGCTATCAAGTGGGACCCAAATGAATGAAAAAAAAAAAAAATCGAACCTGTACTTTTGCTGATGCAAAGCTCGAACTTCAGCTTGATATTTAGTCTTGCAAGTGTCAAGTGGGTACAAGACGGTGGTACTAACCAGAGCTCCAACAGCTCCTGAAGTGGCTTCTGCAATGGATTCCAGATCAACCCCCATCTCCTCCAATTAAGCGCTGAGCCTTAATCTGCACAAACTGAGAAATGGGTTTCAAGGGAATGAGGAGAAAAAGAAGGTTAATGGGGTTACAGAGGTTGAGTTATCCATGGAAGTCAGCTTTTTTGGAGGTGGTATAATATGGTATGGCCATTAAGGTATGCCGGTTGCAAAAACCGAAAGTGACGCAGAAAGAAAGAGAGAGAGAGAGAGAGAGACTAAATGGCAAATGGGGCAGAGTTCACAGTTAGTGTATCTTTTGGGGAATCGTAACGTGAATGAATACACCTCTCTATTTTCTCTTTCTTACTCACTGTCGTTCTGTTGTATCTTATTGTGTGAAGTGAACAATCTACATTTGAGAGTTGAGAAATCAGACGTCTTAGCAAGGGAAAAAAAAGTAAATACTTAAATAAATAAATTTAGGGGCGATAAATGCACTTATTTTTTTTTTTAGAGCAGTGCTATGAATACAAAAATATCTTAAAAAGTAATTATAATTTTTATACTATATATTTTGACATTTTGTTCAGTTTATACCTTCTGTTTTAGTTATTATCAATATTGATCCTTATATTTCATATTTGTTACAAATTTATACCCTGACACTAATTTAGAACAGTTAATTTACTAAGATGATTTAATAAACTTATTGTTGGATCAGTTTTTATATGATTTATTTTCAATTTTTTAAACGGTAACTTGGTAAATTAACTGCTCTAAATTAGTGCCAGGGTATAAATTTGTAACAGATTTCAAATCTAAGGGTCAATATTGATAATAACCAAAATGGAAAGTATAATTTGAACAAAGTATCAAAATGCAAGTTATAAAAATGATAATATCCCTAAAAAGCATGTTATTTAAAGTTTATGTGATTGAAAATAATAGAGGTTTTTTTTTTTTGCAAAATATATCTTTATTATATTGTATTTTAGGAAATATACTCCTCTTTATAATTTTTGGGTGAATACAAATTTTTAAGTTTTAAATTATTTTGAATAAAAAAATACACATAACACTAATCTCATTAACGTTAACACTCTACATTCCGACTAAACAAAAAAAGTTGAGTTACTAAACATCCTATCTACTGCTCTTGACACCATTTTCTAGTATAAGACAATTTTTTTTCTTGATCTTTTAGAAACTTTGTCTAATGCCACTCGACACCTTATCTAGTAAACTTAATATTATGTCTAATACTTTCGACATTATGTATGGTGTTAAATACTCAAATGTACTTTTTTAGTCTATGTCAAATTCCTAGACGGATTGTCTAGCTCTCGACACCATTGTCTAGCGTTCTCAACTTAAGGGTATATAAGTCTCAATTTTTTAAAAATGACGCATTTCACCTAATTTCTCAA
>JXTB01000002.1:1812615-1843465 GCA_002914805.1 Parasponia andersonii | reverse complement strand
TCTTTCCAGCCTTATCAATTAAATAACTTGAAACCTTTTACTTTCCAATTGGGTCTTTTCCTTAGATTAGGAAAATTTTAGAAATCAAGAATAAGTTCCTCAAATA
The DNA here is from genome assembly GCA_002914805.1 of Parasponia andersonii. Classification (NCBI taxonomy): domain Eukaryota; kingdom Viridiplantae; phylum Streptophyta; class Magnoliopsida; order Rosales; family Cannabaceae; genus Trema; species Trema andersonii. The sequence continues at coordinate 1,843,359 of JXTB01000002.1, read as the reverse complement.
TATAGTTTTCTTTCTCTCCTAAAATTCATTTCAGAGAATCTTTAGGATCATATATTTGTATTCATTTCAGAGAATCTTTAGGATCATATATTTGTAAGATCGTCTAGTAAATTTTTCATTGATATACAATGTGATGTAAGGTTAAAGAGGATTCTTATTTTTTATCGTTCTAGAATCTAGATTTGAATATTTAAGAGGAAAAAAAAATACCGAGCTGCTCATTTTTCTATATCAGATTTAGAATTTTTTTTGTGAAATTGAGGAAATAATGAAATTTTTTTCTTTAATTAATTATAACACTATTAAAATTAAGATTTTAAAAAGGATATTTACTCTACACTCAATATAGTATGGTAACTATTCTCTTCAATCACTAGTTATGAAAAGACTTCAACCAATAACAATGGAGAAAAGGGGCAAAGTTTAACAAAGAAGATCCAAAATTGCAATCTCCATGTTTCTTTTTCCTTGTGCATGCTGCACATCTCTCCCTCTATCTCTCCCTAATACTTCTTTCTCACCAGCCCATCTACCTCCAAAATCAGAGTCTTCCATCTTTCTACTTCTCTTTGCAAGCTACTTGTCAACTTTCAGAAACAAATTTTGTTTTGAATAAATGAAAAATAATAATAAGTGAAACATGCATGGAAAAAAAGCATTTAGATCTGTACTCCATTATCATGACTTGGTTTTCTTAACAATGTGTCAACTTATAATCGGAGGTACAGTCTTACAAACAAAATGACAAAGAGAAGGACATGTGATTTCAATCATTGAGACCATTAGATTGATTTTGGTACCTTGGTTTTGAGCCTACTAATGAGGCTAGGAAAGAATCTATGACAGTCTCACCATATAGCATATTTGGTTTGGTAGAATGAATTTGGGAATGGAATCATCGTTCTTATTCCATTATTTACCTTAACATTGAATAAAGAAATAATGATTCCTATGGAATCAAAGTTCCATTATTTGATGGAATTGTAATTCCGTCCAAAAAGCTATAATGATTCTCATGGAAATACATAAAAAAGAGAAAATAATATTGAAAATTGAATATTTGTGATTGCACACGTAACATGATCTCCTCCAAATAGTTTGAATTTTAATATCTTAACTGGAAAAAAAAAAGGAAAAAAGAAAAGATTAATAATTCACAAAGAATACCCATAACAAAGGACTCAAATAGAAAATTGATAAGTAAAAACTCAATTTCATTCAACTTCAATGTCATGTAATTCAAAAAGGACACCTATCACAAATGACCAAAAAAAATAATAACCCATGAAGTTAAATTTATTTTTCTATGTGCAAATAAAATTAAAGGACGATGTCCTAGTCCTGAACTATGAAGGAATCTCACATTGCTCCTTAAACTTTCAAATTTATCGCTTTGGTTAAATTATTAAAACTAACTCATTGTTGTCCTTTTTTATGTAATATATATGTTTCTTTTTATTCTTAATAGATGGATCACATAAGACACAAGTGCTTTTTTGTTTTATTTATTCATACCTTTTTGTTTTATTTATTCATACCTACGAGCAGATGCTGACACTATAATGAGATTTGAACATAAAACAAAACACTTTAAAGATGACTAGTTGAACAAAATTCATTATATATTAGATAATAATGCATTTTAGATTTGTTTCGAAATGTGATATTTTGTTAAAATTAATAAAATAAAGAGCAAGTATATCTTATATGATCTTTATGTTGAAATTCGAACAAAATTAGTATAAAGAATGATTAAAATATAATATTTTTAGTAGTTTAAAGACTAAATGTTAAAATTTAAATTTAAAATATTATAGTGAGACTTTTTTTATAGTTCAAAGACTAATAGTCTCCATTAAAAAAAAAAAAGATTAATAGAGTCATTAGTCCAAAACCAAAAGACGTAATTGTGTAATAATTATTGGTTATACGTGTATAGCCCAATATGAGCCACATGTTTTTATAACGATTATATATTAAGGTTGTCTAATTAAGTAGAGCTAATTAAGTGATCTAATTATAAGCTCAAGAAACTATCTATTAAGTATAAACTGTGTAATGTATGGTTACCTAATTCTAGTCTAATAAGAATTGATGGAGTCTCTATTGGCTGTTATATATATAGGACATAACTATTAGGGTTTTGGTCCCTAAGCCAAATAGAATGTATGTTCTTCTCCTCTACCTCTATCAATAGAGTGAGAACTCATTTAGCATACATAGAGTATTCTGATTATAGAAGACTTTTTACCCTCATACTTTAATTAGTTAATTGTTTCCGCTTACGTGATTGTATCTTTTGCTGTCAAACTCAATGGATCCAGGATAATCACGGATTTTCTTTTAACAAATCTTTTCCTGACAATTCGATATGATAGATTCTAGAATTGTATTTAGTTTAACAATCCATTATGTATATCTAACAAGTGATATCAGAGAGTAGAAAATCATGTTAAATTACTTAGGATAATCATGCATGTCTCTATTTTATGATCTCTTTACCTATTTAGTTTTCTAAGATTTAGTTATTACATATATAATTGATGAATTTTTCATGATTTTATTGAGATATTGAGTATTTGAGGGTTGAATTTTGAGTTTTGGGTCCTAAAGTCTGCAGATAAGAGCTACCCAATTTTAAAATCAGGTAATTAACACTAAGACCGAAATTTGGTGTTGCGGCGCTAATCAATGGCACTGTAACACCATACTCAAGATGCGGTGGCACTGTAGCACCATGCCAATAATGCTGCAGTACCACTATTCAATCGCGATGGCACCGTGGTGCCACATACTGGCACCGCAGCACCATCACTTAAGAAGAGCATTTTTTTTTGGTCAAAATTTTGACCTAATTAAGGTACATGGTCTCATTTTTCGGTAGAATTGAGTCGTTTTTTACTCAATTCAAGAAGTTCTAACTAGAAACTTAACCAGTCAGTTTTGTTTTCTCAACCCAGCTTTAGTATGACCTACACTTTATCCCTTGAAAACTCTATTTAGTTTTGAGAGTTGATAAAAGTGCATAAAACTCAATTGGTCATTCATTAATATTTATGTATTGAAATTTTCAGTTTAATATTATTGGCACTTTGGTTATTATTTTTTTTACACTATTTGTTCAAATATTTTGAAACAGATAAGTTGAAACAACATGTTGCTAAAGTAACTTACATTGTGTAGATTTATTTATTTTAAAATATTTGAATAATTGTGTGTTTATTGTTTATGCAAATAAATACTGATCCAAAGGAAGGTGGTTATTTGGACGAATAATGAATACATCTACGGTAATAGATTTGTGATAGTTATTAAGTTTCCATATAGATAGTAAATCGACCCAAAGGAAGATTTACTGTTTGACAGGATTTACTGTCAATATTTGATTATTGTACTGAAGAGTATCACTTACAAGTTAATAAGTCGGTCCAAAAGAAGGCTTATTAATGTTGTTCAGTATATCTTGTGATAGGATCCCACCTTATATATTTATATCATGCTAGTATATCTTATTATTGTATGCTTAGTTTATAACATGTTATTAATGTGAGCTGTTATTTTTGTTTGTTGTCCTCTACTTAGTTTCTACTTCAAATATATCTACTAATTTGAATTCAATTTCTGTACTTAACAGCATAAACTTCAAGAAGTAGAAAGAGCACGCTATGATTATGCTTGGTTGAATGGATCTAGACCTTGCACTCAGGAAAGAATAACCTACTGCTTTTACAGATGAAAGTTCTGCTACGGATATTAAGAACTTTGAGCAGTAAGAACGTTCTAATCGCATGAGCCTTATAATCATGAAATATTCCATACCTGAGACCATTAAGGGCACTGTGTTAGAGGTTGATAATGCTAAGGCATTCTTTGATATAATTGCAAAATGTTTTCAAAAGAATGAAAAAGCAAAAACAAGTACCATGTTGAGTAATTTACATGCTATGCATTATAAAGGTAAAGGGAACATCATAGAGTACATCACGAAGATGTCCAATCTAGCTTCAAAACTAAAGATACTTAAGTTAGAACTGTCGGATGACTTACTCGTACAATTAGTTTTACTATCTCTTCTGCTATAATTCAATTAATTTAAAGTGAGCTACAATACCCAGAAAGAAAAATAGACTCTTAATAAGCTCATATCTCAGTGTGTGTAAGAAAATGATAGATTGAAGCAAGATAAGATAAAAAATACTCACTTAGCAATAACCTCTCAAGATAAGAAAAGGAAAAATACTAAGGATAAATGAGCTATATCTGGAACTTCATATAATAAAGTGCAAAAGAAACAAGATGAGGAATCGACTTCTTTCTTTTGTAAGAAGGCAGGACATGTGAAGAAAGAATGTCCCAAATACGTCACCTGATGTGTTAAGAAAGGTAAGCTTCTCAATTTTGTATGTTCTAAGGTTAATTTTGCTTCTGTACCCAATCATACTTGGTGGGTGGATATCGGTACTACTACTCACATAAGTATGTCTATGTAGGGTTATCTGAAGAGACGTCCGCCAAGTGATTCTGAAAGATACATCTATATTGGAAACGACAACACAGCTACAATAGAGACAATATGTTTATTTAGGTTACAATTAGGTTCCTGTTTATTTTTGAATTTGGATGAGACATTTATTGCACTATCATTTAGACAGAATTTAATTTCTATTTTAGTTTTGAACAAATGAGGTTATTCTTATTCATTATAAATAATAATTTTAGTTTTTTTCAAAATTCCAATACTATTGTGACTGGTACCTTGATTGATAACCTATATAAAATTGACACTATTACTTCAATTAATGAAACTTTGTATGTTGAGAAATGTGGTATAAAATATAAAAACTATTGAAAATTCTTCTATGTTATGGCACAAACAATTATGACACATCTCTAAATAAAGAATACAATATCTTGTGTCATGGAATTCTTGACCCACTTGACTTCACAATTTGTGTTGAGTGTATTAAAGACAAACAGATAAATATATGCAAATTAGGTGCTAATAAGAGTTCTAGTATCTTAGAACTGATATATACTAACATCTGCAGTCCATTCCTTACAGCTTCATAGAATGGCCAACAGTATTTCATCATGTTTATAGGCGATTACTATCGTTATGGGTACCTATATTTAATTCATGAGAAGTCACAATCCCTGGATGTATTTAAAGCTTTTATAGCTGAAGTTGAAATTCAAATTGACAAAAAAATTAAAGCCGTCAAATCTGATTGTGGTGGTAAATACTACAGTAGGTATGATAAATCCGGTGAATAATATCCAGGACATTTTGCCCAATACTTAGAGAAATGTGGAATCATCCTATAATACACAATGCTAGGAAAACCTAGCATGAATAGTGTTGGTAAATGACGAAATCGAACATTTAAGAACATGGTGAAGAGCATGATAATTCATTCCTTTTTACCTAAATCACTCTAAAGAGAAGCATTTAAGACTGTAGTTTATATACTCAACAAAGTACCCAGCAAATCAGTAGCTAAAACCTCAGCAAATTAGTAGCTAAAACCCTAAACTATGGACCGACAATAAGCCTAGCATTAGCCACTTACATATTTTGGTTGTTCAGATGAGATAATGCTATATAGGCCATATAAAAAGAAATTAGACTCAAGAACAATAAGCTGCTATTTTGTCAGCTACGCTGAAAGATCCAGAGGTTTTAAATTCTATGATCCCTCTAATAGGTCCTTTTTCAAGACGGGTAACACGAGATTCCTTGAGGATATTGAGGGTGGAGCGGGGGAGATAAGGTAAAGGATGTTGTCTTTGAGGAAGAATTTGTTTCTCTTCCTACAGTTGCTATTGAAGGTGATCAAGCTCCTTTGCCTGACATTATTCAAAAAGCAAATCTAGAAATTTAAGACAATATTCTGCAACTCCCTGTCTCAAATGAGGAAATTACTCCTGAAGAGTAACCTCAACAACCTCAAGTAAAAGTGCCATTAAGGAGATCTACTAGGGAAAGAAGAAACGTGATTTTGGATGATTACATCGTCTATCTCCTAGAACATGAGTTTGACATAGGAGAGAAAAATGATCCAATTAATTTCACTCAAGCCAAAAAAAGTTCAAAATCCCAACAGGGATTACTATTATAGAGGATGAAATGAAATCCATGAAAGACGACGACGTTTGGGAACTCGTTGAATTATTAGCAGGAAAAAAACCTATTGGTTGTAAATGGATTTTTAAAACCAAAAGGGATTCTAAAGGCAATATCGAGAGATATAAGGCTTGTCTAGTTGCCAAGGGTTTCACTAAAAAAGAAGGCATTGACTATAAAGAGACTTTCTCTCCAGTTTCTTCTAAAGACTCTTTCAGAATAATTATGACACTAGTAGATCATTTTGATCTGGAGCTATATTAGATGGATGTAAAGACTGCATCTCTCAATAGTGACGTTGAAAAAACGATTTATATGGTACAAATAGAAAATTTTGTAACTAGAGATCCAAAGTCTATGGTCTGTAAACTAAAAAAATCCATCTATGGTTTCAAACAAGCATTCCGTCAATGGTATCATAAATTCCATCAAGTTATTTCCTCATTCGATTTTGAAGAAAATTCGGTAGATGGATGTATTTATCACAAATTCAGTAGGAGTAAATGTATCTTCCTGGTTTTGTATGTCGATGACATACTTTTGGCAAGCAATGATATAAGCTTACTACATGAAACCAAGAGATTTTTATCAAATAAATTTGAGATGAAAGATCTTGGGGACGTCTCTTTTATATTAGGGATTAAAATACACCGAGATCACTCTCAGGGCATAATTGGGTTATCACAAAAGAGCTATATCGAAAAGGTACTAGATAGATTTAACATGAGCAAATATGCCCCAAGAGATACACCCATTGCTAAGGATGATAAATTCAGTCTCATTCAATATCCCAAGAATAAGTTTGAAGCTAAAGAAATGCAGAAGATCGTTTATGCATCTACAATATAGAGTCTGATGTATACTCAGGTATGTACGCGTCTGGATATAGTGTATATAGTTAGAATGTTAGGTAGATATTTAAGCAACTCTAGTATGGATCACTAGACAACAGTAAAGAGAGTTTTACGATATTTGCAAAGAACAAAAGATTATATGCTCACTTATCAGAGATCTGATCATTTAGAGATCATAGGGTATTCTGAGTCTGATTATGCTAGATGCCTAGATAGTAAGAGATCCATTTTATGTTGTATTTACCTGCTTGCCGGAGGAGCTGTATCATGAAAGAGTGCTAAGCAAACGATCATAGCTTCTTTCACTGTAGAGGCAAAGTTTATAACTTATCATGAGGCATCGAATTAAGGGATATGGTTGCGAAATTTTATCACCGGCACTGAAAAACCATTGAAGATTTATTATGATAATAGAGTCGCTGTTCTATATTCCAATAACAACAGAAGCTTGTCAAAGTCTAAGTACATAGACGTTAAGTTTCTAGTTGTTAAAGAAAAAGTTCAGAGTCACATAGTGTCTATAAAACATATCGACTCTAACTCCATGTTAGCAGATCCGTTCACTAAAGGTCTAACACTTAAGGTGTTTCATGAGCATACTGCTCATATGGGTGTTGTACCATTTAAGGATGTTCAGAATTAATAGGAGTTAGATTTTATAAGTTCTCCTGTGATAGACACATTTATTATTTGATATTAAAAAAGTGATGGTTTTTTTTATACTCTAATTTTTTTTTCTATTTGTTGTTTTGCATAAAGTTGCAGTTTTGCATATAGAGAAAAACTAAGATTGATCTGTTGGAATCATAAAGTAGAACCAAATGGAAATAGGCATGCAAGATGACTTTTTGTGTAATTTTCATGCCATATATTTACACTTGATCTGTGTCATTGTGTGTATTGATTTGGTAATCATTGATGGGCTTAGTTGCCTACCTAAGTACAATAAAGGCTGCTTTGGGTTCATATTGACATAGAAGATAGTTCAGATTATCTTAAGGAGTAATTTATTACCGGACAACAATAAAGTGCGCACTCAAGTTTTCATGATATAATTGTCTCAAGAAAAATCCATGTAGCTCAAGTGGGAAATTGTTCGGTTATACGTATATAGCCTTATATGTGGGCCACAGGTTTTTATAACAATTATATATTAGGATTGTCTAATTAATGAGGCTAATTATGTGATCTAGTTATGGACTTAGGAAATTATCTATTAAGTATGGACTACGTAATGCGTGATTACCTAATTCTAGTTTAATAAGAATTGATGGAGTCTCTATTGGCTGCTAGCATATAAGGACATAACTATTAGAGTTATGATTCCCAAGCTAAATAGAACGTATGCTCTTCTCCTCTGCCTCTATCAACAGAGAGAGAACCTATTGAGCATACATAAAATATTCTGGTTGTAGAAGACCTTTTACCTTCATGCTCTAATTAATTAATCGCTTCTATCTACGTGATCATATCTTTTGCTGTAAAACTTAATGGACCCAGGTTATTCACGAATTTTCTCTCAATAAATCTTTTCTTGACAATTTGACATGATAGATTTTAGTATTGTATTTGATTTAACAATCTATTATATATATCTAACAATAATAAGGAGCATGAAACTGAAGGTTATACAATATTTAATTGTTTAACATTTTATTTTCTTATAAAAAGGAATCAAAGTTTAAAAATTAAAACCCATTCATAAGTTAAGTGAATAGTGATCAATTGAAAGGAAATAAAAAAAGTGAATTATGTTCCCTTCAAACAAAAAAAGTGAATTATTTTATTACCAAAATGTCCTCGTACGGTTACCGGTCTCATATGAGTCATATCTATACATCGTTACTCGTTAGGGGCAGAAAGGTTAGGAAACCTCATATGGGGGACGAAATTCGAAAAAAACAACAACAACCGTGCCTCAAAAACAAATCCCCAAAATCAAAGGGCACAAAATTACTTTATATTTTATTTTATTCCACAAATTTGAAAACAGATCCCCCCTTTGCTCTTTCCCTCCTTTCAAATTTTCCAACACACACCATTGAACCTCCCACCCACACATCCTCGGCCTAAACCCCTCTCCCGTCCGTACAACCCTTCTTCTTCTTCATACTCTAGCGAGCCACTCCCCCAAACGCCGATGCAAGACATCATCGGCTCGGTTCGCCGATCACTGGTCTTCCGAACTCAAGGCGGCGGCGGCGGCGGCGGAGACGATGGCGGAGGGTTCGGTGTATTGGTTGAGAAACTCGGCTCCAGCATTCGCAAATCCGGAATCGGATTGTTCGCCAAACCACCTCTCCGGGCGGCGCTTCCTCCGCCTCCGAAGGACGACGACGCGCTGCCGATCCGGTGGAGGAAGGGCGAGTTGATCGGGTGCGGCGCGTTCGGTCGAGTCTATATGGGGATGAACCTCGACTCCGGCGAACTAATCGCCGTGAAACAGGTCTGCTGATTGGTTTTGATTTTAGCATTCATGACTCCCAAAATTGATTTTATTCTTTTTTATTTTTAAAAAATTTTTGAAATTGAATGTTGATTTGCAGGTTTTGATTGCGGCGAGTAGTGCTTCGAAGGAGAAAACGCAGGTATTAATCTGATATAAAACAATCCGATTTTGAAAACTAAATATCGGAAACAACGCATTTTCCTCTCTGAAGAAGAAGTTTTTCCAAAATTTTCCATTTTAGTTAAGTATATCTGCTTAAGTTGTTGAGTTTGCAGTTATTCGATTTACGAGTTCGAACACGGAAATTTTGAATTTTTTAAGTATAAATATAACTGTTGAAAATTTGGAAATAGGCTCACATTCGAGAGCTGGAAGAAGAAGTGAAGCTTTTGAAGAATCTTTCACATCCGAATATAGTTGTGAGTATATTTTACTTTTCTTGTTTTGTGGAAGTGGTGGTTGATAGCTTAACTTTTAATAGCATCGGTATTTGATTTGTAGAGGTACTTGGGAACTGCTAGGGAGAACGAGTCGTTGAATATCCTATTGGAGTTCGTTCCGGGCGGATCCATATCTTCTTTATTAGGGAAATTCGGATCGTTTCCTGAGTCTGTAAGTTGTTCGTTGATACTTTTTAATGAGAAGTATCTGTTGAACCTGATTGGAAATGCGGATATTTCATTGACAAAACTATTGGCTGAACAGGTCATAAGAATGTATACAAAACAATTACTATTGGGTCTTGAGTACCTTCACAAGAATGGAATTATACACAGGGATATCAAGGTGACTTTGCCTTATGTTAGTCATATTTTATGGAGTGTTAAAAGGCTTTTCTCTGGGTTTGATCAATAATGGGCATGTTCATATAGGGTGCAAACATCCTTGTTGATAATAAGGGATGCATCAAACTTGCGGATTTCGGAGCATCCAAGAAAGTTGTTGAACTGGTATGCTTGTTTTAAAGTATGATTGACCAAGAATTTTTTAATTTTACATTGAAATCATTCATTAAGTTTTTTTTTTTTTGGTACAGGCTACTATAAATGGTGCCAAGTCAATGAAGGNTCAAACTGGGCATAGCTTGTAAGATTCCTTATTTTCAAACTACGATAATTGTATTAATGCAGTTTTTGTCCTCTCATGTACACTAGAAGTATATAGTTATTGAAAGCATAGGATCTCAAATCAATGGACAACCAAATAAGGGAAAAATTGCCACTTAAAAATTAAGGAAAAAACTTCAGTACATTTTAACCAAGTAAAAGTGATTTATTAGTTTTGTTACTATACGATTTAACTAAGTAAAAAATTAAGGAAAAAACTTCAATACATTTTAACCAAGTAAAAGTGATTCATTAGTTTTGTTACTAGACCTTAATAATGTTTTCAGTTCTAACTGTATGGAGCTTCTCTATATTTCCTTGTACTTAATGTCAAACATTTATCCGAGTGTATTATTCTGGACTCTCATAGGGTTTCTTTGAGTCTATTTTAAATTTCAGTTGACATATTTTCTTCGTCCTCTCTACATAAAATCATATCGAGAACGGTGTTGTTAATTAAGGATTATAAATTTAGAAGCAATAAGTATTCTGCTGTCTAAATCTTCAGTTGACGTATTTTCTTGCTCTTAGTCAATGTATAACTCGATCCATTCTCTATTTTATAGATGATGATGATGATTATTATTATTATTATTATTATTATTATTATTATTATTATTTTGAGACAAGATAATGGTTTCATCACGATAAACTTTTATACAGCAGACCAAATTGGTAGATTTCGTCTAATCAAATGTGTTTGTCATCTAGTCTAAGAGCAAATTTTACTAACTCATAGAATCCCTTGCATGGTTACATTTACCACAAACATGGCCAAAAGGCCTCCCGGGAAAAAGATGATAGACTAATACATACAATAGTCGGGTGTTAATTGCATGTGCCCCCACCCCGCCCCCCTGGTCCCTTCAATGCTTGCTATGTCAGAATCTAAGTTGAATTTGAATTTTGAAACTCTGTTGTAATGATGAGTTCGATTAACTGCATCAAACTAAATAATTGTTTCCACATGTGTATCAATGGAAGTCGTTGTTGAGTGACTTGTAGATGGAGATGTCATTGTGGATAGATGCACCAAAAGTTTAATGGCCAAACAAATTGTTGTTATGTCTCCATTGGTGGTGATTCACAAAACTTCCATAGTGCAATGTCCTCCCCAACCATAAGTTACAATATCTTGCTCCATGCCTAGAAAGCGTATTAGTTGTTTGCTGAATTGTGCTCGTCCCATCATAGTGTTCATGATAAGAACTGGCAACTTGTAACCATAACAGGGGCATAAGATAAATTCTATGATTTTAGAAGTTGTAGAGCCTAGACCATCAAGGGTTTGTAAACCCAAAAGTTGGCTATTTTGGATATCTTGCTGATCTCCAAAGATTCCCAAAGGCGTACCCTGTATTGCACGTTAATTCACCTTGAAAGAGAGCAAAGTAATCATATAACTTATCGAATTCATGTTACAAGTTAAGATATTAGAAAGAAGAACAAACACATAAATTTCTAGAAACTATTAACAATCAAACTCCCAAGAACGAGAGACTGCGAAGTTTGAATAAAAGAAGAAAACTGCAAAACTGCAGCAGAGTGTTTGTGGATAACTCTAGTTTATAGATAAAGATGTAAATAGTAGTAAAATTACATTTCTTCACTTTTTTAATCTGTCTGCTGAATCACAAACTTTGAAATGTTTTAGCTCGGCTGATATTTGGAGTGTTGGCTGTACTGTGATTGAGATGGCTACAGGAAAGCCTCCGTGGAGCCAGCAGTACCAGGAGGTGTATATTTTGAGTTTTTTTTTTTTTCTTTTTTTCCCCTCTTACTTTTGCCCGATATATAGCATTGACTAGAATTTTCTTAAGCTACTTTCCTCCTTAAAAATTTGCTAACTGATCAAAATTGATGTTGATTCAGGTTGCAGCTCTCTTCCATATTGGAACAACAAAATCTCATCCACCCATCCCTGAGCATCTCTCTCCTGAGGCCGAGGATTTTCTGTTAAAATGTTTGCACAAGTACAATAAATTTCTCTAAATTGTTCTTGCCTTTCAAATTGTATAACAATACACATATTTTTATATCTTTAGAATCTGTTAAATTCATAGAAACTGTAAAAATATGCGTACTGTTTACATTGGATTGTAAAATATAAAAGCAATCCTTATGCATGAAATTTTGGTGGCAGGGAACCTAACTTAAGGCCAGCGGCATCGGAGCTATTGCAGGTAACACTGGAATTATATTTTATACATTGATCATTGAATATGCGGAACCATAAAGAAAGATAAAAGGTGCATAATGATCTATGATATATAAGTACGTTTTTTTGGGTATATATACGTGCATGGCCGATCTGGAATTTTTGTCTCCCAGCCCAGGTAACGAGGCTGAAGCCATAGTTTGATTTTTTATTAGTTACGTGTTATTATGTTTCCTGTTTTGTTACTTCCTTAATTGCTATTTTTCAGGATAGTTATTAATTTTTGTTTGCCCGTTTTGACTTTCCTATTTTCCTGTTTTGTTTCTTCCTTGTTTGCTAGTTCTAGAATAGTTATTAATTTAATTATGATTTGTTTCCCGTTTTGATTACTTTCCTGTCTTAGGCAAAGGGTTAGCTATTTAAATATGTATTCTAGTTTTCACATCATTCAAATTATTTGTGATAGTTTTTAGTGTTCGTTCTTATTGCTTTTGCTTCCAAAACAAACTCTGTTGCACTTTATTCACTAATAGATAACATTTGATAGTTCATCATTATTCACTTGCTTGTTGAGTGTTTACGTGTCTTTCTTGTTCTACCATTACAGCATCCATTTGTGACCGGGGAATATCAGGAACCTCATCCAGTTTTTTGCACTTCAATTTTGGTCAGTACAATTGCGGGCAAGAATTTTGGTTTTAGTTTAGTGTCCTATCTTTTCACTATATCTATTCTCTTGCTAACTTCACTTCTTTTAGGAATCCGGAAACGGGATGACAACACCTGGGACAAATCTTAGGAACTCGTAAGCATTTTAACTTGTGGCATTCATATTGACTGTCAGCAATCTTGACTCTTGAAATTGTAATGAAAATGCAGAATGAACTCTTCAATCAGAAGATCCACCTGCTCAGGCTTGAAAGATATTTTTGAGATGGGTAGTTTGAGATACTCAACTAGATATCCTGAGAATTTTTCAGGAATGGGATCACAATGGAGACACAACAATTCTGATGATGAGATGTGTCAGATTGATGATAAAGATCATGACCTTGTGGCTAGTTCATTAGTAAAGTTTGGATCTGTCTTAGAGTCGAAGGATTTGACCAAGGTAATGGACATTCTTACTCTCTCAAGTTCTTTTAGATGCTCACCACAAAATTCAACTAATGGGTGGTTTTGTTGTTTCTATTAGAGTTTCAATCCTATATGTGAACCAACTGATGATTGGCCCTGTAAGTTGGATAAAAGTTTGGAGTTGGATAGAAGTGGTATAAACACATCTCATGGTCAAACAGTTCAAATGGCTGATGGCAGCTTTGGAGCTTCTGTTAGGGAGAGTGCGTTCAAATTTTGTTCTGGGCCATCTGTAGCAGAAGATGATGATGAAGTTACAGAGTCAAAAATTAGAGCCTTCTTGGACGAAAAGGTGATGGAATAATGAAATGTCATTGAAAACCCAATACTAAAGAATACGATGTCCTAAATCTTAATCTCTATGATATTATTTCAGGCATTAGATCTAAAAAAGCTGCAGACACCCCTATATGAAGAGTTCTATAACAACACAATTAACGCTGCTGTTCATCCAGTTGGAATTAGGGATAGTGAAAACCTTCCAAGTTTTCTGAATTTACCACCCAAAAGCAAGTCACCTGGTCGGCTATCTAGTAGAAGATTCTCTGCCATGGTTAATACTGCCAAGACTGCCAGCCCTTGGACCAAGAGTCATACAAAAAACATATCAAATGCTAGTCGACCTCTGCAAGAAATCCAGCCACCTCAGCTTAGTGAATGGAAAGGACTTCTTGATACCAAGGAAGGATCATTAAGTCAAAGGTTTGTTAATCATTTTTTGGGCACCTTACATAAGATTATGCTTCTTTACAGATTTCTTTCTTGTTCTCTAACTTGTCTAAACTGGTTTTGCTTGCAGCACAAGCTTCTCTGAGAGGCAAAGGAAGTGGAAAGAGGAGCTAGATGAAGAGCTTGAGAGGACCCGAGGCAAGTTTTTATAATTTATTGCCTCCTAGATATTATTTGTAATTACGTTTTTTATTTTTTGGGTTCTCCACTTCTATAGGACGAGTTCTTGGCACTATTATGGTGATAACTGATAAATGTGCTTCATTCTTAGTATTGAATGTACATGATTTTTAGCATTCCATAGAAGTATGATTACGCTTAATCTGTTCCATTTATTTAGCTTGCATGATTGTCATACATAAAAGAAGAGGCTAGTCTCACAGTTTTCTTTTCTATAAAGAAAAATTACGCTAAACACCCCTTATATATATATATGTCAAAATTATAGTGACGCCCTAGACTAAAGGATCTACATTAAGACCTAAAATCTAACCCAAAAAAGAAAAAATTTACACGAGCACTTCCTCTTGTAGTTAAATTTGACTCAAATTTTCTTTTGACCATTAAACTTGTATTTACTTTAAAGAATTTCTATTAAAACAATACTCAATGAGCCAGTTCTATAGATGAAGAGAATAACTTAGTTGAGTGGTGAAAATATCATTAGGTTTTAATAATTTTTGTTACTAGAAGGGTGTCCCTGGAGGTGTCAGTCTAATTTTCTTTTGTATTACACAAGAGCAAGATAAGACTAACTAATAGAATTTGGTTTCAACTAATTTTGGATGAAAAAGTGGCTGATGTTTCTATACATATGGATTTTGACGGAAGTGCATTATGCAGAAATGATGCGTCAGGCTGGCGTAGGAGCCAAGACCTCATCACCAAAGGATCCAAGTCTAATTCCTCAGAGGGAGAGGCAACGAGCCATGTTCCCAGGAAAATAAAGTGTACGTAGCTCAATCAAGTTGTATTTATCAGTTTTTTTATACGGAAATATGTTACAGCTTTTCCGTTGGGATGAATTTGCACTCCCATTGGTGAGAATGGTGTCCAATGGTAAAATGGTCACCTTGCCATGATTAGCAGGCTGTGTAACCTCCCTCCAACCCCACTGTATTTTTGTATTATTTATTTGATCTTGGTTTCTTACTTCCATATAGGTCTGCAAGTTATTGCGGGATAACGTGAGATGAGGTACTTGAGTTTGTATGAATCTTATATTATTTCAATATAGAACAGTGTTGTGTACAATAGTTTCACCAAGACAACCTGTTTGGGATATATATATATATATATATTACTTTTGATTTTATACACTAGAAGAAAAGTAAAATTCATAGCTTTCAATAGTTTTTGGATGGTATTTTAGGAAACTCTTTAGGATGTAAGATGAGATTTTTGTTTTCCATTCATTAAAATAATGATAGATATGGAAATGGAAAGTTTCATTACTTATGTTTTTATTGCAACTCTTCCTATCGAAGCCATTAAAAGAGCTTCCAAAGACTTGAAACTCTTTAAAATTTCATCCATATAGGTTTTGATTTTCCAAAAGCCAGACGAATTACTGAAAGTTTAGGCATGTATGATGTATGTATCACTCATGGTTTTTTACAGTATTCATATTCACGTGCCATTTGCCAACGTTATAATCAAAATTTAGTACAATGACTTGCACAGTAATACGTGGCAGTCTCTTAATTGGTTGAGAATTTTGTAATATCCTTGTAGATTCATCCAAATGCCCGAACTTTAGGACTTTCGTTAAAATACCAGTTAAAGTGGAATTAAATACACATCATCTCAAACAATTTCGTTATTCGTAAACCAAAAAGAAGGGAAGAAAAGCATCATACCTTGTGGTACCACTACCACGAGATCATCAAATGGATCTTTTGTTGCTAGTACTCTTAGATACTCGTACCTATACGCGTATATCTTCTTTTTTTAAAGAAAATTTTCTGGTCCAACATTTCCATACCAATTGGATAGCCACAACGGGCAAGGGCTATAAAAGCGGACTATGCTACTGCTTTCTGAGCCCGAATCCACTACAGCATAGAAATGGATTGTGATTCAGTGCCGATTCAATAACAGTGCTACATATTTCAATTTCTTGCTTACTATTCTATGTTTCACTTGGCCAAATTTTCTTTTCTCTATTGCTGATTTGAAAAAAGCTGGAATACCCGGTTTTTACTTTTGAGTATGTTCTTTTCTAATAGGCACATGAGTCGCTTAGCATCACAGCTAATAAAAACGTTGAGTCCATATCCAAATTCAAAATTTTGAGATCTGCCTCTAATAGTGTGTCAAGTGCCTAACATTTTTCTACGGTAAGGTTTTGAAAATATAAAGACATATTATGAAAATTCTTTGAGTTTTGAAAATATAAAGACATATTATGAAAATTCTGAGTTTTGAAAATATAAAGACATATTATGAAAATTCTTTGACAGAAAAAGAAAGGAAAAAAAAAGAAACTTTTTTATTATTTCCTTGAAGTCAAAAAACTAAAGAAGCATGAGTTTGGTAAGGATTATTTATGATTAATTTTGGTTAACAGAGAAACATGAGCCGTTTTAAGTCACCAAAATGTTGTCTAACGGGCAGCCTCTAAATAATCCCCTGTGTTTCCTAATTTGTCTACAGAATGGACCATCGAACCCAAACATACCATGATTTCCCATCAGAATAATCGGTAAAAGTTAGTTTTGTTCCCTTGAACCAAAAAAAAGTTCAATGAATTACTAGCAAAATTTTACAAACATGGTTGGTGAGGGTCAAAATTACAAAAGCTAGCAACTTTTTGTTGTTCCCAAACTTTTTGTTATAAAAAATATTTTGCTTATATGGTTGAAAGTTTTCTGGAAATCAAGTAATATCATTTTGAAAAAAGAAAAGGAATTTTTTTTTTTTTTTGAACAAGGGGATGAATTTTTGAATGATTGGAAGGACAACAAGGCATGAAAAGATGTTTCATGTGGGATGAGGTGGATTGATTCTTTTTTCTTTTTGGTAGTAAAAGGGAAACTTTCTTTGACGTAAAAGACCTGGATTCTTGGAGATCAAAACATGATGATCATAGATGGAGATCATGAATAAAAATATCGTTGTGAAAAAAAAAACAGGAGAGAGAGAGAGAGCGAGCTATGAAAAAGCTGAAAAGTAATGGACATAAAATCTATTTCGGTGATGAAGGTTAATAAAGTTCTTACATATCTTTCAGTGATTAATTTGTCTGAAAAAAAAAAAATCACATGCAGACAGCTTTGCATAAAGGAAAATGATTTGTTTTGGTTGCTTTAATTGTCAAAAATTTATAAGATCGTAAACCGAACTTGATTGAGTAATGCCATGGGCCATCATGCTCAAATTAATTACCATAACATGCATGGTGCCGCCTAGTAATGATAGACTAGTAAGAAAAGATGTAGTGAAAAGTTAAAATAAAAAAAAACGTTTGACCATCATTTTCTTCAAGCATTGCTCAACTTAATTACCATAAAACATGCATGGTGCCGCCTAGTAATGATAGACTGGTAAGAAAAGATGTAGTGAAAAATTAAATAAAACAAAAAGTTTGACCATCATTTTCTTCAAGACTATAAGGGGAATTGGGATTTGACAACTCAAGCAATATGTGGTGGACCATATTCTTTTCGTAGGCGAGGTAGGTATCTCTCTATTTTCCCTACCTCTCACCTATAAAAGATCACTCTCTCTCATTTTACAACAAGGGGGCTGCTCCAATTACTTCATGTATTCCCCATCACATTTTCATTTCACATTCTTTGTTAAGTAATGTATGTTGCATGTCTTTCGGACTTGCCACCATGAAAATTAATGAACAGAAAAGTAAAAGCATGTGTAGGGGAAAAAGAAACGAATAGGAAAGAAAAGAACAAAATCCAAACAAAAGAAATAGGATAAGCACAAAGATACTAGTGGTAGTGATAAAAACTCATATATATCATTAATTAATTGGAAATCCCTTTTTATTCCTTCAGATGTAAGCTATATATATAAAATAATATGATTGTAGTTATTAAATTTTTTCTCTTATATGTGTATGTACATAGATGAATATATATATATATATATATATATTTTCTTTTTCATTAATGATGAAATTCGAATCGAATGAAAAAGACTTTGTACAAGCTGGACTACGTTGAAGAGGTTCAAATCCTAATACGTTGAGAGCATCTAAACTCAAAAACTCAAAAACTCGAAAACTCAAAAACACAAATAAGAAGAATATATATTTGTCATTGTCACATGCAAACCATACAAAATTTGAGAATTTGATAGTCTTGAACAAGTTTGAACATTGAGGTTGAGAATGCATGTGTTGTGTGTGTAATATATGTTCATGAACGTGTGTGCGTGTATGTCGGTAACTTGGAGTACTTTTTATTATGTGTCTCTTAGGGGTCACTTCTAGCTAGCTAAACGTTTAGATACAATCTTATCCATATGAATGGGGAAAAAAAAAAAAAGAAGAAGAAAAGGATGTGGAGAGAAAAGAGCGAGGCTCTCAAATTTTGAATTTATAAAGTATGCTTTTTAAGACAATTATTGTTAGTTATGTGCAACATACTTTTTTTTTTTCCTCTCTCTTTTTTTCCTTTTGAATTATAATATAATAACTGTGAAAATTTAATTGGTAAAGAAAACACAGGTACGATACATATATATATATATATCCATTTTTTTCCTTTTGCATTGATTATAGAATATATATATATAAGAATAGAACTTACGAAAAAAATTCACTTAGAATTAGTTGTATATTTCAGGGGGCCTACCGTTTTATCCATAACCAATCAAGAGTGTTTTTGGTCAATTTTTGCTGCTAGTGCTTTTGGTCTGGTTTTATCTGTGTCCAAGCTAGGTGGATATCGTGGTGGGGTATATAGAGAAGGGTAAGCGGTAGCCCTTTGTGACAAAGGTGGTTCCTTTTGTTGGTGACGCCATAACTGGTTCGACTCACCAATTAAGAATGGGAGAACTTTCTTCTCATCACGCTCTCTCTTTCTACCCAAATTACTTTTTTTTTTTTTTAAAATGAAATTAAATTGATTGACATAGCTATATCTCATTGCTGGTTATTATATATATATATATATATATATATATATAGGTTGTCAATCGAGTAAGTAACAATTATAATGAGATGTACGAAAAAAAGGTACATTATTAGTGTTAATTTTCTTTTATTTTTTATTATAAAATAATATACGTGATAAATTTTTATTGGCAAAATTAATACTATACATAAATAAAAAAAATATACCTACTCGATTAAATTGGTGCCTATATATATATAGTATGCGTGTTTGGTGCCTATATATATATATAATATGTGTGTGTATATATATAGAGTTAGTTAACTTCCACTCCCATACATTATGGAAAACATTCTCCGCATTAACTGGTCATTATTGTTTAATTATAATGAGACTATTGTGGATATATAGCTAATATATAATATCGTTTAATAATTATTAAGTTAATACTGTACATGGTCTAAGCCATGAACTTAGGTAAGACAATAAGGGTATTATAAATGGTCACCTTCTATTAAATTAATATGATTATAGTTAGCGTATTATTGTTTATTTAAACAAATCCAAATTAATTTAGGCTGGTTGATCCTCCTTTGCCATATAATTTAAGTTGAAAATTAGCACTAGTTAATGGCATTAATTGTAAAGCTCATTCATGCATGCATGAGATAATCAACCCTCCTATCAAATAGAAAATCAAGAAAAAATGCCTCCAACAAAAGAAGAGAGGAAAAATATTGAAAAGATCAAAGGAGGAGAAAAGTAGTTTATAGAAAAGCTCCTTGATAATTATTCAGCAGCTAGTGTTATATCAGCATTGGCTTTTAACAACTTTGTTTCTACCAAATAATATAGTGGAGCTTGTATTTTGTGGATTTGCACTATTGATATTATTGAGATATATATATATATATATTCAACTTTTGAGTCCAATTCTTAACCAGCAAGAAACTAGACCCCTTTAGTAAAAGAGGTCATAAACACACCAATTGCTAGTAATGCAACTTTTGCTTTTCAAGAAATATATCCAACAACTTATAATTAGACTTGTTTCTATAAATGGAGAGCTTTAGTACTACTTGAAATCAAATAAAATGGTTTGTGGATTTCATAATACAGCAGATACTTCGTGGAAAAGGAATACAAACCCTATATGGGGTCCAAAAGTCCTCAGCAAAATGGCCCTTAATGTAGAAATTATGTGGCTCATTTTATTGAATGTCATCAGCAGTTTTGAACATTGCGCTTAATTAGTCATGCAAAATTCGGGACCTAACTACTCGATGTTCCACAATTTCAAATATTAATATTGTTTGTTTATTACAATATATTTGCAGGGACTATATATAACTGATTAAATTTTTTGGTGAAGATTATTTTTCCTGACACGTGCTTCACATTTGGAAAGATATATCTACACTATATATATTTATATTATATGAACTATTTCGTTCAACAAAGACACAAAAGCACTCGAATTATATATTTATTATGACATATGCCGATAAAGGTCAATTTAAATACTTTTATTGACACTGTTTAAATCATTGAAGTTATCAGCATTTCGCGCCTTGTGCTAGTAGCTAGTACGTAGCTCCTACGTACTGCATAACATATACTAATAAAATGAATTCAATTAATTATTTGCAGTTAAATACTTGTAAATGATTCATCATCACTTGCAGAAAGAAAATATGTATGATCAACAATTGATCTTATGGGGTACGTATTACGCATGCATGCATATAATCTTTTCTTTCTCTCTTCGTTTTTTTTTCTTAATAACCTTCAAGTTGAAATATATTAGGATACTTAATTTGGTTAGGATAATATCATTTACAAATAAATAAATTATAAATCATTTATAAAATTAAAATTTTTATCTAATAAAAAAATTAAAATATTCTAAAATTATCCTTGCATCCCGATGCCAGTCTAAGAAGGCAAATGAAGTAGACGTGGTTAGATAAATGGTCGAACATATTCGACTACAGTCAATCATTGGTCGAAAGATTTTTTATACTCTAAATACATAGTTGGGATCATAAACGACGGTGTTGTGGTGGTGGCATACGAGTTCGAGATTTGTTGAAGATAAATATCTTTTTGATTTGTTAACAAATGAGGTATCTAAGTAATTTTAAATATGTGACATGAAAATATGAGTTAGTTTTGATAACATTTATAAATGGTCTTTGATAGCATTTATAAGTTGTAAAATCTCAGTTTTTAAGAGGGCAAAAGGGTCTTTTGACCAAACTTGAAAAAAAAAACGAAAAATCAGATCTTTTCTTCTCTCTCTCCCCTCCGATCTCACTCTCAGTTTCTCCTTCACTCTCTCTCATCCTCACCGTTTCTCTCTCTCTCTCTCTCTATTCTAATGAGGTAGGGTTCAATTATCAAGTTTTATACTTATTTTGATTTAAAATGTACATTATGACCTATTTCTTGAAAATGTCGATTTTCATGGAATTCAATAGTTTGATTGGATAATTGATAAATTTGTGAACTGTTGAGATATATTGGATTGTTTTGGGATTGGTTGTTTTGATTTTTATGCAGGTTTAAAATTTTGGTTTTAGGAAAATACAACCGTTATGCTGTCCGATTTTCTATAAATCCCAGAATAATACCAAATGAGTATTAAAGCATGATTTCTTAAAATACTTGATGCATGGTTATTACACGATCTATGACATATTGTACATACCATAGGATCACGTACTTGAGTTCCATTTTAGTGTCATGATATTTAGATCGCTGGCGAGTTGCTGTAGTGCTAGGTGAGAGACCTAGGCCCCTGCGTAGAATTTACTGACACTCCTCTGGGTAGTGTCAGGATGCTGGGTACCTCTGTTACAGAAGTATTACGGGACTGTGATGGGAGGATGAGAGCTCATGTATATGCTTGTACTTAGTTGATTTGTGATATGTACAATGATGAACATGATTGCTTATGATTTTGATTACTTTGCAAACTTATTTTATAAATGGATTTTGGAAAAAAGCTAACTATACATGTTTGAAAAGTTGCATTCGTATCAAAAAGGGTAATTGAAATTCCTACTGACCATGCGAATGCTCACCCAATTTTTTTCCCTTCTCAGGTGTTTTACAATGTGACTTAGGCAATTCTGGGTCAGAGTAATCCAAGAAGAAGTTTATCCTAGTTTTGTGGTTGGTAATTACTTTGATACTCACCTTGGACTTGTAATAATATTTAAGGCTCATACTTTGGATTTAGTCTGTATTATCTATAATGCCCAGTGGTGATGACGATGTGATGCATATTAATGTTTTATTTCTATTATTAATAGTTTATATCTAGTAGCGATCACAAACTGTGGGAATTTTACAATTTGAATTATTTTTGTAAACTAGTTGTCGTCTTTTTATTATTTTCTAAAATAAATTATGAATTTCCATTTGTGAAATTCCTTTTCTGCCACTGGCCCGGGGTTTGGGTCATGACAAAAGATTTTTGGTAATCAGAGCAGAAGTTTAATTACCTTGGATGTGACACCATTAGACTAGATTGTGACTTCTTTTTCAAAAGTAATTGCATTACTATCTCGCTAACACTTTGGCATATGAATACAGAACTATAATGTCTCTAAGGAGAAGAATACTGAGGCAAGAACCTAGGGCTGAAACACCTCCACCACAACAGCAAGCCCCTGATACTCTGGCCGACTTATATAATTCTTTACGAGCATTATCGTGTCTGAGGATGGAACGAAACCTTGAGGCTCGTCAGACTAGTTTCTTCAAGGACTTCATGAAGCTCAATCCACTATCATTCGATGGAAGACTTGATCCTACCTCAGCTGAGAGATGGCTTAGAGATGTCAAGAGAATATTCACAACTATTGGGACACCAACAGAGTTCCAAGTAATATTTGCCACTTATAAGCTGACTGATGGAGCTATTAATTGGTGGGAGACAGTTAAATTGACCCAAGATATGACTGACATAACTTAGGAAGCCTTTGAGAGATTATTATGCTAATGTTAGTCATAGAGCTACTATGATTAGAGAGTATGAACGGCTCAAGCAGGATGACATGATAGTGAATGAGTATTATGTGCGTTTTATGGAGTTGGCACAATATGCTTATGCACCCAGGATGGACCCTACCCTCCAGATTATCAAGTTTATAGAGGCTTTGAGACCAGCCATCTTAGAGAAGGTTGTGACCCAACCCTTCAACAATCTGGTTGACTTAGTTACTGCAACCCAAAAAGCTGAGGCTTTTCTTAATGATTGGTCAGCAATGAAAGATTGTTCAAGAAACAAGGACAACGAGAGGAAAATGAACAAGAAGAGCCAAGGGCAAAACTCTCAGAATAGTGGGAGTAGTAACAATAGTGGCTCTTCAGGGAAAAGTCGCTATGGACCTTATGGATGCTTTAATTGTGGACAGTAAGGCCACCAGAAGAAAGCTTGCCCCTACCATCAATAGGGATCTTCATTGTCTCAAGGAGGATCACAGGGAAGTCAGAGTGCCTCAGTTCCTTTTCAGGGCAGTTAGACGAGGCCAGTGCAGTCTCATACTCAGTCTCAGGCATTCACTTCCACTCCTTATTAGCAGCCTTATGGTTCTCAGTACCAGCATCAGTATAGGCTGCAAGGTTCAGGCTACAACCAAGGCTATACTCAGAATTTCCAGACTCTACAAAGTTCTGGAAACCAAGGAGGGTGTGGATATGCCAGTACCGGTCCAGGAACTAGTAGTAGTCGCCCAGGTCAAGGAAGAGGAAATAAAAGAAAAGGAAAAGTTTTTGGTCAACCCTATGCAGTTGGAAAGTCAGATGAGACTTAGGACCATACTGATAAAGGTGTTGTTGATGGTATGATTCTTATTTCTCATTCTTGGGCTCATATCTTATTTGATACCGGTGCTTCCCATTCTTTCATCTCCATGTTGTTTGCCCAAATGTTAGGATTGGAATGTTCTATGTTGGATCATGTATTGACTTTGGGAACACTTATGGGTGGAGTTACCAATATTTCTACTATTTGTCATGGTTGTCTTATTGTGATTGATGATAGAAAGCTACTAGCAGATTTAGTTATGTTACCTTTGCAACAATTTGATATGATTCTCGGGATGGATTGGCTATCCAAGTACCGAGCGACTGTTGACTATTTCAATAAGAGAGTGACTCTCTTTCCAAAGGATGGGCATCCTGTTGTTTACAAAGTTCACTTGAATACTTTGAAACCGAGTCCTATTCTGAAAGCATACATAGGTGGAAGGAAGAAGCTAGAGTGCTATGGGAATTTATTTGCCATCGATGGTGAGATAGGAACAACCGATCAGTATCCTTGGATATCAGTGTTTAGCGAGTTTCCAGATATTTTTCCAAAGGTATTACTGGGGCTACCACCTGATAGGGAGATCGAATTCTGCATTGATTTGATTCCCGGGGCTCAGCCAGCTTCTATTTTAGCCTATCGCATGGCTCCAGTGGAAATGACTGAGTTGAGAAGTCAGCTGGATAACCTTTTATCAAAGGGATTTATTAGGAGTAGTACCTCTCCATGGGGTACTCTTGTTCTGTTTGCCAAGAAAGTTGATGGAACGTTCGGCTCTGTGTGGATTACAAAAAATGAATTAGCTAATAGTAAAGAACAAATATCCTTTGTCAAGAATTGATGAACTGTTTGATCAACTGGGTGGATCAAGATTCTTTTCCAAGATTGATCTCCGATCTGGTTATCATCAGTTGAAGATCAAAGAAGAAGACATACCGAAAACTGCATTCAGGACTCGTTACGATTACTTTGAGTTCCTAGTTATGCCATTTGATCTGATTAATACTCCAACAGCATTCATGGACCTTATGAACCGAATTTTCAGACCTTATTTAGATCGGTTTGTGATTGTCTTCATCGATGATATCTTGATCTATTCTAAAACTTGAGAAAGACACGCTAAGCATTTGAGAATTGTGCTTCAGACTTTGAGAGATCATCAACTTTATGCCAAGAGATCCAAGTGTGACTTCTGGATGACAGAAGTGAAACTCTTAGGGCATGTTATATCTCATGAAGGAATTTTTGTTGAGCCTTCCAAGGTAGAATCTGTTCTAAGATGGGAAAGACCAAAGAATGTAACTGAGATAAGAAGTTTTCTTAGTCTAGCAGGTTATTATCGCCGCTTTGTTGAGAATTTCTCGAGAATTGCAATGCCTTTGACAAAGTTGACGAGGAAGAATGTCAAGTTTGTATGGGATAATGATTATGAAGTAGCTTTTATGGAATTGAAGAGGAGATTAACAACTACACCTGTTCTTACTATTCCTAACAGTAATAAACCTTATATGGTGAATATTGATGCTTCTAGTTCAGGATTGGGATACGTCTTAATGCATAATAGCAATGTAGTAGTTTATACTTCCCGTCAGTTGAAGCCACATGAGAAAAACTACCCCACTCATGTTCTATAGTTAGCAGTTGTGATCTTTGCTCTTAAGATATGGAGATGCTATCTATATGGTGTGAAGTTTGAGATTTATTATGTCCATAAGAGTTTGAAGTATCTATTCACTCAACGAGACCTGAACTTAAGACAGAGATGGGTTGAGTATATGGAGGACTATGACTTCAAACTTCAGTATCATCCTGGAAAGGCTAATGTGGTAGCTGATGTTTTGAGTATGAAGTCTCATAGCGTATTTTCTTCGTTGATACTAGAAGATTGGAAGAATTCGGTTACCATTGGTGACTACAACTTAGAGTATAATGAAAATGAGAAAATTGCTTGTATCAGTAACATTATGGCTACACCATCACTCCTCCAGATAGTACAACAAAGTCAATGGCAAGATCAAGAATTGAGAGCGGTCTGGAACCAACTTCAGAATGGTGAACAGTTAGATGGTTGGAGTACTAATAAATAAGAGTTTGTGCTTTTCAATGGGCTGTAGCCAATAACCTTTATCTTAGAGAAACTATTCTGACTGAGGCTCATAAGTCTAAGTTCGCAGTACATCCTGGTAGCACTAAGATGTACCATGATATGAAGAGGCAGTACTGGTGGAAAGATATAAAACGAGAGATAGCTACTTTTATGGCTAAGTGAATCATTTGTCAGCAAGTCAAGACAGAACAACAGAGGCCAGCTGGACTACTTCAGCTTTTACCTATTCTGGAATAGAAATAGGATAAAATCACCATGGATTTTGTAACAGGCCTACCAAAGACTCAAAGAAAGAATGACGATGCTTGGGTGATAGTTGTTCAGATGACAAAGACCACACACTTCGTACCGATCAGGATTGACTTTTCACTCACCCGACTTAGTCATCTTTATGTGGATAATATTGTTCACTTGCATGGGGTACCATCAAGCATAGTTTCTGACAGAGATCCAAGATTTACATCAAAGTTCTAGAGAGCTTTGCAGAAAGCTTTGGGAACAGAACTGAATCTTAGTACATCTCATCATCCTCAGACAGATGGCCAATCTGAGAGGACTATACAGATCCTAGAGGACATGCTTCGTTCATATATACTAAATTTTGGTGGAAGCTAGGATGATCACCTGTCATTAGTGGAGTTTGCTTACAACAACAGCTACCAAACTAGTCTTGGTATGGCTCCATATGAGGTACTATATGGTAGACCCTATAGATCACCCTTGTGTTGGGCTGATACAGAGGAGCGTATTACTCTTGGGCCTGAGCTAGTACGAGAAGGTTAACAAGATTAGAGAAAGACTTAAGGTTATTCAAAGTCGCCAGAAAAACTATGTTGACACCTCAAGATGCGAGGTAGAGTTTGACATTGGTGACAAGGTATTCTTGAAGGTTACGCCAATGCGTGGAGTTACAAGATTTGGAGTTAAAGGGAAGTTAGCTCTAAGGTACGTTGGGCCATTCGAAATTTCTGAAAGAATTGGACTTGTTGCTTATCATCTGGATCTACCACCGCAGTTGGGTCGAGTACACAATATATTCCATGTTTCAATGCTCAAGAAGTATATACTTGACCTATCTCACATTGTCCAGTATGTAGAAGTACCTATCCAAGAGAATGTGACTTATGAGGAGCAACCAGTTCGAATACTGGGGAGAGAACTCAAGGTGCTTCGTAATAGAGAGATACCGTTTATCAAGATTCTTTGAGAATACCATAAGGAAGAAGAAGCAACTTGAGAACTTGAGACCGGGATGTATGAAAAGTATCCTCATTTGTTTAACTTTCAACTTGAGGTTGTACTTTAATTTATGTCTTGTACTTTGAATTTCGGGATGAAATTCCTGTAAGGATGGGAGAATGTAAAATCTCATTTTTTTAGAGGGCAAAAGGGTCTTTTGACCAATTTTTTTTTTTAAAAAAGAAAAATCAGATCTTTTCTTCTATCTCTCCCCTCCGATCTCACTCTGAGTTTCTCCCTCGTTCTCTCTCACCCTCACTATTTCTCTCTCTCTCTTCCGCCCGTTCACTCTCTCCCTTGTCGTGCCTGCCGTCGAGCCCAGATGACATGTGCCGCCCAGCTAAGCTGACTGCCAGAGCTCTAGGCGCCGAACCGCCACGTTGCCGAGGGGGGACGCGAAGCTCCACCGCTGCTGTCGCTCGCCGGTGAGAATTCCAGTGACGAAAAGCCACGAAACCGGCGACATTCGAATACTCTCGTCGTGGGCTTTCTCCAAGTATATATTACACGATCCCATTTTGTCCGGATTAAAAGTTGCCATTTTTGTGTATTTTTGAGCTCGGTTTTGACTTTTGATCTGACTGTTAGATTTCGTTTTTGTTGTCATTTTTAGAATGTACTCAAAAAATGGTAAAGTTTGATATATATATTGACTATATTTGGTGATCGGTGTGAAAAATCATATCTAACAGCTTAGATTTTTTCTCGTTTTGCATGACACCGGTCCGGTATCGGTCCGGACTTGAACTGGTCGAATCATATATCTAATCTAGCTATTTTGGGTGCTAGGAATTCGGTAAAAAGATTTGTTTGTTGATTCGAAGCTCCATTGAGGAGTTAATTTTTCACAAGTGAGCGATCGAGGGTCTGGAATTGGTTCCCGACCCTCCGAGTGATCGTTCAACGGCACCTTGAGGATCCATTGGCGTGATATCACTATTCTAGTGAGGTAGAGGTTCAATTACTAAGTTTTATACTTATTTTGATTTAAAATGTGCATTATGACCTATTTCTTGAAAATGTCGATTTTCATGGAATTCAATGGTTTGATTGAATAATTGATAAATTTGTAAACTGTTGAGATATATTGGATTATTTTAGGATTGGTTGTTTTGATTTTTATACAAGTTTAAAATTTTGGTTTTTGGAAAATACAACCGTTATGCTGCCCGATTTTCTATAAATCCCAGAATAATACGAAATGAGTATTAAAGCATGATTTCTTAAAATACTTGATGCATGGTTATTACACACTCTATGACATATTGTACCTATCATAGGATCACGTACTTGAGTTCTATTTTAGTATCATGGTATTTAGATCGTTGGCTTGTTGTTGCAGTGCTAGGTGAGAGACCTGGGCCGCTGCGCAGGATTTAGTGACATATCTCTGGATAGTATCAGGATACTGGGTACCTCTATTACAGAGGTATTACGAGACCGTGATGGGAGGATGAGAGCTCATGTATATGCTTGTACTTGGTTGATTTGTGATATGTACAATGATGAACATGATTGCTTATAATTTTAATTACTTTGCAAACTTATTTTATAAATAGATTTTTGAAATGAGCTAACCATGTAGGTTTGAAAAGTTTCATTCATATCAAAAAGGGTAATTGATATTCCTACTGAGCATGCGAATGCTCACCCCATTTCTTTTCCTTCTCAAGTGTTTTACAGTGCGACTTGGGAAACTCCGGGTCGGAGTAATCCAAGAAGAAGTTATCCTAGTTTTGTGGTTGGTAATTACTTTGACACTCACCTTGGACTTGTAATAATATTTAAGGCTCATACTCTGGATTTAGTCTGTATTATCTATAATGCCCACTGGTGATGATGATGTGATACATATTAATGTTTTATTTCTATTATTAATAGTTTATGTCTAGTGGTGATCACAAACTGTGGGAATTTTATAATTTGAATTATTTTTTATAAACTAGTTGTCGTCTTTTTATTATTTTTTAAAATAAATTATGAATTTCCACTTGTGAAATTTCTTTTCTACTACTGGCCCAGAGTTTGGGTCGTGACATAAACAATCTTTTATTTCATTACGAATGTATTAGTACAACCTAGGTGTAAATATTTATATTTATATATATATGATATAAATGACAAATATAAATGATAAATACATGATATGTGATACAATAATATGAGTTAGTTTTTGATAACATTTATAGATAGCACTTTATTTCATTATGAGAGGTATTAGGTTGTACCTAGGTGTAAATATCCTATATATGATCTAAATAAATGTATATGCATAATATTGGTGATGGAACTAATGCTAAGTGAGGCTGACTCTAAATGAGAAGGATATTTTATTTCTCTAGCGATAAATATCATTGACGCTCTGTAGAGCAAGTTAAAGGAAAGTAAAGAAGAGAGGAAAGAAGGCACTCTATATATCTGATCGCTATATTTTGGTAGTACAGCACTTTTTAAAGATATTTGTTTTGCTTGCTGTATCTATTTGAAAGGCATTAATTATCATTATGTACACTGAGTCTGCCTATTGAATATTCAACACAAAAGGCAATTATATATATATATATATATACATGTATATAAATAGGCATGCTGACAAGCCATAGCACCAAGTGTACATATGTAGTTGTGTGTCTATGTATACACACATATTATTACTTGACATTATCCTAACGGATATGAGTAACGAATGGATGCCCTAACTCCACGATTAGGCACTGCCTTCCTCTTGATTGTCAATCATTTATTATATATATTGCATGTGACTATTTGAAGGTCGCGCCAGTACATATGAAAAAAACTGTCTTAATTAATGTTACGTAGGTACTCATACTCCAAAACAAGTTGCATGATGAATACTCATCATATATATGCAATTACATATCAATCCCTCCATAGCTGATCTCCTAAATAAAGCAAATTTAATAAAACGTAAAATCTGAGCTTAGCT
>JXTB01000002.1:1714038-1812560 GCA_002914805.1 Parasponia andersonii | reverse complement strand
TTTTTCTTTTTTTTTTTTTTTGGGAGGGGCAAATGGAGATCGATGGAGCAACATGATAATTGGCAAATGTATAGTACTAATGGCATGACCATGCTAGTGTCGGGGTTTATTGGTCCCCCTAAGGGGCCAAGGAGGACTGTACGGCCATATGATACGAATCCCTGCTGTTTGTTACTTGTTAGATTTATGTGTCCCACTCACTCCGTGAGGGTATCCGCATTCCGACAACAAAGGATATGCAACAATTTTCTTTTTTCCCCCTTACTCTTACTATTATTGTGATCATCATTATACGCTTAGACGCCTCAATCACAGCCATTGATCATCACCGTGAGTCCCACGTGGTCTCACCATATGTGTGTGATGCAAGAGTTGTGATATACATAATTAGAGCC
This sequence comes from Parasponia andersonii, assembly GCA_002914805.1. Classification (NCBI taxonomy): domain Eukaryota; kingdom Viridiplantae; phylum Streptophyta; class Magnoliopsida; order Rosales; family Cannabaceae; genus Trema; species Trema andersonii. The sequence goes on along the minus strand of JXTB01000002.1, from coordinate 1,812,165 downwards.
GTCAAGAGGGATGAAGAGTCTATTAACATAACACGACACAATAGGCATAATACGCCAAAATAGATATATGCCAAACTTAAATTGGGTCGTACCAGTATTACGCGACATGTTTGATAACTATTACCATATGGTTCTCTCGTTCAAGTGTCTATGTATGGCTTGTTACCAATATATAACTATAACCGTAGCATCATAGGCAATAATTGTCATTTTTTTTTTATTGTTACTTTTCAATGTTTGTCATCGTTCAAAATTAATGGAAATAATCATTTTCGTGATGTATAGCATTACTCAACTTAACAAGCACATGCCTACCTTTGTCTAAGTTTGTGAAGGTTGAAGCATATAGACACATACACGTGCATTTCCTATGTTCGAGTACTGGTCTTCGCAAAAATGGTACTCATTTAAATATAGAAAAACTGATCATGGATTCTTCATTTTATAATTAAAGAAAATAAGAAAAAGAATAGAATCATTTTTCTACGGACCACTTTCAAATGGGTTAAAGCTTAAAAGAAAAAGGAAAAAAGTTCCATTTTCATGGGATATGAAAGGCTAAATGAGTGAGACATCTGCTACAACAAAGTGATTAAGTGAAACTAATATAAGTAATAATACATCAACCAGAAGACTAAATTTCACCTCTGAAGAGTTTTGTCTGATTGGATAAAGTCAATCTATTACCATTCATCAGCCACAATTCAAAAGTGACACACTAAAAAAATAAAATAAAATATCCATCTTTCTCCTTTTTAATTTTTTTTTTCTAAAGTATATTATTTACATCACAATCACATTTATTAACTTCAAAATCTTGCATTACTGAGTAAGTTTTGCTGAAAAGAAAAATCCGACAAAATTAGGTTGGAAATCACTTTTAGTGTTCTAGTCTTTTTGTTGTGGCAATCATTTTTTTGGTTATAAGTTTATTCCTTTTTCGTCCTTCTATTTTCTCATTTTTATAGTAGTTGAGTTTAAGCATGAATATTTTTGGTATAAATCTACTGAATTTCGACAATTATTTATAAAACTGTCCTTATATATATATATATAAATGGAAGTTATCTTTATTAATCTCTTGGTGAGGTCACCATTATCATCAATTATAAGAAACATATACATAGATACAATATACATGTATATTAATAAAGCTTGTTTAAGTAACTCGGCGTTCTTCTAACTAAACTTGCTATTTTGGTCGGAATAAAATATGAGAAGTGCACGAGAGAGAGAGGGAGAGAGTAACGATAATAACTACCAACCATAAACTCAAACACATTCGAGGAAACAAAGGGGAATTAATAGAAGGAAAAAGGGAACAAAAGGAGAGAAAGACAAACACAAAAATTGTTTTTTCTAATTTTTTTTAAATAAAAATACTAATATGATGTAAAATTATTAGAGAAATCCAAAATAAAACTTTAAGATGTAGCCACCCAAAAATGGTCCCAATTTAACATTAATGTTTTATTCTCATGTTCACCACCTTCATTGCACCTTCTTCTGTTTGGCCTCTCAAAATTTTCTATTCCCATTTTACCCTCAACCTCCAATTTTTTCTCATCTATCTCCTCTGATCCCCAACACCTTTCTCCTACTTGCTCTTCAACTTCTTCTTCTTCTTCTTCCTCCTCTGCTTTTAAATTTCCTTCTTCTTCTTCGATGGTGTCGTTTTCATAGCTTTCGTCTTCTTCCTCACTGACCCTTTCTCCCGAGTCAAAAGTAGGTGTATAATTTTCCAAAAAGCAGAGTCGAAGGCGGCCATGACTTCTTTCGGCGTGGAAACAGGAGCTTCGTGGTGGGGTTTTAATGGCCTTGATTATAAGCCGCCCATCTTCTCGATGAGGCCTGACTTGAAGAGATTCTGCTCCACTCATCGTCGTCAATGGAGGTGGAAAGCTCCGAGCTGACGACCTGGGTGATTTCATTTTCCTAGCTGCCAAACGCTGCTGAGAAAAATCCTCACTCTTTGACTCCGCACACGAGATGTTCGACAAAATGCCGCTTTCAGACATGTCAGTACCCGTCTCGTTGCCCAAGTTTTCAGTACATAATTTCAAGCTCTTTTCGCTTAGAGACGAAGACGAGCGTTTTACAAGAGGGTGGACGTAAGTCTGTTCCTTATCAAGCTTGGAGCTTTGACTGTTTGGGAGAGATTGGAGGAAGCTCCAGCCACCCATTTCAGAGCTCTTCGATGTCTGGTTTTCATGGTGGTGATTAGGCTGCTCCTTGATTAAATCCCCATAATGGCATTTCTCTGCTGGTTCGTTTGTTTTGGCATCTGAGAAACGTGATTTCAAGGTAGACAAATCAAAGGGTTGGGAGAAGTGATGTGATATAGAAGAAGAGAGCTTCAGCCTCAGTGTCCTCGGCTCCACAAGCTGTGGTGAGTCTAGACATGACTGTAAACCTTGGCATACTATCGTAGCCATTTATATTTAACCTATGACAAATATGTAATTCAAAGATGAAAAATAAAAAAACGTACTAATATTGATTTCTGAAGTGGAAAAAAACTAAGATTGATGGAAAATAGAGGGTAGCTATGAAAAGGATTCTTGTTTTGTAGGTGAGAGAGGCAAAGGGATGTAAATAGAGCACTTTTCGCGTATGGATTACGGTGAAAAGGCCTTTTCTATTGTGGAGAGTGAGAGAGCGACTTGCGTGTTAGAATGAAAAGGGGGTCTTCTTTTATTTTTTATTTTTTATTTTTTTGGTCGAGTAAGAGAAGCAAGGGAATACAGAGGACTTTAGCTCTTGGATTACAATAAGGGAAACGTGGTATTTGTATAGTATTATGAAGATTTGAAGCCAGAGAGAGAGAGAGAGAAATATAGGAGTAGGGAATGAACATGAGCGATAAGCAAGAAGGGGGTGGGGAGGGGTCTGAATTTGTAGTCCCCAAAAAGTGCCAGGAGGTACAGTGTAGAGGGGGAGGTGGGGCGAGGCTTTTTGACACCACTTGAATTATACAATTCCTAATCTGCCACACACACAACTTAGAAAATATAGAGAAATAAAGAAAACTAAAAGAGGATCCCCCACCCCCGGTTTAGAATTTATTTAGTTTTTGACTTAATATGGAGAATTTTTGAATTTCTAACCAATAAAACTTGGTTTTTTCAATATATCTCATTGTGGGCAGAAAATTAGGTCTGCTTAGAATGTCTTTATCTGTCTATGATGAATGTAGTTAAAGAGAGAGACAGAAGAGAATTTATATTGCTCCAAAATTACCAGCTTTTCTATTCCCTTCCAAACAAAAAAAAACAAAGTCAGTAACCAGAAGGATTCTCCCCAATATATCTTGAAAGTGATTGCTTCCTCTGTTTAATCACGTATTAGAGTATATAGAAATTCTAAATCCTATCCTCTGCTTTATGTATGATTCATATGCCATGACAGTCAATATCCGAGTTGATTTTATTCAAAAGGGATAAATAGAAAAAGAAAATATATAGATTTTTAAAATTTATATATGTACATATATGAAAAAGAAAGAATATATACATCATCAGCCCACACCGTTTGAAATTTCCTGGAAAATGAAATTTATATAATTGCACGTCGTACATGCCAACTGATCTGATATTCAACACCCTTTATTGTATTTTTTTTAATGTCTTTGATGCTGACTTCCATTCTCTGAGGCAACAGAATGCTAAACCGTGTCTAGAAATTCTATTTTGTAAAAATTAAAAAAAATTAGTGAAAAACCCTCTTTTGTTCAATAAGAGACCTTCATGTTGCATGCATCAATCATTATGTTTGTGGGAAAAAAAATTTAATGTTACATTGACAAAAAAACCAGATGGGCCTGATTTTTCCTTCAAGGGTTTGAAAAATGCAGATTCCCTTTGGTGAGTCCCACCAATTTGACCCATAAAGACTAGTTTTTGCTATTTCAACTAGAACCATAATCGTGTCTAGTGAATATGCGAATCTGGGTATTGCTTATTTCTTTGCTTAATTCAAAATTTTGCTTTATTGTTGTGCTTGTTTGACTTTTGCTCAGCAACATAGCTATTTCTCAGGTCTTCTGATTTTCCGTTGTTGGTGATGCAGGGTTTGTGTTTAACATCATTCTGTTCTGGCATATTGGGATACCATGATCAAACCCACACCCTTGGCCTTGTCCGGCCAACTTACACTGCGTGTACGGACACCGTATGCATCTACATTTCAATATCAATTGAAAAGGAAAGAAGTGATCCTCCACTAAGTGACCCTTTTTCTTTGTCGGCTAGGTGCGTTAGCTATGAACCCTTAAGATCTCTCTCTCTCTCTCCCTCCTTTTTTCTGCTTGGAAAAAAAGAAAGAAGATTAAAAAGCTTAGTGAAAATGCACAAGAAAAACATTAAGACGACGCTATGACACATGACCCTAACCCATGTGGGTAGACAAAAAGTGACCTACCCTAAATGCTAAAAGTGTCAAAGATGATTTGTCCTACAAAATTGCAGTTGGGACTCATTACTAGCCATTTTTGTACTTTGAGGGCATTGTTGTTTGGTTTCCTTGTATGGAAATATAGAGTCGGAACTAGCAAAATTGGGAGGAAAAAGAAAAAAGAAAAAGACTTCTAAAGATATATAAATAAATAAGCAGCTGTAATCGGTGAACCCATTAATTTTTATAGCTGTACTGTACTGTATCAACTCCACGTTGCGGTCCAAAAATAGTTGAATTATTAAACATGCATGAATAAGAACAAGTGCTATAATCTTTTATTTTTGTTTATGTGATTATTTTAGTTGTGTATGGCTGTTGGACTTGGTGGGGAGGATGAGGGAATGGCAGAAGAAGCTTCAAGGGAAGGATTCAAGGATATCTAACGCTGACTAGCCACTGTATTAAGCCACTTTGATATTATATAGTCAGCGAAACTAGCTAGTTAGTTCATATGTCTGCATAATTACATAAAATATACTCTTTGAAAAAATGGCATAATTTAAAGATATAAACGTCTGCAAATAACTGTACCTGATCTAGTCCTTCTCATTTTACTCTAGTCCTCATTTTGTGTGAAACAACTTGATGATGTAGTATGACTTTTTCTCTGGTTCTAATATTTAATGCTTAACTTTGTCACATATTTTCTAAAAAGAGAGATCAATTCTGACTTTTTTTTTTTGTGATTATGCTTGCTGGGATTTCGCCTGCAGCCAAAACAAATTGATCAAGGGATGGGGATGACATGTATATGCATCTGTGGTTCATTATATATCTATATTCCAAGCATACGTGAGAATTCACTAAAATTGTGCATATTTGACTATTTTTTTTTCTCTTATTAATTTCATTTTGTCTTCTTATTTTGAGCAAAATTATGACTAATTATCCATTATCAGCATCAGCTGGTAATTAGTTAACATCTTATATTTTGAGAATGTTTGTGGGAGAAAAATCTATTGACAGCAAACCTTAATTTGTCCTTTTATCAAGTGGAAAGAATTATGAAACTCGTGGATGATTAAGTCATGGTCAAATATGGAAACCAACGCTCCAAGCATGTTTATCTCAACAGATGGGAATCATATGTACATGCAGTTACTCAAATAAAAAAAGAATACATATATATATATATGTAGATATATAATTTATTGGACCACTACTAGACCCAAAAGAAAATGAGAAATGAAATATCGTACCAAAGTACTCTACTAAATTAAAACGTGAAACTCGAACCTGGCTTAAGGTCATTGCTTAAAAGGTCATCAAAATCTAACCCTCTCACATGAAAACAACGCATATCTTACTGACAGAGAAAACAATGTGTTTGATGAAATGATCAATTTAATGGTCTGAATGTGGTGTACAATTAATAGTACGTACTGACCCAAAATATATGAGGCATCTTTTCCTGGCTTCTTTTTTTTCCTGTTTTTTTTTTTTCAATAAACACCTGGCTCTTTTAATTATTATCTTATTGAATCGGATACAGGCTATGTCATATATGTGGATATGTGGTCCTAGCTTAATATTCTTCTATTAAAAAAAAAAAAAAAAACCAACAACAAGAAGAAGAGATTGTTAACCTTTGGTAGCTTCAAACGGATTAATATGCTTTTCTGCCCCCTCTTTCTATTGTAAAAGCTTTCTTTATCAGTAAGCCTATAACTTATGTGCGCCAACTGTGAGAATTAAAGCATCAATTTTTGCATCAGAATCTTTGTATTTGTTTTATATATATACACACACACACACATTATTCTCTCTAAGTTGTTTTTAGAGCTAGATAGACAGAGTGAAATTTGCATCAGAATCCATCATTGTTTTTCCATTTTAACTAAGTTTTAATTAAGTATTAATGGAGAATCTTTAGCAAATTAGAAAACGTCATATCCCTTTGGCTTTTAAGTGAAAGCCTAAAGTTAAGCCTTTGATTTTCTTTCACTAATCTTTTGTTCTAATATTTTATTTTAGTCAAGAGTACCCTACTTTATTGAGAGAAAGAGTACAAGAGATTCCACCATGGCTTACACAAGCACATTAACAAATTAAGCACACAACCTCTCTCTCACTTTTTGACCATGCTAGTGCTACACCTTTCTTTCCCATTGTTAAATTAATACCATGTTTTTTCCTTTCCCTCAACTTAATCAATAAGATTAATTAATAAAACAAAGTAATGAAAGCCTACGTAATCCATGCAGACATGTCATGCAACTATAGAATTACAGGTCGTTTTATTGCTAATTACAGGGTTAACAGTGAACTAGACCAATTTGCATGCATCGAGCCCCCGAAAATATCCTATAAAAGTCGAATATGGCTACCGAAACATTACATATTTAGGAATGTTTTTAACTTTATAATGATAGTGACTAAAAACATATATATTAAGGTATAATCTCAACTGGCATATGCATGACGAGTACTGCTACTAGCTCTATTAAAACTTCATTATATATGGTAATCAATATATCATAAAGTGATGCTTTTAGCTAGTTGAGAGGATAGAAGCCGTGATTTTCTGTAGTTGGGGCCGTAAGTAAGTATTTAATTTTGCTAGAGTTGAGTTAAAATAATGTGTGATTGTACTACTGAGGAATATTATTACACAATTTGAGCAAAAAGTTAACAGACAAATGGAATAAATTTTCTATTAAATTTGTACATTTTTGTGCAATCAGCAAAATGAGTACTCATCAGAAAGATGTGATGAACAAGTCTCCCTTAAAGAAGATCCTGCTACTTTTTGGCTGTGGCAACACATATAGTCATCTGTTTATTATGGTACAAAATATTAAAGTAAACTTTTACAGAATAGAGTACTAACTAATTAATTGGCCAAGGGGATAATCCAAAAGCACTTCCTATGTTTAGCTAAATAACACAATTAATTTTTTATTCTCATAAAATCTAAAAATATAATCCCTTATATTTTTTCAAAATAGGAAAGGATATTATCATTTTTATATATTACACTTCGATCCTTTAATTCAAATTATATTTTGTGTTTTGGTTATTATCAACCTTAATCCTTAAATTTGAAATTGGTTACAAATTTATATTCTAATACTAATTTAGAGTAGTTAATTTATCAAGATGCCGTTTAAAAAATTAAACATAAACTATATAAAAACTAATCTGAAATTATTTTGATAAATTAACTACTCTAAATTAATATTATAATATAAATTTATAATAGATTTTAAATCTAAGGATCAACATTGATAATAACAAAAACACAATATATAAATTGAACAAATTAAGTATCAAAATGCAAGGTATAAAAATGATACTATCTAAAACATGAAAAATATTTTATCCCATCTACTATTTTGATCAAACTTGAAATGCGAAATGTCTAAAAATACCATCTCATATATTTTTAATGGCTATTGCCAAACATTCTCATATCTATTATTTTTTCAAGAAAAAAAAATCATTGGTGTTTTAGATTATAGGAAAATGTTGATAATTACTTTTTTGGTCCATAATTTTTAAGAAATTTCTTGCAATAAAAAATATTAAAAAAGTGAATTATTTGGATATCAATATCTCAAAGTTATTAGTGTCATTTAAGAAAAAATTTCGTCAAAAATTAGAGCAAAAAGAGAGGAATACTTTTTTCTTGCTTCAAAAAATAAAAGAGATACTTTTAAGTTTCATGAGAACGAAGGATAAACGTGGTACATAGTTAAAACAGAATGCGTACTTTTAGGATTATCCCTTTTTCTAAACCACGTTGATTAGTATTAATATTAATATTATTTCTCTTATTAAGTATTATGAAAAAATAATGCAATAGTATAAAAATTGTAAACTTGTACAGAATAGAGTACCAATTAATTAGCCAAAGTACTGTTTGCTCAATATAAAATGCTGATTAATATTGCAGTAATATTAGCTCTTACGTACACATCCGCAAATAAATTAAGCTAACTCGTGAAATCATGAGTAGAAATCAAAAGTTGCTAATTAATATCATAACGGGAAAACGGAAAAACAAGGCAATAATATTTATGCATAATAAAAAATAATAAAAATGTAAATATACGTTATTACACAACTAATTAATCTAGAAGTCGACTCACTTGATCATGGCAGCTGCTTGCACATGGAGCCAGTTTGAACAGTCCAAACCTCAAAAAAGGGAACTAATATATACAATAAATTAAGCCATACATATGCAGTTAGAGAAGGGGGGGAAAAAAGACAAATTAATTGGCATGTGCCGAAAGTTCATCGTCAGGTCAAATAAAAAGAAATCTAATACATATTTATAGATATATGTTTACTACTAAAGATTCTATAAATTAATTGACAAACATTAGATCAATTTAAATCTGTTTTTCTATTATCACTGATTAATTATTCCTGAAGGAGAAAAAATTTAAAAAGTTAAAAAAAGAACTTTTCAAGATGACTTAAGCCATTAGAAACAATTAATCCAGCGTCAACACCAATTAAGTATATATCTGCTGGTATATATATATATATATCTATATCTCTATATATATGTGTGCATATATATATATATATATATATATATATATATATATATATATCTTCTGCAAATATATATCGTTGAGGACGTTTGAAACAGTGTCGCTTCTTTGGAGATACTCTATTAGATTGTGACATTTCTCAGTGAATCGATCATACATCAGATATCATTAGTTATGTATTAGGTCATCATGTTTTTATGTCTTTATGTGGCTACAAACTGACATTATTGCTGACTCTAAAAGTTGCCGATGCACATTCTCATGGTGGTTTACACATGGACAATTAATTAATTAAGTTGTTGTTTTAAGAAAGTAATAATAATATTAATAATAACAGCAATAATGTCTTAAGTTTTTGAGTTCATTTTTTTACGTAAATGTATGTAATCTACTATCAGGGAAAAAAGTCTCAAAAATTAGAGTATATTTGTGGTCTCATCAATTCTTCTTTTAGAGTATATCTGTGGTCTCATCAATTCTTTTTAAAGCATTGCCATTGGAGGGGTATATATATATATATATATATTCAGAAAAGGGTAATTATTATCTAATTATCAAGTTATTTATGATTCACATCAAACGATATTAGGTAAGTATCCTCCTATGTATATAGTTGAGTTACCTAAGTCAATATTTATTCAGTTAATCATATGTTTGTAATATATATTTTTAAAGTTGACCTTGGCTTATACATGTCACATTTTATTTCACGACCGATAAATCGATATGGAGGACTCGACACATATTATCTACCTGATTATTGGCCTCTGTGTTATAAACTTATAATCCTTATGTTTTTCTATTGAATTTTAAGTTTTTTATCGAGTTCTTATTCTTTTCTAGGGAACAAAATGTTTATTGATATATGTTTTTTTGGCAGGGAATAAGAATTAAGAACTATATTTAGACTTCATCGATTTACAAACTATGTGGGCAATTGATTCAACCCTTATAATAAGTGATCATGAATCTTATACAAATTTAGTTATGGATTTTCCGGCACCTACATGGATATTCCTTCCATTGACTAATTCCTTATTAATTAAATTAGCAATCTCTAAAGTACAGCAGGAAGGGACAATCCATATGTATATTGGAAGGAATGTGAGAGATAATTAAACAAATATCACTTTCAATAATATAATTGAAAGATTATAAGAAGGCAATGACCAGTACTTAGAATAAAGCACTAATTAGAAACCCTTTTTATGAGATATATCTCAGGGATTGCAAGTTCAAACAATCAAGATTATTAGAGAATGATGAATTAACTAGGGTTTACTCTCTTGATATAAACCCTGGGTCAATGGTAAAAAAAGAATTTACAGATAGAAATTTTATAGTTATTTTAGAAAAATTATAAAAATAATTTTGAAGGTAAATTCTTTCAGTTTTGTGATCTCTACTAAACATATACCGTTAATAAAATTTTATAAAACAAATTCAAGCATCATCATCATCCTCACAGTTTAGGCATTATAATTATACAGATTAAATCCATACCATGAGCCATAAAATAAATGCAAATTGAAGTAGTTACCAATTAATAAGTAGCAACTAAGTTTTTTTCTAAGTCACTCTATTCCTGAATTACCTAAGTCACATTGAATACCACCTGAGAATGGAAAGTAGGGGGTGAGCATGAAATACTAGAAGGATACCCAATTATCTTTTTGGAAAAATACTTAATTCTAAAACTTCTACATAGTTAGTTATTCTGAAAATAATTCACAAAATATCTAAAAATCAAAACGACTATATATTGAAAATCATTATCAAAAACCATCATCAAAACCATAAAAAAATCAATCAAAAAAAATCATAGTACGCATATCACAAATCAATCCATTCTATGAGCTCGTATTCTCACATCATAAAAAAAAGTATCTCGTACTATATGTGTACTAAATATTCTCTATTTGATACCTATCCCAGAAAATCAGAGTGACACTGTTGGGAATATACCCTAGAAAGCAGTTTCTTTGTTTGGCATTTTAAACAATGTTTATTGGATTTAAGTGTTATCTATTTGTTATTAATAAATTCCATATTATGTCCCAATAATATACATGTGATGTTTATGTTTTCTATTATGCAAACGTCTAAAAATTTCTATGACTAATAATGAGTAATAAATAATTGTTCGTGTGAAGTGTTCACATGTGGGAGACTAAATTATTTATTTCATTATGTCTAAATTAAAAGTTCACATTTTGCAAATAAAGATGGAATACTTTATTTTGCTATAGAATGTAGTGTTGTCTATTTTAACGGGATTGATGAAGTCTCCAATCATCGAAGTGTCTGACTTCGGATAGAAACACTAGTGCGTTATAAGAAAGTTATAAGTGCATTGAACTGGACCAAGTGAAAGTAGAATTTGAAGTTAAGTGTCGTAACTCAATATTCTATCTTTCACTAATCTAGCACTATTGCAAGATTACCTTAATCCTAGTGATGGTCGGACTTACTTTCATGAGTTTTATCTTTTTAACTTACTAAAGGACTAGTTCCGATTATATGGTTCGAAGTCCGGTATCTTGGAAGATAAGATTTATGAATTGATGAGAACGCCTTTCATAATTTGGACACCATGCATATAATGTCACTTTAGCTTTTTCAAGGACTTGGATAATAAAAAACCAGATATCAGGTATTCACTTTGTGAATTTGACTGTGTTTGTATAGGCAGTTACAAACACCGTAGTCAATTATTATCCATTAGATGAAAAATGGCAACTCAAAGGTAAATATGTACTAGAAGGGTAATACGATAATTTCACCTCACTAGTACGGCATTGCATCGGAGGTATATCTGCAGGTATAATATATGCTAAATGGATCAAGTTAATTAAAGTGTTAATTAGCTTCACAGAAAATATATGACATTTAGTCTAAGAATATAATATTGGGCCTATAGTAGAGTGCTCCAATATTAATAGATATGGCTCAGTCATAATTAAGAGTTAATTATAATTATGGGTAGTTGGCCCATTGGAGCTTAGACTATCTCGATCCATAAGGTCCCATGTCTAGCTCACACATAGCTCAATAACTAATTGAATGGTCAGTTGAGCCCAATAAGCCCATTAGGGTTTACATCTCTTTAAATACTTAAGAGAAAAGTTCTCCTAGGTAACTCTAAGGGTGGTACACGCCACCCATGCATAGTAATTGTGCATTTTCGTGTGACAGAGAGAAAAAGAGAGAGTGGGAGAGACGAGCCGCTATGGGAGAAGTCCCGTGTTCGTTTATGGCCGCTAAGGGAGAGATACCCATGGTCGTAGACGTGCACTCAAGGAGAAGGAAGATCATCTTCTGGATCGTTCGCTCTTCTCTCGTTGGGAATCAAGAAGGTGCCCACACACCGGATCATTCAACGGGCTCTACAGAATAGATAGGAAGACTCAATGGTTGTGAAGCACTTCTAGGTTTTAACTAAACCAAGATCCATGAATTGATTTATATTAGATCAACGATCCTACGTTTTTGTTTTGTAAAATTTCAAGAAAATTTTTAAAATACCTATTTCGCTGCGTTCTTGATTTGTTTACAAAACTGCGGAAATCGTTTTCGGAAAAATCGTTTTTCGAAATTTATTGATTCAGAATTTCTAACAAACACCTATGTGCCTATGCCTACGCCTATCGAGTGAGGATAATTAGAAGACCTATTGCGGGTTTATGAGTTCTCACCGAGGTTGGAGGTACTGGCTACCTACTAAATACTACGATGCATAAAATGGGCCTCATGTATGATCTTATGGTATATGCAATCTATGGAGAGGTACAAACAACTATATAGTAACATACTTAATGTGCTTTGATTTTTAATCAAAAGTTATTTTGTACTCTTTAAGATTTTAATAATGTAACACAAGTATTTTCATACAAACGTAAATATTAATCAGGCATAACATTATTCATAAAATCATTTAGAGCAGTCTATAAGATATAATAATACCATAATCATGCACTATTAAAATTATGAGAAACATAGTAATTGAATCCCATGTTTTGAGATGAAAACTATTCTAAGCTATTAACGCTTGTAGAATCTCGTTCGCTTACTTTGAAGATTTAATTTATCAACGGAGCCTCAAATGATAAAACAGTCTTCATTACTGTGTTCCTAGTATCTATATTAACTAGGTTAGATATATAACTCGACCAATTTGAGTTCGGGTCAAAATCCGACTAAGCGTATAAAACGAGACTACTCACGAGCCTCATGTCTCGATATTTACGCCACTTCAAAACATATCAATATTATAGATCAAAACTCGTCTCTCGACTTCACTAAATCCAAATTTAAAGTCGAAACTTTGTTTCGAGGTCCTGATCCTTAATTGGGCATTAATGCCAAAAGTTACAAAAATATCACTTTTTCTAAAGTATTTAGAACAATATCATCTTGTTTTGAACATTTCCAAAAAATAGCAGTTTTCAGAACATTTTCAAAAAATATCATTATCTCAGAATTATTTAGGAAAATATCACTTTTCCTCACATCAGCCCGAGGCCTAATTGCTGATATACCACATTTTCGGCCCAATACTTTAATATATTACAAAAACACCATTTTCGCAAAGTATTTGTACAAATACGAATATCCTGAAAATATTTATAAAAATATCATTTCTAGTCATTTTTTATTCACAAGCTCGCGGCCCAACATTTATTATGGTTACAAAAATATCATTTTCATCTGAATTGGATTACGAATATATCAACTTTCCATTTTATATATAAAAAATGGCATATTTCTAAACTTGCCCCAAGGTCGATTGTCAGCAATACGAGCCCAATACTGTGTCAGATTTAAAAAATACAGCTTATGAGCCCGAATTAGAAAAATACTCTCAATTTGGATTTCAATCCTACAAAACTCAAATATTTGCTTTCATGATTCAATAAGTTCTATTTTCTGATATAACTTTCACGGCTAAAATAATTATCTCACAAAAATAACTATAAAAATACCATATTAGACTTACAAAAATATCCTCTTTTAAAAACATATTTATGTAAATAGCATCTTTTAGAGTCCAACTTATATAAATAACATCTATCCTTTTAAACATTGGATTAATCCAGATTCTAATCTTAATAACTTTGATCTCTTTCTTTTCTAATTTACTCACATCAAATCAATTCCGCAAGTTATCATAATTCTTCTCTCTAGAAATAATTGCAAAAATGCCAGTAATCTATTTATATTGACAAAATCTTACCGCAGCCGATTCAAGTCCGACGAAGGGTTGTATGATGTTAAGGATTGCCAACCTAGTTCCCCCGCATTCCCGTTGAGAGGTTCCGGTTAACGGCGTCGTAAACTCTCAGCGACTTTTACGTTACTGGCAGTGTTATGGTTGTTTCCTGGTGGCGTGGTAGAATGAGCGTGAGAAGGTGGTTGATTCGAGCTTGGTTGAAAGCATTTGGCATCAACTTTGGTCTTGAGGCAATGAGAGTTATACGAGAGAGAGAGAGAGAGAGAGAGAGAGAGATTAGTTTTTAGTCTTGTGGTATTTGGATCCGAACTAAGAAGAAGAAGATGAATAAGAGGAAGAAGACGATGTTGGTGGTGGTGTGGGGAGCTCATGCATGAATGAATGGTAGCATCAAAGAAAGAAAAAGATAAGGATAAGAAGAGATGGGATGTGAGAGCATGTGAGATGTTGGGACTACTAGCATGCCTATATATTTTTCATTTTTTTTTAAATAAAAATATTGACATATCCTTAATAATAATAAAAAAAAAAGTTCTACACTTACTTTGGTGTATATATATATATATATATATATATATATATATGTTTAACTCAAATCTCGAGTCTATTTTGGTATCCCAAATCCATGTGTAACCTGTGTATTTATGTCACATTATTTTAAACAATGTAATAATAATATAAAATTTGATTAGGACTTTTCTTGAAGTAAAGTAATAGGAATAACAATAATATGTTCGTTGAGTTTATTGAATTCAGTTTTGGAGTGAGAAAAAAGCGCAAAGATTATAGTATTATTAGTGTCAAAATTATCAATTCTGTTTTAGCTATTCGCGTCATCTTATTGAAGATAGTTATGTTTATCGGAGGTATATAATTTAAGTAATGTTAGAGATATATAAAATTTGTAGTGACATGATTTTATCCGCTCATGTACATGGAGTGGTCATACTTTAAAAAACATGAGTGCTTAAAAAATATGTCACATGATTAAGTGTAATTTTTTGAGTTTCAATTTTGTGTGTTCATTACTTTTATATTATTATGAAGGCGTTTTGACTCAAATCAACAGAATCAGATAATGTACCTTATTTCGATTGAGTTACTAAATTTAATTGATTATTTTTTAATTATAAGAGTAATAAGACCATCTTTTTGAAGTTGATCTTGACTTATAAATGTCATATTCTCTCGGTATAGAAGAGTCTATACACATTATCTACCATACTTTTGGCCTCCTATTATGATTTTTATATGATTCTGTTCAGTTTTATTATTGGCTTTATTTTATTCTTTTGCATGGAGTAAGATTACATCACGGGCTTGATCGTTGCCCAAGGTAAGTAGATGACTTTTATGAGCACATTCCTACTCTAATAACTATATTTGTCCCTATACAACACAGTGTATGTAGCAAATTTTTATGAGTACAATCCTAATCTAATATTCAATACGTCCCTCACTACTCTTCCTTCTTGGTGGATTCAATACTTATAAATGGCCATGAATTCTCTATACAGATTTAATTATATGTGGAGTTTCTAGCATCTACAGTATATAATAATGTATATGAAGGGACCTATCCATACATATAGGGAGAATGTGTAGATATACAAATATCGCTTTTTGAAAATCGAAAGAAGGCAATGGCCAATACTTAATTAGAAGAAAGCACAAATCAGAAGCCCTTTATATATGAGACATAACTTAGGGGATTGCAAATTCAACAATCAAGTTTAGAGACCAATAAATTAAGGCTTAGTTATTTATATAAATCATAAATGTTTTAACTCAAATCTCCAGTCTATTTCGGTGTATCAAATCCGTGTCTAAACCCAACCTTGTCAGGTTTATGAAGTTTTCATATTTCATTTAGATTTTTAAAATAATGCAACATAAATACCTTAATCATACAAGATTTGAGACATCAAAATTAAAGGGAGATTTTCTTTCCTTAACTTTAGGATAGGGGGTTTAATAGAAGGCCGAAAAAAGCTTCAATTCTTCTCTACGAAACAATCCATTTTACCTAAATAAACGTGTGACATATTTCTAAATTTGACTTCTTTTTTTTTAACAAATACATGAACAATGACAGAATAAAGAAACGTTTTTTACAATAAAGAATCAAATCCAAACTTTTCTAACAATTATGAGTCATAATAGTCCTTCTAAATAAACGAAGGTAAATACTCAATAGAAATAACAATAAAACAGTTATATGTGTGTGTATATATATATATATATATATTCTTCTAATTACCACTTTTACCTTTTTCTTTCCAAGTAAAATATGTTATTCTTTATAATTTTGTCAACACGAGACTGTAGACCCCATTCTGTAGTACTGCTTCTTAATTCAATGTCAGGTTCTAACAAAACGATTGAAGATCAATCTCACCACCTGGTATGACAATTTCTCATCATCTGGTATTTATATTTAGTTAGCTTTATTCTTTTTAGACCAAAAGTATATATTTCTCTACTTTGGGGGATACAAAGCCGATGCATCTGTCAAAAGTTTCTTCCTATTTATTTTGATGATGTTCTCTCTTATGCAATGATTATAATGCAATTTTTATGTTCTATGTTTCTTAACCTCCCTATTTGTGGTATAGCTTAAAGCTTTTAAGTATTATGCCAAGTGACATTTGCTACAATATCAATAGATCTCTTTGTAAAAAATTTTACTTCTGTTACCAAATAATCGAGTACTTGATATCTCATGTTTAAATCAAATTCTCTTACCAAATGGTTGATATCTCATTTTTAAAATGCGATCGTGTTTTGGCTACTTATTATCTCGTGTTTAATGACATGTATTCTTATAAAGTAACTGTCGATATGATCTCTTCTTTAAATCAAATTATCTTATGAAATGATCGATATCTCGTATTTAAAATGAAACGATCTTTCTTTCAACAATTACTTATTATCACGTGTTTAAATTAAATGACACGTGTTGTTTCGGTATTTATGAAAACCCATCATGTAACATTCATTTAGCACCCATACTTGAAAACAAGAGCCAAACTATTTGACATTAATCTAGAAGAATTCTCCCTTTACTCTCCATTGTTTTTTTCTCTAAGGTGATGTACCTCTCCTACCTTCTTATCTTCTCTATTTCCTATGAAACCATCTTAGGAAAGATAGATAGAAGAGTGTTTCTCTTTTTCCTATTAAACAATATTAGGAAAGATAGAAGAGTGTTTAGTTGGAAAGAGAAGATAAGAATGAAAGAAAATTATATCACACGAAAGTGGAGAGGAATAGGACGACTCTTTTGTTGTTGTTGTGTGTTTTTAGGCATTGTCTTGATTTGTTTAGTGTGAAAGGAAAGAACAAATATGTCCATCTATGGATGGATTAGAAATAGGTTCTGTTGATTAGAAATCTTTTTCCTAGTACCTTCCATCCTAGAATCATCTCCACCCGTTACTCCAAACTCTCCATTAGTCCTCAAACTCTTCTTATTCGTTCCACTTCTCTCTCTTACCAAATCCACTTGTAGTCAACCTTATCTCTTTTCTCTCTCATTTTGTTGTTTCTATAAATTAATAGTATTTTAATTAAAATTTTATCCATACTTAAAATTACCATAAAGGACAATTTAATTTTCAAATACGCCAACTATTATGGAATTTTTTTTTTAATTTTTATTTCGAAAACTATTATAGGAATTCTTTTACCTTAATGAAAGAACACAGCTTTGATTATAGTGCTTTTTTATTTTATTTTTTAGTGTGGCTTTGAATGTTAGTTTTGTTTTGTTTCTAGTGGAGTTCTTATTGATATTTGTATATTTATAAATAAATACGATTAATCTGTGCATACTTACAAACCAATTTGATCTCAAAGAAAGTAAGAGGATGAATTTATGAAATTAGGTATTTATGGAATATAAGAAATGTAGTATGAAAACCTGCTTATTTTGTGATACATAAAGAAAAAAATTATACGTACAATACTGCTCATGGTTTTAGAAGTTCTCTTTCGTTTTTTTTTTTTTTTTTTTTTTTAAAACATTAGTTCTCTCCCCCCAACTGGGTCCAACTCAAACCTAACTGGGCCAAATGGGCCGATCATTTTAGCAATTGTAAACTCAAAAGGGCTAACTTTCTCAAAAGCCCATTTATCACTCGCGGACAAAAACCGAAAGAGCAGTACACGGATAGGGTCTAGAATATCCCGCCCATAAATGCATGCATGTTTAAGTACTAACAAAATTTTTCTTCTTTTTTATTATATTTTTCTTCTTAAAACGACCTTTTTTTTTGTATTTTTAAAATAACAAATAAAAATCAGTACTAAAGAGAAAGCTAGATGCTAAGAGCCGGACCGGCCGGTATGCATGCATATAAAATATCTAACCATTTTTTAATAACATTACGTATTGTATAGTTGATCGTATTATGCATTATACAAAATTAGAAAGGTCAAGTGTAACAAGTGATTCTAAGTCTGTTCAGGGTATACTACAGAACCATTTTACTTGTATGTCTAGTAATAATTATGTCTATCAATAAAGATTTAAAGTTTAAGCAATAGAGCTGGAGGCTGATCTTTATTTTGTTAATACGATACATTGCTCCCTAGGGAAAAATTTCCTAATTATATTATTGGTATTGAATTGAATAATTTACAACAAAGAAAGAATTTTCTTTTTTACTTGAAAAAGGAAAAGTGTGTGAAATCTGTGATGATAGTATTTAAGTATGAAAAGGGAATTTTGCCTCTAAAAAGAATTAATCAGATAAAAATGAAAAATAAAATAATATTATTAATATTGTTTTGGATGTGTATTATTACAATATAATTATAATTATTATTTTGGGTACGACCATTTCAAAGCGAGCTTCTCGCAAACCCCAAAGCCAATCTCTATTCTCCTGGGAGGAGAGAGAGAGAGAGAGAGAGAGAGAGAGAGAGAGATGAGTATGGCAAAGGTAGATAGCATTGTTGGTCTTCTCCTTCTCCTTATGCTGCTTCTGATCCTTATCGTTCTCTTCTTCATCTTCTGCAAACCATGGCGCTTCTTCTTCTCTTCCCGTTCTCGCACCATCAAGGTATATATATACACACACATACACAACTATAAACCTTCTCATTTCTTTGTCTCTTTTCTCTTTGCCCTAATCTCTCTCGGAGGTTTTTCGTTTCCGATCTCGTTTCTGAAATTCGTAGTTCGAGTTTCGCTCTTGATGCAATGCTGCTGCTTGGTTTCCGAGAAAGCGTGGGAAAATTTTGCGATGCGATCGTATCTATGTATCTTTAGTACTACATAGAGTTCGACCTTAATCTATTATTGTGTTTTTATTTAAGAAAAATTGAGTCATTTATGTTTTTAGCGCTGCTTAATTTCTTGATGCGTCTGGTCTTTTCTGGTGCCTCTGATTTTATCTCGGATTGTATGAATGTGATTGTAATGGTAATGTTTCGAAGCAATTTGGGCGTTATGAGTCGATGAAGTTTATCGTATTGACTCGAATTCAAGGGCATGTTCTTATAAATTTGGAAAACTTTGGGTAAAGAATTTGAAGTTTTCTTATGCGAAATTCGGCGTTCGATTTATCTTGTAATGCATTGATTATGGTTTCATTGGTGTTTATATCTGAAATATAGCTTGATTCAAAGCAATTGCGAACTGGACTGTTCCATTTATGACACCACCTTGATTTCATGGTGGAGCAGGGGAACTGGCTTGTTTATACAACAATACTCCAGCATTTCATTTTTTAATTTAGGAAGACGAAAGGATGGAAATCGAGATCAGAATCTTTGAAAGTAATTAATTCATATGATATTCATTCTTTGAACTTTTTGGATTCGTTTAGGTTGGTGAGCTTGAGAGGCCCCTTGTTTCGGATGATGTGGATCAGTCACCAAATCAAAGTAATGAGTTGTCAAGAGATTACGACCTAGAGGGAGCGTGTTACCAAAATGAAGGGCATTTCCGCTCACCTCGAACACATGGACTTGTTCATAAGTCAAGGGTAGCCTCTACAGCTCCCAATTTGGCTCAAGGTATTCAGTGCTTCCCTGAATGGTTATTGTCTTAGCTTTGTTTTACTCCATAATTTTTTTTGAACTTAATCTTTTACTTGTCTCAGGTGATAGCTTGGTTCTAGATCTGATTTCTGACTATTCAGAAGATGTTTTCGTTGGTCAGACACTTAGGCGGCCATTGTTGAAACATCAGTTGGTGGAAGAAAAGAAACATGTTAGAGAGAGCTCAGGTCATGAATTATGTCTAGAATTTGTCTCCAAGGAAGTCCTTGATCAAAGTAATTGCTTGTCTCTTTATATTATACGAAGAGGTTACTGTTCAAATACTCTTTAGCTGGTTGCATTCCTGAAATTTGCATAATATCTTTTTGTTAAAAGTGCAGGAAGTTGCCTCATCCTGGAGGTTATTTCTGGGCCTTCTTGTGGATTACGTTGTTCTGTATGGTCAACAAATTCCTCTAAGCTTCCTCTAACTCTTGGAAGGGTTTCTCCGAGTGATTTATTATTGAAGGATTCAGAGGTGTCTGGGAAGCATGCATTGATAAACTGGAATTTGAATGTAAGCATCTTAATGACCTTGCTACATGGACTTGCTTTTGTGTTGCATCTGCTATGGTGCAGTAATTATATTGTACTTGAACCGTTGGCTTCAGAATTTGAGATGGGAAGTCACGGACATGGGTAGTCTTAACGGAACACTTCTGAACTCTCGACCTATTAATCATTCTGATTCTGGAAGTAGACACTGGGGTGATCCAGTTGAGATTGCAACTGGAGATATAATAACTCTCGGAACAACTTCAAAAATATATGTAAGTCTATGACTCTATATGCTTCTGTGATTGCACATAAAGAAGGAATCTCTGTTACAGTCTTACCTAGTTTTTTATGGTAGTGTTGGAATCTATATAAAACAAAGTGGATTTATCAGCTGGTGTGGTTTTTTTTGTGCTTTACCATGATGACTGGTACTATTTGTTATTTTTTGTTTTAGTATTTTAAACACTGATGCTGGAATTACATAGTAGGTTATGTGTAAGGTTGATCCATATTTGTGAACTCTTTTGATCAATTTCAACCTCTGTCTCAGGTCCATATTACATCACAGAGCAAATGTGAGATTCCCTTTGGAGTTGGTATGGCATCAGATCCGATGGCTTTGCGTCATGGAGGAAAGAAGCTTCCTATGGAAGATGTATGCTATAATCAATGGCCTCTTCCTGGGATTGATCAGGTTCTTAAAGCTAGTTTTTTTTTTTTTAATTGTCGAACTTTGCATTTCTCTGAAAGTGCTAATTCTTGCTAGAAGCTTACCATGCAGTTTGGACTATTTGGTGTCTGTGATGGACATGGCGGAGCAGGGGCTGCCAAATCTGCTAGCAAGTCAGTTTTTTTTCTCTCTTTATTTCCTATGCATTTTCCAAATTCTTTGATCTAGTATCCTGGTAGAATGGTTATTATGATACTGTAAAGAAGATGTCTAGGCATCTCAGATTGTTAAATGCAGAAACAAAGAGATAATGTCTTAGGGTCAATGGTTAAGCCATATATGCTGCTGTTTCGGAAGCTTCTTCTTCTATCTATAACCTGTCCTCATGACTCATACTTTCCTATAAGATACATTGTTAGATTTACACTAAATAACACTAGTCATTCCTCTATATCTAGTTATTGTATATTGCATTTGTGTTCCAGTTCTTAACAGGTATTTTATGTATATTTTAAAGTACTGCGATATTTCTTTTCTGCAGACTTCTGCCTGAGATGGTTGCTACTATTCTGTCTGACTCACGGAAAAGGGAGAGGGTTTTATCTATGTGTGATGCTTCAGATGTTCTAAGGGATGCATTTTTTCAGACAGAAGCATCCTTGAATCACCATTATGAGGTTTCTTCCTTGTTTATTTTCTCTCAGTTTATCCTTCGCATAGCTATGCTCTTTCANATCATTATCCATCGGCTATAATAATTTGGGTATTTGGAAAAAAAAAAAAAAAAGAATCCATTATTTAATACTTTTCTCTCTCCACTTTTTAGCATGAAAAGGCGTGTGTAATCAATTTTAATTGGGCAAAACAATACCTATGGATAGGTAAAAAAAAGTACCTACCAGATTTGTGCCCATATATATGTATATATTTGTATGTACTGATGTCATATTCCTTT
Source organism: Parasponia andersonii (assembly GCA_002914805.1). Classification (NCBI taxonomy): domain Eukaryota; kingdom Viridiplantae; phylum Streptophyta; class Magnoliopsida; order Rosales; family Cannabaceae; genus Trema; species Trema andersonii. The sequence continues at coordinate 1,789,804 of JXTB01000002.1, read as the reverse complement.
TAGTTGCTAGTTGAGTATTTGTAGTCTCTCCCTTTGACAATATCTTTGATATTCATGTAATATTAATGAAGTACTTAAGGGATATGTTTTTTTTCTTTTCTTTCCAAATAAATAATTGAGCAGTTAGAGGCTACATTTTGTGCTAATAAAAACTAGCTTTTCACAGGGTTGTACTGCAACAGTGCTTCTAGTATGGGCTGATGGTAACGAAAATTTCTTTGCACAATGTGCAAATGTTGGGGACTCGTCTTGTGTTATTAAGTATGTATTATGCTTTTTCCCTTCCTGTCTAGGATTATTAAATAAGTATCTCTGTAAAATGTTTTTCAGTAAAATCTGTATTGCTAGAATTCAATAGTTGTGATCCTTCACTCGCAAAATGACTACGTGTAATTTTCTGTTACTTTCTAAAGATTAGTCATTGCACTTGTGTAATATATAGTTTTTGCTAGTTTTCCTTTTGCGTGAAACCCTTTACCAGATCCATTTATATTTTTCCTTCAATTAAAATAACTCTTATCCAACTTTTTAATACAACTTATGTAACATGTGAGTTGTCACAATTATATTGGTGGATGTTATTTAATTTATTTATGATAAATTCTAATATACTAATTGAATAGTGACAATCACATGCCACATGTATTGATATTAAAAATTTGGGATAATAGTTGGAATCCTAGCATCATCTTATTTTTATATAATACTAGAAGATATATAAAGTTGGCAATTTGCTAAGTTTCATTTTTATAATTTCTGATGTAATATGACAGCATTAGGATGTATGTGCATATGTGATACCTCTACTTGCTTTTGTCACATTCGAAGTTTTCGTTTCATCTGCTTAATTGATTTGCCTTCCTGTTGTTTCCCAGTTACTGGTTATCATTTGAAATGATAAATACCCGTGTGATTTGTACCTGCAACACCATAGTTTATACTGAACATATTTAATTGTGGCAGTGTGGATGGGAAACAGATTAAGATGACAGAGGACCATAGAGTAACTAGTTATACTGAAAGACTTCGAATGGAAGGAAGAGGAGAACCATTGAAAGATGGGGAAACACGTTTATTTGGTATTTGCAAACTTCAGTTTTGTTTGTGGTTTACATAATTTTAAATAGAGAACTGCTCACATTTCGCCTCTTCTTCAGGTTTGAATCTTGCTCGGATGCTTGGAGACAAATTTCTTAAACAGCAGGATGCCCGGTTCAGTTCAGAACCGTATATAAGTCAGGCTGTGCATATCGATCAAGCAAGTAGGGCATTTGCCCTATTAGCAAGGTATCTACTTTCGATTAATGATTTTGTTTATATTCTATTCTGAAATGTGTTGTCACTATTTCAACACTAATGTTATTGTTCTAAACTAGAGAGTATTTCAAGTTTCATTATATAATCACATTTTAGAAGATTTTGGGCGCATTTGGTATAATGATTGGAATCCTATTCTACAAATCTAGAATGATAGAATAAAATAGTTTATTCTGTCAATTTTCTATATGAAAGTTGTTTCCGAATTTGTAGAATAGAATATGAATCCTATACCAAACACTTTCTTTCTTTTCCTAAATTGTACCAAATATATAGTCACACTCCAGAAGATTTTCTTTTCTTAAATTGTTGTCACTAGTAGGTTTTACTAATTTGTAGTTTCCATCTACGTACTGCATATTAAAAAAGAAATCTGTCTGCCTAAAGATACTAATTTTGTAATCACTTCTGAGATTTTGCATATGTAATATCTGTTCTGAACTTCAGTGATGGCTTCTGGGATGTCATTAGCGTCAAGAAGGCTTTTCAGCTAGTCCTTCAGGTACTATCTCTTTTAATGTAATTTACATATTTTTGCAGGAAAATATTATATATATATATATATATATGGACACCAATCCAGTGGGTATTTTTTTTTTTTTTACCTATGCATAGGTATCAATTTGGCCAATAAAAATTTAGCATGCACATTTTTTTATCTTAAAAAATAAGAGAAAAAAAGAGTATTAAAGATGAAGGTCTTTTCATGCACTTCATTATAGCCATTAAATCACCATCAGATGGTGATCCAACGGCTAAAGAAAAAAAATAGTTATTGGATTGGCAACCTATATATATATATATATATTCTGGGATCGAGTACACCAGGGATTTTTTTTATTATATATGTAAATATATATATATTATAAAAGAAACTAACATTTTACTCTCTGAGCTTTACAGTTTAGGGAGAAATACTCTTCGGATAAGGAGAACTCGGCAGCGAAAATTGCTAATTCTTTATTGAGTGAGGCAAGAACAATGCGAACAAAGGATAACACCTCTGTAATATTTTTAGATTTTGACACTTCAACCAGAACCTCCTTTAAAGTTGAATCTTAATAATGTGAAAAAGATATATAGTAGTACAGTGATTTCTGCCTTTGGTTTCCCTTGTCATAAGAGGCTCACTTAAAAGATATATTCTTAGCTTGAACTCTTGAATGGAATCCGACGGAATTAGGTCGCCATCTCTGGCCTTGGATAATGTTGGGTGCGAGGGGGAGACGAACCCCCTAGTTGGGGAGGGATTTGAGCCAATATTTGATATTTCCTCGGAGTCCATGGTTAGGTTCTTCAACTTTGTCAGGATTGTTATGAAATCAATGGATTTGTGTGTTTTCAGTTATGTAGGAAGGATTCATGGTTTCATTGGGTGGTTGTTAACAGTTCTCGGTCTCTGAAGGCGGCAAGATAAAAGAAACGTCAAGTTTGGAAACGACATCGTACAGGAAATTGCGGAATGGGGAAATCAAGTGTAACAAGATAAACGACGTCAATTAAATGTGTCAAACGTTGCCATATTTAAAATGGAGGGGGGAAAAAGAAACTTATTAAACGTCAGTTACCACAGAGGACTCCATCTGGCATCTGCAACGCCAAAAACGATATTAATACTATAAACGCTACATTCAGAAGAAACGACAGCAATATCAAAACAACATCAACCAATTAAAAACGACAATAATATGAAATACGATACGTCAATAGACGGCAAAATTCATGACAAAGGACATAGAACTGAAAAACGACAAAATCATGGTTAGAACGAGAACGACCTTTGAACGGTATCAAACGACATAAAACTTAAAAACGACAAAAACTACGGTAGGAACAACCTTTGAATGGTGTCAACCGGGAAATGGACAAAAGTACGAAAAAGACAATTAAAACATAGGAGTGTTTTGTTCGACTTTGGCACCCTCCAATTCTCACGCAATGGTAGACGAATTGGCTCGTGTAGTAAAAATATCCACTAAGATTTTGATTTGGGTTTAAAAGTAGATCTAAAAATTTATTATTTTTAGATAATAATAAATATCTTTTTTAATTTATAATAAATAGAAAACATTAATTAAACGTCATTTAAAAAAAAAGTCTCACACATTGGTATACAGAATTCAGATGAATAAATATATCCCTTGATTTTTTATTTTTTCTTTCTTCTTTCTAGCCAATAATTTGATTTCTTACCAATGTAATAAATCCATTTGATTTGCTTTGGACCAAGAAAAGGATTAAGTTACATGCTTAAATCCATTTAATTTTAACAAGATTAGTGAATGGCTGATCAATGCTCAGGTTTAGGTTTAGTCTTAGTTTTGCATTAAGGTAATTTCAATTAAGCCCTAATTGCAAAGTTAGGGGGTTAATTGTAATTTGACTTAATAGAGAGGAAGACCACAGGCGCACAGTACAAACTGCGCAAAAATGAGGAGCCAAAAAACCCTGAAGCCAAACTCGAAAAAACCCTTGAAAATGGCGAAGAAGAAGAAAAGAGAAGCTGAAGCTGAGAACCCAGAAAAGCAAGACCAAGATAATGAAGCAGAGAACCATGAGCTTCCTAATGGAGATTCTCACAAGAGGAAGAAAAAGAAGAAAATTGATAAGAAAGAAAGGTTCGAGGCAAAGGACATACCTACAGTCACCGTAGCCGTCGCCGGTTCTATAATCGATAACACGCAGTCCTACGAACTCGCCACCCGGGTATTTCCTCTCTTCCACACTTCCCATTTTTCTGTTTGGTTGCTGGGAAAATTTTATTTGGAGGGCTTTCTATTTTCCCGGCTATTTTGATTTTGCGATAATTTGAAAAACGAGAGAAAAATAATAATTCCTTTGAGTTTTAATATTTCTTTTTGCAGTTGGCTGGTCAGATTGCTCGTGCCGCAACCATTTTCCGAATCGACGAGGTTTCATTCCTATTTTACGTATTCCAGCTGATGTTATAATGGTTATTGAGTGAAAACGATGATTAATTTATGGAATTAAAGTTTGGAACTAGTGGGTTTGGGTTGAACTTTTATGATGTGAGATAATGAGAGATGTTCTTATTAATTTAGGTCGTAGTATTTGACAATAAGAGTTACTCGGAAAACGATTCTCTCTACCGTACAAATCCAGATAACTCAGCTGAGAATGAAAGTGGTGCTGATTTTCTAATAAGAGTATTGAAGTATCTTGAAACGCCGCAGTATCTGAGAAAAGCTTTATTCCCGATGCACAACAGCTTAAGATTTGTGGTGAGAGAGAACCCAATTTGCTGGCTTGCTTTTCTTTTTCTTTTCTTTTCTTTTTTTTCGTTTTTATTGTTTAGTGTTCAGTGTTATTGTCGTTCTCAGGGTGAACTAAGGACGTTTCTTACTTGCATTTTGCAGGGTCTGTTGCCCCCTCTTGATGCTCCGCATCATCTGCGCAAACACGAGTGGGCTCCATTCCGTGAAGGTATGCATATTTTCTATATGGAAATTTCAGTTTACAGTTGATGTCATATTGTGTACAAAACATATAAACTTCTTTTAGTCGACTGGAATTGCTATGTTATGTTACTTTATTGTGAATTCATAGGTGTCACACTTGAAAGAGCTCCAAACTCTTCGGGAACACTAGTAGACGTGGGTTTAAATAAGGTATTCTCATCTTCAATAGCCCTATCAAGTAGTGATAGCTTCCTTTGTGTTGTCATTTAATTTTGCTTCGTTATCTCCAAAATTCTTCTTTTCGAGCATGGCGAATTGTATTCAGTGTGTGAGCTATGTCCAACATAATTTGGACTTTTATCTGTATATAAGATTTTAAGCTTTCAGACTAAATTTTTCCTCCGGTCCTTTTCTTGCTACTTTGTTTTCTGTATTTGAATTTTGAATGAATCCACAGTGCCCCCCAGATCACATCGATTCCATTAACACTAGAAACACAGAACGCTACATAAAAAGTCTCCACTAGATCTGTGTTTTTATCGATACAGTTGTAACTATGCAGAATGTTGTTATTGATCAAGTACTTGATCCTGGAACAAGAGTTACTGTGGCTATGGGAACCGATCGGAATCTGGATGCTGGTAAACAACTTATATTTCGTTTCTCTAAATTATTTAGCCTTGCAAAGTTGTGTCTTAATGCATTTCTATGAGTATTCACCAATATCTCCAAAGAAAAGGTTCAAAAAGCTTCTGTATTATGTTTTTAGACTCATGTAGTAGATGCCACTCCTTCCTGATTCTTAATTTTCATGTTTACTTGATACTTAGCATCTTGCTTTTGCTTCTTTAACCTATTTCGATACTGCTGTTTGGTAAGATATCAGCAAGTTCAGTTGTCTGTTTCTCTTTTCTAAATTCAGTTCGCCAGGTTGTTTCATCCTCGAAGCCCAGGGATGAAGCAGGAATGTATTGGGGGTACAAAGTAAGATATGCTTCCAATATAAGTTCAGTCTTAAGGGAATGCCCATATAAGGTATCTTGCTTTGATTCCAATTACCAACTGTAATGCTAACCTTACAAAATATAACATTCCTTGATCGGCCTATTTGTTGAACCACAGGGCGGCTATGATCATTTAATTGGAACCTCGGAACATGGTGTGGTTATTAAATCATCTGATCTTGTTATACCTACCTTTAGGTATGCTTGAATTTCAAAAGTTGTAACCAAGTCTTTTGCTCAAATCTGTGTGTACAACTTTCTCTGGTATGTGTTTTGGCCATTAAAGCTGGATGTATTTGCAGATTTGAATGCTTTGGTTTCAAAAATCCACTCTTTGTCCTATTTCGCTAATCCTTATTTTGATTGTATGTCTGGTTTGTAGGCATCTGTTAATTGCTTTTGGTGGACTTGCTGGTTTAGAAGAGTGCATTGAAGAGGATATTAATTTGAAGGTAATTGAGTTCGGTAATTTATTGTCGCTTCGTATGATGGAAAATGAGAAGATTAAAGGAAAAATACATGTCTTTTTATTGCCCTCGTTGGTAGGTGAAAGATGCGAGGGAGGTATTTGATTCATATTTGAATACATGTCCAGATCAGGGAAGTCGGACAATTCGAACCGAGGTACTTGTGTATTTCTTGCATATCAATTACCCCGTCATAAGCCATAACTGACTACAAATGAATGATGATTGCTTTTTTTTTTTTTTTTTGGCATTTTCTTGAACAGGAGGCCATCTTTATATCTCTCCAATTTTTCCGAGAACCTATCAGCCGAGCATTGGAAAGAACTTGACGCTGACCAAAATCAACTAATAGCTGAACTTTGATATTTTCAGAATTTCATTCATGTGACTTATGTCACTGAAATGTGAGAAGAATGCATGATTTGGCTTCAAGGAGGATAACAAGATCAAGACTCCAAAATGAATTAGTCGTCAAAGAGATGAAGACTTGATTCGCCTTTTCGATCTTGCCAGTTTCCTCCAAGACGTTGGAATTAGTTTTTTTTTTTTTTTTTTTCTCAATTCTCTTGTTAGAATTGCGCTAGACTCTTCTTTTGGTGGAAATTAGTAGTTTTATAATCTAGGTTTCAAAATTTGTATGCCCTGTTCGACAAGAAGTTGGTGAATGCTGCTCGCGAACATAAACTTGTTATGCTATTATTATAAAATTTCGCTTTTTTTTTTTTTCTTGTTTTGGATTATCGAGTATTGATCTTCAAGAAAAATTCAAGAAAAATATAGTTCTAATTTTTGTTGTACTCTATGTACGATGAGTAGACCCCTTCCTAAAATTTCCCATTGTGCTCCTTTAATTCTTTAGGGACCCGATGCGTCAAAATAAAATTTTAGGATAAGTAAAATAACACTCTTAATTTATATTCAAATTATAGTTACACTTCTTGGAAAGAAAAAATGTATTCATTAAGAATTAGTTTTAAGGTTGATTATATTTTTGTACCATGTATTTTGCATGTATTCTCATGCTAACCATGTATTTTCAAGAATGACAAATATGTGCATTTAGTTTCTATACAAGGTGAATTGCCAAAAAAAAAAAATATCCTGAGGTTTAAGTGTTCTGCAATTTAAATTCTGATATTTGAGCAATTTTAATAAGAGAAAGATAAAAATTTGACAAAAAAAGAAAACAATGATACTTCTTCATGTTTTAGAAAATAGAAGGAATATTTTGAATTTTATGAAAACAAATAATTAAATGTAATAGAGTGAACTGTTAAAAAATAATTTGAAGTTTGTGTACTTTAAACTGTGAAATTTGGATTATGCAAAATAATATCCTGAGATTAAGAATTTCTAAAAATTAATTCATTAGACAAACTTTTTGATCAATTTTAGTAATGAAAAAAAATAATAATATCCTTTATTAAAAGTAGATTAGTCCTTATTATTTTCCTTACTTCTGAGGATATTATTATATTTTATAAGTTAAAGTTATTTAAAAGATCAATGTTGTAGATTTATAATTACTATGCAAATGCACGTGCTGAATAAATAATATAATAATAAGTAGATTAGAATATCGTCTCCACAATAAATGATTACTAAATTGATTTCAAAAGCTAAATGTCAATCAAGGTCGTTTAAGAAATCAGCAATAAAAATTTGTAATAAAATAGTAAAAACTAATGGGTGAAGACAGAAATGTAAATACGAAGTAGAAAATAACACGATTTAATCAATTGATTATAAATTAATGGAATTAAACTAGGATTACTGAATCCACCTTAAACACCAAAAACATAAAAGCTAAAATAAAACAAGCAAAAACACCTAGGATAGACAATTTATTTCCTTAAAATAATCATTCTAAGATTAAAGAGACAATAGATAACTTTATTTTCATAAAGTTATCAGTCAATTCAATGTATTAATTTTCAAAAATTCGTAATCTCATTATATTATTTTCTAGAATTCAAACTTCAGAACTTAAATTATAGAACATACAAACCTTAGGGTATTCTTTTATATTTACCTAATGTAATATTTAGCTAATATAGAGGAGTATTTTTGGCATTATCCATAACATAAATGAGCCTATTGCAAATCTCTTCTTCCTCTCTCTCTCTCTCACATTCTTAAGGAAACTTGCACTAAAACCGAAGAGGTTGATATTTTATTTTCCCATCTTATTAAGAATAATGTTGGGTATCCTAAAATTTATACTAAATTTTTAATACTAATATATGTGGCATATGAATTAGCATAATTTAATTAGTGAGTATGATTAATTTATTTGTGGTAAATTCTAATACATTAATTAAATAATACTAACTCATATGTCAGAGGTGTTGGTGTTTAAATTTTGATAATAATCTTAGTATACCTAGTATTATCTTCTTATTAAATATAAAATAATTCCAAATAATTTGGAACAAAAATTAAATGAAATTTATAATCTCACAAATTATATTGGAAGAACTCATACCCGTTATTGTATTCTTCAACTTTTTGCATTTTTAACAAAAACAACTCACCTTTTCATGATTTGAAAGATTAAAAATTTATCATAATAAAGATAGTAAGAGTTCTTTAGCAAATGTTTAGTGTTAAGTCTTAAGTGGTTCTCTTTTGAAGTTCAATAATAACAAAATCATTGGAATTGCACAATTGAAAAAAAAAAAAAAAAGCGTTGGAATTACTAATATGTTCATTCATGATATAAGTTACAACTTAAAATAATAGACCCAAGTTATACCTATTGTACTACTATGGCTTTGAATTTTTAACTTAGCAAATTATTCTAAATTATGCAATTATTGCATCAATGACCCATGTGTCAAATTATTAATTTTTTAATGGAAATAAGAGCAAAATTCCTTACATTTTTCTTGATTACTTACTTAATATTATTTGTTTCCCTTAAATCAAACAATAAAAGTAAGTGTATGAATTTTCTTAAAAAAAGAAAAAGAAAAACAAAGCATAACCTCGATGCAACATAGGATTAAGAAAATGGTGGGATCTAATATTAGCTTTTCTTAATTAATCATAGATGTATATGTGATTAAAATGACCATTATACCTTGCTAAACTAAATTCATGCTTCGCACATGATTGATTTCCGTTAAAAAAGTTTACGGTCTGTAAAAATTACTCATTGATGTAATATTTGTATAAATCAAGGATGTCAATTTTATACATTTAAAATTAGAAATTAAAGTGGTACAACATATATAATTTGAAAGCTTTTACTATAATTAACCCAAATACTTAATTTGATTAGATAAGATTTTGATTTTATAAGAATTGCAATAAGAGTTTATGATCTAAATATAATTGTTTTATTATGGAGTAATTTCATTTTTATAAATTGCATTTTGAATGTATTGTTTAGTTTATATCGTGCACTTTGACTACATTGTTCTTTGGATTTAAAATTTATGCTAAATTTATACATTTTTTAGGTCAAAGTCAAACACCAACTTTAACTATTAAATTATAAAAATACTCTTGTCAACTTTAAACATGAATTTAAATAGTAAATTCAAATTTAAATGTGAATTGAAATTGATAACTAAATTAATAAATATATGAAAAATTCTGGGTTTTTTTCTGCATTTTTTGAACTCAAATTTATAAAATTTAGTTATTTTAGTTATTAATTATTAATTATTAATTTAGTTTTAAATTTAAATTATTGTTTGAATATATACGTTTAAATTTTTTTAAAAATGTGTTTTGATAACTCGGCAGTCAACTTATTAGGGCTAACCTATTATTATGTTGTCGTCACTAAAACTGGGGGTTAAAAAGTACTACAAATCAAATTAAGATTCAAGGACTGAGAAATATAATTATTAACATTTATAAGGGCCATTTTGTAAATTCAAAAGTCATGGAGCCGTGTTTGTGGTGCGAACAATTTATATGAAAGAGCCCTTTTGGTAATTTGGCCCCATTCGTCCCCTAAAACAAAAACCAAAGGGGGGAGAGAGAGAGAGAGAGAGAGACGCCGAAGGAGGGTTTGGGTTTGCGAGTGAAAGAAAAACGATTATAGAGAAGTGGGTTTGTGTCTTGTGTTAAGAGTTATTTGTTTCGTTAAAGCACAGCACACTCACACACGGATTATAATTCTCTCCATTTTAAATAGCCGTTAAAACGAGACCGTTTACTCTTGCTCTCCCGCCATTGTTGTCATGGCTCAGCTCCAGAGCCAGAGCCAGAGCCAGCAACAACAAACCCCACTCGACCACCACCACCATATCCACCATACCAAGACTCTGATTTCCGCTCTCAACCTCGTCTCGCGGAACCTCCCTCTCCCTGCTGACCTTCTCGACACCGTTTCCTCCATCTATTACGACGCCAAAGATGCCGACTTCGATGGAAGATCTGAGCTTTCTGACTTGGTATGGTTTTTTTTCGCATACCCTTTTCTTGTTTTAGGATTTTGAGTACTGGGTTTTTGGTTTTTCTGGGATTTTTGGAGTTTGGGGTTGATTTTCGATGATACTTGTGAATTTGGGTTTTTGTGAATTGGGTCCGTGGATTTGTGTTTTGGGTTCTTGTTGAAAAGGGAGTTTGGTACAATATGGGCAAATTTGGATTCTTTATCTGTTCTTTTTCCTTTTCTTTCCCTGGAAAGTCTTTATTTGCGGTTGGGGCGTTTTCTGATTGATGTTATATAGCTGAGAGGGAAATTTAGTTGCTAGGTTCATGTGGGTTTGATGGTTGTTAATTTCGTCTTTTTAGTACTTTGGGTTTTGGATTGTTTTGATTGAATGTTTTTGTGTGCTTCTGAAAATGTATGATTGATGTCATAACATTTATATATGTAAAAAAGCTAAGCACTTGGGACGGTAAGGGGAAGCTCGTGCAATTAGGAGGAAAATGAATATAGATTTCTTTCAGCATCAGCTCAGGCTGTAAAAAAGTATGCAAGCGGCAGTTCTAGGTCCCATTTAAAAGCAACTATTCTTCTTTAAATTTTCTCTACTAGATAGTTATTTATCTGAGCAGCGATGTTTGTAGTTCATTGATTTAGATTTTTTATCAAAAGATTTTTTTTCCTCTTTTCCGAACGGTTTAAATCAAATATATGATATTCTTTCACAGTGCTATCCATAGTTCTAATTTTAAGGGCAATACTCCATAGGTTTAATTTTAAGGGCAATGCTATGGAACCGGTGAGTTAAACTTGTGATGCAGGACAAGTAAGTTTGATTTATTTATATCGAACAGGGTCCATGTTGATTAACGGTGTACTATTTTACTTCAAGCTTGAGAGTTGAGACTGTATATTGAATAATTTGTGGTTTCAAGTTTATTAGCGCATCATTAGTGCCTAGAATTTTGTATTTGGGTGTTGCATTTAGAATGTTGGTTTTTGATATTCATGACAGGCAAATCATGCCAATGATTCCGAAGTTTTGTTACCTGAAGTTCAAGAGGCAATATTGGAGCAGCGTTCAAATTGCATGTCAAGTTATGAATTAACAGAATCAAGGGAAAAACGTTATCAGAGCCACCTTCAGCATCGATTAACCGAACTTGAAGGTAACTACTTTATACAAACATTATTGTTTTCTTCAGTTGTGAGAGTCAAAAGTTTTTATGTTTGCTAATTTATTTGTTAGTCTCAAATGTTCTTCAAAAACCAGCACTTACATATCTGTGCTTTTTCTAATCAGAGTTACCTTCAAGTAGAGGAGAGGACTTGCAGACAAAGTGCTTGCTTGAACTCTATGGATTAAAGGTAAAACTTGATGGAGTAAAGTTGTTTTGAAAAATCTCTTTCAAGTAGTTAAAGCATGTGAAGAAATGATTTGGTTAGATGGGAAAGACTGATTCTTAGAAGTGGAATTGATTCTTTTGCCCATTTCCATGAGCAAGATAAACTTACAATTTGCTTTCTGTATATTGTTTCACTGCAAACTGTTTGAGTTGATGCCTGTGATGCATAGCAGAATCTTGCCTAAGCTATGAGTCAAAGACAATCATCTGAAAGCTTATGTCATATAGTAGCAGGACTTCCAGAAAAATGCATTCTAATTTCCTCTTGTACCAAGAGATAACATGAGTTCTGTCCTTGTGGGCAAGGACTTTTTTCTGGCAGCTAGCAGATTTGCAAAAGAAGGTCCGATCTGATGTGAGTTCAGAGTATTGGTTGCGCACACACTGTGCACATCCTGACAAACAATTATTTGACTGGGGCATGATGCGGTTGCGTCGCCCATTATATGGTGTTGGAGATGCTTTCGCCATGGAGGCTGATGATCAATTCAGGAAGAAACGGGATGCTGAGGTTAGTTTTCGTATAGCAGCCAATTAAACCTAGTGGGAATAGTGGGAATGCTGTTTGCAAATTGGAAACTGTATAGTTCTACATCATAAGGTAATTGTATGTTGGAGATTTATTTGCTACTGACCATAAAAATGTCTGATACAGAGGTTGTCAAGGTTGGAAGAAGCGGAGAAAAATCAGATTGACACTCGGAAAAGAAAATTTTTTGCAGAAATCCTTAATGCAGTTCGTGAATTCCAATTGCAAATTCAGGCTTCTTTAAAACGTCGAAAACAAAGAAATGATGGAGTCCTGGTATGCTATATTTCTCTCCCTCTCCATCTTTCCCTCCTTTCTGAACTTCTACTTACTTGAGTAGGAGTACATACATGTACAGCAGTGACACAAAAGCAGGAACCCCATCTAAAAAATCTTAGAAGTTTATGGTCAAATACTTGTGAGAAATATTGATATTAAATTTTAGATGCATATCGAAACTCTGTAAGAAATAGGAAATTGAAATTAAAGTTGAGTTTAAAGATGAAAAAAAGTCACCAGTTGGTAAAAGTCTATAGTTTAGGGCTGGAGATACTTGAGAAGATTGTTATAGCTTGTCTTGTTTAACGAATTAGTTGTTAGATCTGTGGTCATTAGTCATCGCTTGAATTGCCTAATTAATGGTAGGAAAATTGACATTTATTACGATTTTTGCTAAAATAATTGTAATAAGAATGTTTTAACAGGCATGGCATGGAAGGCAAAGGCAACGTGCTACACGGGCTGAGAAGTTGAGGTTTCAAGCATTAAAGGCCGATGATCAAGAAGCATATATGAGAATGGTGAAGGAGAGCAAGAATGAGAGATTGACAACTCTTCTTGAAGAAACAAATAAACTCCTTGCTAACTTGGGGGCTGCTGTTCAACGCCAGAAAGATTCTAAAGCTTTAGATGGAATTGAGTCCTTGAATGACTCAGAATCTGATTCTCCGGAGTTGGAGGAACAAGAAGACTTTGTTGATTCTGATCAGAATGATGATTCCAGTGACTTACTTGAAGGTCAGCGGCAGTATAACTCAGCCATTCACTCCATTCAGGAGAAGGTAATTTATAAATCCTTTTCTTCTCGTATATTATTTTTCTCGTTTGTCATCCTTTATCTCCATGTGTCATATAACCTAGAGTAATTATTGATAGATGAACCTTGTTTTATTCCTATATGTAGATTGTGTCAAATTTAATATTGGGGCTGCACAACACTGCCATGTCTAGTTCGATTATTATAACCTATTTGTGTATTCCAGAGTATCTAAGTGGGTCACAAGTGATATAATTACAAATTCACCAAAATACGTGTGGTTTAATATAGATTCTTCTGTCAGGAGACATTGGACTTTCTCTGGCATTTTCCTGCTTCTCCAAACTTTCCTTGTCTTGCAACCTGATTTATTCAATTATGTTTTTTTCGTTCACATGATTATTTTGTAGAACTTTGTTAAGGGTTTTGCTTTGCATATGTTTTTATTGTTGAGTGTCAACCAATACTTGATGAGGTTCTAATGCATTTATCTTTTTGTATATCGTGATTACTTCAAATACCTTTTAGTTTTTTTTTTTTTTTTTTGGTTACTTCTAATCTGAGCATCAGCCATCAGCTTTACTGTTGCATAAAATTTGCATGTTTTGGGTAATGGTAACTGCTTTGCAAAGGAGGAACTTACTGTAATTTTGAATTTTTCAGGTAACAGAGCAGCCATCCATGCTACAAGGTGGAGAATTAAGGCCATACCAGTTAGAAGGCCTACAATGGATGCTATCTTTGTTCAATAACAACCTAAATGGAATTCTTGCTGATGAGATGGGACTGGGAAAAACAATTCAAACCATTTCTTTGATTGCATACCTCATACAGTACAAGGGTGTGACTGGACCCCACTTGATAGTGGCTCCAAAGGCAGTTCTACCAAATTGGGTTAATGAATTCTCAACATGGGCTCCTAGGTATCTTTGAAGTATTCTTTAATCTCTCTCTCTTGTATATGTATATATACATATCCATTTATGCTTTTTTTCCCCCTTCCTTCTGAGTTTCTCTTGACTTTTCTTCTTGATCCAGTATTGTGGCTATTCTTTATGATGGGCGTCAGGATGAGAGAAAGGCAATGAAGGAAGAGTTATCGGGTGAAGGAAGATTTAATGTGCTGATCACACATTATGACCTAGTTATGAGAGATAAAACTTTTTTGAAGAAAATTCCCTGGTACTACCTGATTGTAGATGAAGGCCATAGGTTGAAGAATCACGAATGTGCTCTTGCACAAACACTTGCAGGGTATTGACACTTGTGTTCATAATAGAGGCATTACTTCCTTGATGTATCAACATGCCTAATTTCTTAAAGTTTGTTTGTTATTTCTGTTTTTTGAATCTCATAGAATTTGCTTATGCTGTGCTCCATTTTTATGGGTTTCTACACCTCCATCTAATTTCTATTNATTTTACTTCTATTTGCTATTTTTTCTTTTCTTCCTTATCTTTCATCAAAACTCTTTGGAAACAATGTTGATTTTTGAATATATAAATTTGTTTGAATTATTGTTTCACAGTGTAAGAATTAGTTTCTAAAATTTCGTTCTTTATCTTTTCTAGTGCAAAAAGTTTCCTCATTAGTTTGCTGCTTGTTTGCAGTTATGAAATACGACGGAGACTCCTATTGACTGGTACCCCAATACAGAATAGTCTGCAGGAGTTATGGTCCCTCCTTAATTTTCTTCTTCCACACATTTTTAATTCGGTTCAGAATTTTGAGGATTGGTTTAACGCACCATTTGCTGATCGGGGTGATATTTCTCTAACGGATGAAGAACAGTTGTTGATTATTCGCCGTCTCCATCATGTCCGTGTCTTCTCATTGTTTCTTAATTTCTTTTTTATTTTTATTTTTAGCTTTCTTGTGTCTTTATCCTCCTTTTATTAATTGGCAGGTTATAAGACCATTCATATTGAGGAGGAAAAAAGATGAAGTGGAGAAATACCTTCCTCAAAAATCGCAGGTCATACTGAAATGTGATATGTCAGCATGGCAGAAAGTATATTATCAACAAGTTACTGACGTGGGCAGAGTTGGGCTAGATAACGGTTTGTAGCTTTTGGTTTTGCATGCGTGCAATTAGTTTTGACACCTGATCTTTTTTTTTTTTTTTCCTTTTAAGAAAAGTAGATAAATAATGGTGAACATTCGAATAAATACCATATGTTTCTCAAAATGCTTCCAAGTCACAAAGGACTCAGTTTGCTGGCATTTCGAAGTCACAATTTTTGCCCTCACAATCCCTCATTAGCAATACAAATTGCTATCACCATTAAGATTAAGAAGACAGATTGCATTTACACATTCAACAAGGTTTTATTAAAAGTAACTTTAACTGCAGGTAGTGGGAAGTCAAAGAGTCTACAGAACCTCACAATGCAGCTGAGGAAATGTTGTAATCACCCATATCTTTTTGTGGTGGGAGACTATAATATGTGGCGCAAGGAAGAGATCATCAGAGCATCAGGAAAATTTGAACTGCTAGACCGTTTACTGCCAAAACTCCAAAGAGCTGGGCACAGGGTCCTGCTTTTTTCACAAATGACTCGTCTAATGGACATTCTTGAAATCTATCTGCACCTTCATGATTTTAAGTACCTTAGACTGGATGGTTCTACTAAAACCGAGGAAAGAGGGACCCTGCTAAAGCAATTCAATGCTCCAGACTCCCCTTACTTCATGTTTCTCCTGAGCACTCGTGCTGGAGGTCTCGGTTTGAACTTACAAACAGCAGATACGGTAATTATTTTTGACAGTGATTGGAATCCACAAATGGACCAACAGGCAGAGGATCGTGCCCATCGTATAGGACAAAAGAAGGAAGTTAGAGTTTTTGTGTTGGTTAGTGTTGGATCAATTGAAGAGGTAATCTTGGAACGTGCAAAACAGAAGATGGGCATAGATGCTAAGGTCATCCAGGCTGGACTCTTCAATACTACTTCAACAGGTTTGTTATTTTGCATTCTGTGCAGTGACTTCATAGAATTATATTTCTTCCGTCATTCGGATGCACACATAACATTATTAACATGCCATGCTATCGTCTTAGTGTACTTGTTCATCTGTGTACTCTCGAGGGGTTAGTAGAGTCACTAGCTTAATCCTATGGCTTGCTCTTAAATGGTCCCGAGGTCTCGGTGCTACTTACCTGGTGAATGAACACGATTTCATGTTTTTAAGTTTTTGGATCAATGTGGGCTCCAGCTTTGAGCTTAAGCCTGTTAAGTAGGTTCAGGAGATTTATTAAGAAAATGTTTTGTTAATAAAATGTTTCATCTTATGCAGCTCAAGACAGAAGAGAAATGTTGGAGGAGATCATGCGCAGAGGTACAAGCTCACTAGGTACAGATGTGCCAAGTGAGAGAGAAATTAACCGCCTTGCTGCCCGGTCAGATGAGGAGTTCTGGATGTTTGAGAAGATGGATGAGGAGAGAAGACAGAAGGAGAACTACAGATCTCGTCTTATGGAAGATCACGAGGTTCCTGAATGGGCATATTCTAAACCAGATAACAAGGAAAACGATACCAAAGGATTTAATGGGGGAAGTGTCATGGGAAAGCGACGAAGAAAAGAGGTGGTTTATGCTGATAGTCTCAGCGATTTACAGTGGATGAAAGCCGTAGAAAATGGAGTAGATGTATCAAAGCTTTCTATCAAAGGAAAAAGAAGAAACCACCTTCCATCAGAGATCAGTGAAGCTAGTAACAATAGTAATGGCGTGGAAGAGGAAAAGGTTATCGAATTAACTGAAAATACTCCACTCGCCAGTGAGGGAACGAGTGAAGATACCTATGCTCCGACGCCAGTACCAAAGAGAATCAAGTTGGAAGGAACAAGTACAGAGAAACATGACTATCATGGTGTTGGTTCAAGTAGTTGGAATGGGCAGATATTGACATGGAAAACCCACAAAAAGAAACGATCAAGCTACTCTAGTCAGAGCTCAATCTATGACTCTAAAGGGCAGAACTCCAACGGAAGAGGAAATGGATGGAGTTGATCATGGCAGATTTCATAAAATGCCTCATCTTTACTATAGTTTAGCCCTCCAGATTTTGTACATGGGTTTGAGCTGTGACAAGCTTTTAGCTAACAAGCTGACTTGTCAGGGCAGAAGACATTGTCCGGCCTTTTAAAGATGGTCTGGAAATGGCTGATGCTCGCTTACAATCGATTTATTCTACTTTGTAACATGTCTTTGCTCTAATCAGCAACACTGTAAAATTATCAGCAATTATTAAATGCATCTCTTATTTTTCTCATCGTGTTACTTTCGTATTTAGCAGACATTATGAAACAAATAAACGAATTTGCCACGAAATTTTTCAGGGATAGGCATTGCTTAACATGTAACTTCATCATAGAGGACAATTTCACAGTTTAATATAAGTGCTCTAATTATAAACTATTTTCCGCGAACAAAATCTTTAGTGAGAACCAACTGTTTCATTGAATACTCACTGCTAGTCAAGGCATCTTTGGTGAGTTACAAGAAAGCGAATGATACTTTCCAAATGCTAGGAATAAACCTTGGAAATAGCAACATATTTTGCCAAGATTTCGGACAACACGAAAACAGCTAAAGTCCAAATAACAAACGGCTAAAGTTGAATGGAACAAGAAACAACAAATAACTAATGCTGCCTAAACTGCTCCGTCACTTGTGAAAAATAAGATTCAGTAGAACAGTCGGATACTAAAAATTTTGATGCCTCTTGCAATTATTGATGGCTAAGAGGCTAACACCACTGCTGAAAATGAGAAACTGGACATTAGAAGACCTTAGTCCACTGGACCAACTTCAAGGTTTTTCAGCTTGGATCCTAATTCGTCCTCATCACCTTCACCATCTCCAGATTCTTCATCATCATCATCAGCGGCATCTTCTCCTTCAGGATCATTCTCATCCAGAGACCCGAGAATATCAGGAGTTTTCTTGAAAATATCCTTCACCTCGTCAATGCTTTCATCAGAGATGTAATTCCCATTGATGTTCAACAACTTAAAACCAGGCTTCTGGACCACAGTCTGAGCCAAAAGACGAGCCCCAGCTCTTCTTATTAAGTTAGTGCTCATATCCACTTCATTCAACTGTGAATGACCTTCCAATGCCTTGCTGATCTGGATAGCACCTTCATCCTTCAGTTCATTCTCAGCCAAATTCAGCTTTGTGAGAAGCTTCATTGATTCTATACTAGCTGCAAGAGCCGAAGCAGCTGCAGCTGTTATGTCATTACCAGCGATCTCCAAAACTTGGAGTGAAGGTGAGGATTCCTTGAGAGAATTAGCTATAGCAATCGCACCCTCATTTTCCAAGTTGAGGTAACTCAGGTAAACTTCTGTCAAATCTGAATGCTTGGACAGCGCTTTGCTCAATGCAATTCCACCATCCACACCAAACATGTTGTCCCTCAAGTCAAGCTTCTTCAAATGGGTACAAGTACCTAGTGCTTCAGACAAGGCCACTCCTCCTTCTGAGCCTATTCTTGTAGAGGAGCAACGGAAGTCCTCCAACAAAGGAGAACGCTTTATAACCTCAGCGATTGCAACAGCTCCTTCATCTCCCGTCATATTATTGTGAAAATGGAGAATTCTAAGCTTCTCTGTTGAAGGAATCAACTCAGAAACTGCTCGGGCAGCTTCTTCAGAGATGCCATCATTCATCAAGTAGAGCTCCTCCAAGTGCGCTTGAGATTTAAGCAGTGCTCCAAAAGCCCTAACACCTTTCTCACCCAAGGCATTGTTTGAGAGATTCAGAGACTTCAAGACAGTACCTTCTAATGCTTCTGCAAATATATTCATCACCTTAAGAGCTTCTGCCTCAGGTCTCCCGGCAACAAAATCTGATAAGTCTGCATCTTTCAACTGACTTTTCAGAGAAGCCAAAATGGGTTCAGCCACTTGGGCCGCTTCCAAACCAAAGCTTCTATTGCTGAAGCATATCTTAGAGTAAGAATTCCCTGGCTCCTTTAATGGCTTTAGAAGTTCCTCAGCCTCAGCAGCCTCAATAAAGGCTCGTTGGCCTTTGGATATATCAAAAAATGTTTCACGGGAAGCAATATAATTCTCAGACGTCAACTTCTTGTCCTTGCTAATACGACCTCCTTTTAGGACTTCCAGAAGGAGCTTGCTGCATTCCCTCGCATAGAGCTGCACAGCAGAACCTCCATCACCATCCGGCTCCTTCTCATGATGCTGGTCCGCGGTGGAAAATGCCTTGTCCTCGATGTATTTTGCATTCTCTTCAGCGTCTTCCTTGCTCAGAGTTCCATACTTCTCGGTGAAAACGGATTTCGTCGTGAGATTGTTAATCATCCGGTCCACAAGCACTTGCCTCGTGCTTTGGCTAGGAGGCCACAGTTTGATTGAAAACGAACGGTTTTGTGAACTCGGGCTCGTCACATCCATTGTAAAAAAAAATATATATATATATAATAAACTGCACAAATATACGGATTTCATATCAACAACGGTACGAAATCATCTAAAAAAATTTCAAATTCTTAATACAAGCAAGCACACAAATTCTTAATACAAGCAAGCACAAAACTCTTAGATTGCAAACAATTAACTAAATATCCACGAGATTACGACACCGTAGCGGAAATAGGAAAATCCTTTACAATAAAGCCAGAATATTAAAAGGGGTCAATTCAATATTATGGACAAGCTTATTATCTGAACACCATATCTTAAGCATAAGAGTAAACAGTCCCAAATCAAGAACAACAATAAAGAACTTATAAGAACAAAGTCATACAACTAAATAAATTACATATATATATATATATATATATATATATATATATATACCCAAAAAAAAAGAGAAAAAAACCCATACGACTAGAACAAAAAGATATCAAACATACAAACCAAAAAAAGAAAAAAAAAAACACAAAGATTGAAAATTTTGGCAGGTGTAAAGAATAGATCTGCCACTAAGTTACAACTTTAATACCGTATCATGTAGCATAAAAAAGAATGAACTCAAATCCGTCGAATATATATATATATATATATATATAAAATAAATAACCGAAAAATAAAAAAATAAAGGAAATGTAATAATAAAGTGGAGTAATGGCAAATGGCGAGAAAAGTTGAAATGAGAGATTTACCAAAGCACAAATCGAAACCCTAGGAGTGCAGCAAATGAAGGTGGGCAGTTAAGGATGAGAGACAAGAGTGTGTTTTTTTTTTACCTGTTTCTCTCTCTCTCTCTCTCTCTCCTCTTCCTGGTTTTGGGGTTATCCTTATAGAGGGAGAGAGAGAGAGAGAGAGAGAGAATTGGAGGGAAAAACTGAAAAATGGAGGAGCGATTGACTGATTGGTTGGTTTGTTATGTTTTCAATTCTTTTCTTTGCGGCACTGCCTTCACTGAGTTCACTTCACTCCTTAAAGCCACTGTTTGGGAACCAATAATGTACTCTACTCCATACCGGATTTACATAATCCTGATCTCTCTTATTAATTTGAATATCTATCCCCGTTTGGCAACTCATCCAACTCCCAATTTTTTTTTCTTATTTATTTTGAAACTCGAGAAGTTTGTCTCACTCATTTTTCTCTCTCTTTTATTCATTTTTATTGACAAGTGTGCGCCTCTCTCTCTCTCTCTCTCTCTCTCTCTCTCTCTCTCTCTGATCTTTCCCCTTTCTCATTAGTGGTCGGTTTTATTGATTATTCTTCTTCTTTTTTATTAAAGAAAAAACAAAACTCTTTTTCACTTTCTTCGAGAACTTCTCAAAATTACTCTTTATGAAAGTGGAAACATGGAACGAGTTATACGTCAAATAGCAACTCGAAACGTCTACCTTATTACCCTGCGGTTATTAAGTTAGTGTATGCTCGTTCTGTGCGTTCCTAGATCACGTACTACATGGACGATTACGTAGTAGAACAGGTTATAAGGGGTGCACGTCATTCATTACGTGTTCAGAGTGACTATTTAAAAATCACGCGAGTTGTACGTGATACTGTATGGACCCTTGGGTTGTCAGGGGCCAGGGCCAAATTCATTCCAGACCTTGGACCGGTTCGGCTCATCTCATTTCCTACCTCGATGGCTGAGGGTCAGGAGGCTTGAAGGTCTTCCGCCAGAAGACCCCTGAACGGTAGTGCGCTATTCCAGACCCAGACAGGACATTTAATGCGATCCTGAGTAGGTGTGCACATTGAGTAAACCGTCCTGACAGAATGGCGGTTTGTCAAAGTCTCGCCCCTGACAGACTCGAGCTATAGGAGACGGCGGAAACTAGGCTACGACGATGCAGGGAGAGTCACGGCAATCACGGTCCATGATCTCTGGAGTAAGTCCTGATGAGAAAAGGTACTCGGTCCTGAGATTGAGAACCATGAGGTTCACAGTTCTAGGACTATATATATGAGCCATGCGTCCTTGAAGAGAAAGGAGGTATGTACGCATACAGAAAGAAATATTTAAAAGTTTATGGGCAAGAGAAAAAGATATACTCACACAGAGAAAAACTAAATTTCTGCTACCCTGAATCAAAGATAAACAACTGACTTAAGCATCGAAGAGTCTTTGCAGGTGGCCTCCTCCGCCTCTCCGACCCTGCCTGAAGTCAAAAGCACTTTGGGATAGCAAGGATACGTGGACAGTTAGAAAATACAACATCAGCAGTTCAGAGACACGTGGACGGCTGGTAAAAATCGCTCTAAAAGTTTGGCGCCGTCTGTGGGAATGACTTTGAGTGCGAGAGAAAGAGTAGGAGTCTCACGATCACGCTTTCTCCGAGCAAAAAGGCCATACAACATCGGAAGATGGCACCCTCAAGAGTGACAACCAGGAGCACATATCCCGACACCGAAGGAAGCTCCCGGGAAGTACAACCGGGTCTAGAGCAAAAGCTGGACCAGATGCTCGCTGCCCTGGTAAAAGTAAATCGGAAGGCAGAGATTGCCTACGAGGCCGTCCTGGGTTTAAAAGATGAAGCCGCAGAAGTGCGCAGAGATAACGCCCGCCTCGAAGGGCTGCTGGCAAGTAAAGCTAGGAGCAAGCGAAGGGAAGACTTTGACGAAAAGATCCAACAAGAGTCTGGGGACTAACCACCGAGGGAAGTTCCCACCCCATCCAGATCACAGATGCAGGGAGAGTGACAAAGCCAGACGAAGCCTTTCCAAGCTGGAGTGGCAGTGGACAGAAGACACCGAGAAAGCCCGGAAGGTGTGCTTCCCAATTGGAAGCAAGAAATGATGGCGGAGTTGAGTAAAAGACTCAGGGCCCATCACAGCAAGACCCCTGATGATCTGGCAGAGCAAACTGTGCGAGAGATCAACCGGACGGCCTTCACTGACTGGATTCAGATGAAGCCCAAGCCGAGAGACTTCACAACCCTGACCTTCAGGTCGTTCGAGGGAAAAACTGACCCCCTCGATCACATATACCACTTTCAGCAGAAGATGGCCTTGGAAACCAGGGACGAGACTGTGACCTGCAAAGTTTTCTCCACAACCCTGGCAGGACCGGCCATATTATGGTTCAAATAGTTCCCAGAAAAATCCATAAACGGGTTCGAAGATTTCTGCAAACTTTTCTTAAAGTAGTACACAGGCGCTTGGAGGCAGCAGAAAACCATGCGAGACCTTAACCGGTTGGAACAAATTGCGAACGAGTCTCCGAGAGAATACCTGTCGCGTTTCCTATAGGTGATGTCCCTAGTGCATAATGCCGACTCGGTCCAAGCTGCAGGCTCGTTCGTCAGGAGCCTGCAGCCAGGATTGATGCTATCAGACTATTTGTTTTTGAACCTTCCGTTCGATATAGTGGACGTCTAGGCAAAGTCAGAAGGGGTATTTAGGGTGCTGGAAAGCTGCCAGAAAGCGCCTAAGGACTCAGCCGTGATAACAACAGTGTCGGTGCAAATGCTGGCCCCGCAAGGGGTAAAGAAGCCCACACCAGACCAAGGGCCAACTCCGAAACAGGAAGCCTTACCCAAGGGGGTCAAGAAGGCGGCAAGAGGAGGAAGGCGTCTCGTGACCCACTGTTGAAATACCAGCTCAACATGCCGATCAACATGATCTACCTCCAAAACAGGGACAGAGGCATTTTCAAAGACCTGCCCAAGTCAGGCATTCCTGAGCACATGAAAAATAGGAACAGGTATTGCCAATTTCACAAGGATCACGGGCATGATACCATCAACTGCTGCAGCCTTTACGCGTAGGTTATGATGGCGATCCAGGTCGGTAAGTTGAAGTAGTACATGAAGACCGGTGGAATCCAGTCATAGGAAGATGCCACCAGGCCTGAAAAAGGCAAGCAGACCTAGGCCTCCGGATCAGGAGAGCATGCCCTGAGGATAGTCTCGACCATCGTGGGCAAACCAGAGCTGACCCAAGGTCAGGAGAAGAAGGAAAAATGCCTCAAAAAGATAGAAGAAAGGGTGAAGCGCCTGAGGGGGATGGGTCATTCTGTCAACCATTTGATGATGGGAGAAAGTTGCGCCTCTGCCGCCCCCATCGCCTTCACCCAGTAAGATTTGACCACAGTGTGCCTGCCTCACAACGACCCCTCAGTGATTAAGCTACAGATCGACTCTGCGTTGATCAGAAGGGTCCTGATCGACGGTGGGAGCAGTGTCGATGTCCTGTTCCTCAGCACGTTTGAGAGCATCGGCCTGAATCGAAATGCATTCAGGCTGACCTATCAGCCGCCGTTCACTTTCGACAGTTTTAAGGTCAGCCCCTTAGGCATCGTGACCCTGAAGGCCTGCGCTGTGGAGAGATGCTTAGACGTGGACTTCGTCATCATGACTACTAGTCCTCCTTCAACGTCATCATAGGGAGAAGATAAATCCACGCCATGCGTGGGGTCGTCTCTACCCTCCACCAAGTTTTAAGATGTCTATCAAGGGATGGTACCTATACTATAGATATCAAAGGAGACCAGGCCTCCGCGAGGAAATGTTTTTCAACCGTCCTGAGGGGAGTCGATGCGAGCGCGAGCGCCTCGACGGGGGATAGATAGCAATCAAAGGACCGTCTGCCAGCATACATGAAGCAGATCGAAGAGGAGTCTGACGGGCCAGAATCTACGATCGAGGAGCTGGTAGCAGTCCCTTTGAAAGAAGCAGAACTGGTGAAGGTAGCCTTAATCGGGGCCCTGTTGCCTGAGGAGGAAAAGAACGAGATGTTGGGGTTCATGAGGCAGAATGAAGATGTCTTCGCGTGGTCCCACGATGACATACCCGGGATAGACCCCGTGCATGCTTGCCACCGGCTGAACATAGACCCCAATTTCCCTTCGATCAAACAGAGACCTCGAAGTTCATGCCAGAGAAATATAGAGCGATCAACAAGGAGGTAGAGATGCTACTGGAGAACAGCCTGATCATAGAATGCGTATATCCATGCTGGGTCTCCAACCCGGTAGTGGTGAAGAAGAAAAACAGCGACGACTGTACTTGCATGGACTTCACCAACCTGAATAAGGGCTGCCCGAAGGATAGCTTCCCCCTGCCAAGGATCGACCAAATAGTAGATGCAATGGCGGGATTCGACAGGATGAACTTCTTGGATGCTTACTCTGGATACAACCAGATCCCCCTATACGAGAAAGACCAGATCCACACGGCATTTATTACGGAGCGAGGTCTGTACTATTACAGACGTATGCCATTTGGTTTGAAGAATGCAGGGGCAACCTACCAGAGGCTCATGAACAAAATGTTCACCGAGCTGCTAGGGAAGACTATGGAAGTCTACATCGACGACATGGTCGTAAAGAGCAGAGAAGCTTCGGATCATCTGGGACATCTAGACAAATGTTTCCAGATTTTAAGGCAATATCATATGCGTCTGAACCCCAGGAAATGCACGTTCGGGGTGTCCTCTAGCCAGTTCCTGGGGCACATCATGAGCATAAGGGGTATTGAGGCCAACCCGACCCAGTTGTTCTCAATTGCAGATGTGCAGAGACCCTTGACTATTCGGGAGGTCCAACGCCTAGGCGGGAAGATAGCTACTCTTAGCCGATTCATCTCCAAGATGTCTGACCGATGCAAGCCTTTCTTCCAGTACCTAAAGAGAAGCTCCACTGTCGCCTGGGGGGAGGAGCAGGACAAGGCACTGACAGATCTCGAGCTGTACTTAAGTCATCCACCTATCCTGGCTTCCCCAGTAGAGGGGGAGGGCTTATACACTTATTTAGCAGTGTTCGAAGTAACGGTCAATGCGGTATTATTTGTCGAGGAAGACAGCAAGTTAAAGTCGGTATTTTATACAAGCCACATGCTCTTGGATGCCGAGATGCGATATAGTATGGCAGAGAAACTGGTCCTCACTCTGGTCAATGCTAAGAAGAGACTCAGGCAATACTTTGAAGCACACTCAGTCACCGTGTATACGGATTTCCCCATCCGGCAAATCTTGTCCAAACCGGACCTATCGGGATGACTAACCAAGTGGGCCATCGAACTGGAGATATACGACATCGAGTATCGGCCTCGAGTGGCGAAGAAAGGGCAAGTCATGGTGGATTTTCTAGTGGAAATCAAATCCTTCGGCGAGTGGCACAACTCGTTTCAGACGTCTCAGCCTCGCCTCCCTTCAGCCTAGACCCTCTACACTGACGGATCCACGAATGCCTCGGGGTCAAGTATCGGGATAGTCCTGCAGACCCCAACAGGACTCAGAGTAGAGAAAGCTTTGAGGCTCGGTTTCCAGGCGACGAACAATGAGGCGGAGTACGAGGCACTACTGCAAGGCCTTGAACTGGCTCTATACTTCGGAGTGGAGAGTATCGCAGTAAAGACCGACTCGCAGTTAATCCTAGGTCAGGTCAGAGGAGACTTCGAAATGAAAGAGCCGAGATTACACAGGTACTTCTCTAAGGTAATGGGGGCGAAAGCCCGCTTTAGCAGTTTCAATATCGAACAGATTCCCAGGGAGATGAACCAGAAGGCCGACGAGCTAGCAAAGAACACGTCAATCGGGAGAACGACTAGACATACAGAGATTCTCCTAGAGGGCGAGAACATGAGGGACCCTTCGGAGACCCCCGCATGTCATGTATTTGTAATTGGCTCTGCAGACGAGGGGTGGATGAAACCTATCACCCAGTATTTGGCGTTGGGAAACCTGCCCGCGGACCCCCAAGAAGCTAGGTCGATCAGACTGAAGGCTGCCAGATACTCGATGGTAGGGGAGCAATTGTATAGGAGATTGACAATAAGACTGATGTTGCAGTGTGTAGGTCTCGTTGAAGCGCAGAAACTGATGGAGGAAATCCACGAGGGAGCATGCGGCAACCATTCTGGCGGACGTAGCCTCTCCCACAAGGCTCTGACAGTTGGATACTTCTAGCCATACATGATGACCGAGATGGCCCGATTTGTCAAGAAATGTGATAAGTGCCAGAGGTTCGCCCCATGAAACGCTAACCCACAGAGGTACTCCATTCAAACATAACTCCTTGGCGTTTGCCAAATAGGGCCTAGACATCGTCAAAGAGCTCCCTAGAAGTCCAAGGGGAAGAAGATACGTCTTGCTGGCCACAGACTATTTCACCGAATGGGTAGAGGCTGAAGCCTACGCGACCGTTAGTAAGGCGGACACAATTAACTTCATTTGGAAAAATATAATCTGTCGATACGGGATTTCGAAAGAGATACACGCTGATCATGGCACACAGTTCCAGAATACTAAGCTTAAAGAACTGTGTGAGCTATATGATATAAGGCTCAACTTCTCATCCGTGAACTACCCTCAGGGAAACGGCCGAGCAAAGGCAACGAACAAGGCCATATTTAGCATTATCAAAAAGAACTTACAGGAGGCTAAAGGCAGGTGGTTAGAAGAGCTACCGGCCATTGTGTGGGCCCATTGAACCACGGAGTGGAGGTCGACAGGAAGAACGCCATTCGCCATGGTCTATGGGTCAGAGGCTGTGATCCCGACCGAGATTGGCCTCCTGACCCTTCGCTCCGAAGTGGTAAGAGATGCCCCACTGAACGAGCAGCAGCTAAGCCACAACACAGACCTCCTGGAAGAAACGAGAAATATGGCCCTGGTCTACCTGGCCTCATAGCACCAGCAACCTAGGTTCTACTATGCCAAGAAGGTTAGCGCTCGTCGATTTAATTCCGGGGATTGGGTCCTGAAGGTTAGAACAGGGAATTCCTTGAAGCTAGACTCCAATTGGATTAGACCCTATGAGGTGATCAAAGCACTTGACAATGGTGTATATGACCTGAAAGAATTCAAGACCGGGAAGAGCCTACCGAACACGTGAAATGCTCAACGCTTGAAAAAGTATCATGTGTGAGACACATGTAAATGTTGTAAGACCTATGTAAATGTTTATATTATTAAAAAGCTTAATTCCAAAACAGGTCAAGTTTTCTGCCACACAGATTTATCCTTTGGATTGCTATGGAAAAGGGGTATGCCCACAGTGGCAGACCCTACGCACTATTCACGCAATCAAATATCGTACTATAGGAATCACATCGTGCAATAAAAGGCTTGCCGATGGCCTGAGAAGACGTACGAAAAGGAAAGAGCTGCGTAACTAAAAACTTGCCACCAGACCTCGAAAACGATCGTACTATGGGAATTACATCGTGCAATAAAATACTAGCCGATGGCCCGAGAAAACGTACAAAGAGGAAAGAGTTGCGTAACCAGAAACTTGCCAACAAACCTCGAAAACGATCGTACAATGGGAATCACATCGTACAATAAAATGCTTACCGATTGAAAATGTATGAAGAAGAAAGAGCTGCGCAACCAAAAACTTGCCAGCAAACCTCGAAAACGATCGTATTATGGGAATCACATCGTGCAATAAAAGGCTTACCGATGACCCAAAAAAATGTACGAAGAGGAAAAACCACACAACCAAAAAACTTGCCAGCCGGCCCCATCAAGAAGCATACTATATGGATCACATCGCTCGCCCATGAGCCATGAGGATGTGCGAAAGGTGATAGACCGTGCGGCGAAAACTTGCGGCCTGCCCTCAAAGGAAAGTAGGGACAAGGTCTACCCATTAGAAGTAGACCCTCCCTAAGGTGCGCCTTAGCCATACGAAAAGCAAAATAAAAGCAGGGACATGGTCTACCCGTTGGAAGTAGACCCTCCCTAAGGAGCATCTTAGCTATACGAAAAGCTAAAGGAAAGCAGGATCAGGGTCCACCCATTGGAAGTAGATCCTCCCTAAGAAGCATCTCAGCTATACGAAAAGCTAAAGGAAAGCAGAATCAGGGTCTACCCGTTGGAAGCAGCCCCTCCCCAGAGAGCACTTTTGCCGCGCGCGAGGCAATGGCAGGCGGAGTCTGGGTCTACTCGTTGGAAGCATACCCTCCCCATAGAGCATTTTAGTCACGTGCGAGACAAAGGTAAGAGGGGTCAGGGTCTACCCGTTAGAAGTAGACCCTACTCAGATAGCGGTTTAATTATGCGTGGACTGGGAATGAACAGAGTTAGAGCATACCCGTTGGAAGTAGTCCAGTACAAGACTAGGCATGAAGACAGAAGTTAAAACCAAACTCTGTTTATTATTTCCTAAAATACAAAATGCATGGTCGACAGGGACACACACCCGGAAGCTCTACTTGTAAGATGCAGATCTTGGACGGACTCGCAGGGACACATCAGAGCAGTAGCGCCCTGTTTGCTCCCAATGAGAGCCGAGCCTGGGCCTTTTCCTCTGCAGTGATGGGTCCAAACAGTGGTCAACCAACCCCTGGAGCTGGTTCCTGGCGTGTTTCTATTTGGGGTCAGCGAAGTCCAGCCACACGCGCGGGTCGAATTCTGCCAAGACAAGTCATAATAGAGTTTATACATCCTCAAAACCGGATGAGCCGAAACTCACATCCCGAACTCCAGAGCTAATCTTGTCGATCATAGTACGAGGAGAATTCACTAAGAACTCAAAATCATATACGACCGAGTCAAACCTAAATGCTGGCCGCGCTACCGGCAAGGGAATGATGTCGTATACGATATCTGACCCTAACCCTAAATGCGGTCAACAAAAAGAGTGAAAGAAGGGAATATACTTAAGAAAACAGCATGATTTCTATTATTCAAACAGATGGTTACAATAAGGATCAACTTTACAAATACATAGAGCAAGAGACCCTAATTACCTCCAGCTAGGGGAGCGCAGCCAGTTTCGGCACTTGGACCAGCTCCGGCAGAGGGTGGCATACTAGGGTCGGAATCATCACTGGACAAAACGACCACACCAGACCCATTGCCAGTTAAGGCCCCAAGATCAGGCTAGCCGCCAGGAACCTCCGAGGCTTGCTTTGGCGGACTGGAAGCGAGAACAATCTCCTTAGCAACAGAGGCGGATGTAGAGGGCCCATCTTTTTCTTCGTCGAGCATCTTCAGCACATTAGTAGGGTACACGATATTGATCTCATCCCCTAGCTGCTGCATGTAGTGTTTGACGGAATAATGGTCCCTCTCGACGCCTTTCTGCTCATCAAACTGGTATGGCGTTACTAACTCTGCGTGACCTTCGAATTCCCTGTTCTCCCAGCCAGACTTGTAGCTCTCCGCAGAAAGGACATCCACCTGCCTCTGGTACCTCGTCTTCAGTTTCTCCGCGTCTGCCAGTCTATCCCTCAGCGCTGCCAGCCTTAGCTCCACTTGCCGCTGCGACAAGTCAACCAAAAGAGTGTTAATGTCGGCGAGGTCTTCGCCATCTTGCGAGACAACTCTACATGAGCCCCCATCAATTTTTTGTGATCCAAGCAAAGATGTCGGTTTACCTCATTGGACCGGTTGAGTCTGCGCTGCAGGGAATGAGCCTCCAGTTTGGCTTTCGCCTCAGCTTTCCTCGCCTCTTTAGCATCATCAACGGCCCTGTCGCGAGCGATGAAAGCTAGCCTCATCTCTACCCCTGCGTTCTGCAGGTCTTGCTCCTTGACCCTGAGCTCGTTTTGGGCCAGCTTGGCGGCCTCTGAATTAAGCGAGCCTATCGGCCTCCGCCTCGGCCTACTTTGCAACCAGCTCCTCACGCCTGACCATCTCGACACTCAGAGTGTGAGCCACCGCGCTGCCGATTCTAGCCTCATCCAGGTTCTGATACAAGTCGAAGTCAGCCCTCAACTTGGCAAGCGCGGCCTCACTCCGCTCAGCCAGTGTAGAACGGGAGTTCAACTCTCCAGTCAGCTCCCTGACGCGAGAAGAATAGAAGGACTGGACGGCGGCTAGCTGCAAGATACAAGAAAAGGAGGTCAGTGTTCAGAAAGGATGCCGAAAAACATGGTAGATGGCAGCTAGACGAGCTAAACCTGTATAATATTATGGCCAGCGACGAGCTCAACGTTCCCTAAGGAGAGCGCCTTCAGCTCGAGCTCCACAGCTGGACCCTCTTTTTAGGTGTTGTCCGTGTCTGAGGAATGCAACACTACCCCGCCAACCGCGAGGACACCCTCTCCTCCCACCGTACACGCTCCCGTGGCTCTTTTCGACGCTCCCGAAGCAATGGTGGTGGGGACGGTAGAAAGCTGGGTGTCGCCGAGTGCGCCTTCGGCGATAGTTGGGGGCAGCGCATCCTCAGCAGAAGACGCCATGACGACTGCTGCTGCATTGGCGGTTTCAGTTGCCACCCCCATTGGAGCCCCGCCTGAATGTGATTTTTTGGTCTTGTCTTGACCAATCCCCCCTAACGGGCCACCGCGCGGGGACTTTCTCCTCCTTATTAGGATCAGTGTGGCCGCGTCGTCATCGCTGTCAGAAGAGGGGGCAACCTTACCCCTCTTCCCTACCGGGCCTTCCTTCTTTTTGGATGAGTCGGCCTCATGACACCACTTTATTGGGACCGGGGGAGGGGAAGACAGCCGAGATTTCAACCTCGGAGCCCCCCGCTGAGCTCAGCAATCTCTCTACGGGGGTAAGCAGCACCGCACCCCACGCTCGTCTTCGAATCGGAGTTGGGGATGGAAGAGGTCGGAGCAGCGGATTCCCCGAGTAGGCTCGAAGGCATCCCCTTGCCATATATGACTTTTATGGTCGTCGTCTCCCGAGTCAAAGGTCCTCTTGCGCCGGAAGAAGGGACCGCAGGTGCTTCGTCCTCTGAGGACACAAGACACCAACCAGTGGATACCTTGGAGTGAGCCTTGTGCACAGTGGCACTCCCCTTGACTGGGGAAGGGTCTGCCGAAGGGCCTGCATCAGAACCTATAAAGAGCAAGCAACGTAGTTAGAACGCAGCTATAACCCGATCAACGGAGCTCCAGGATGTGAAAATGAACTCACCCTTAACTCTCTTGGAGGCGGCAGTTTCCTCTCTACGGAGCCTGACACATTCCTCGGCCACGAGCCTCACGGCCTCTTCGAGCTCGTAGCTAGTCGGTGCCACCAGGTCGTAGGGACCTGCCAGCTGGCTCGAAGCCGTAACCTAACAATCCACCATGGCGATGTGACTCTGCTCATCCTGGCAGAACTGGTTCAAAGCCGGGGAGTCAAGCTGGCTCTGCAGGTACTTTGTGATGACCCAGGTATCCAGCGGAAAGGGAAGGTATGAGATCATCCTAGGCATCATATTCATCACCTGGGGGTTCAGGATAGCCTGGATGTGTCGGCAATCCCCACGGGACCCAAAGATGACGACAATCCCCTTCAGCTCCTTGAGCTGCCCCGCCGACAATTGCGGCTCAAACCTGCTTTCTTCCGCAGAGACTGCACAAGAAAAAATATCATGAGCAATAACGGACGAGGTGAATGCAAACCCAAAAATCATGACCTAGTACTTACTCTGCAGAAAAAATGAAAGAACTTGGAAGTGCTCCTCATTCATCCAAGGAGAGCACCACCCCCCTCCGACGGCATATAGCCTAGAGTGGGAGTCCCATTACTTGTCCGACCTCGGCAAGCCTCAGAAAATATGGCGTCCCGGGAGCAGTTGGAGGTAGAAAATGGGGTAGGAGCTCTTTTTGGGGATAGGGTTAGCTTGTAGGCATAAAAGACCACATCCAGGTTGATATGTATATTATAGAGAACTGACAGGGTGGAGAGCCCCATCAAGATCATGACCCTGTTAGCGTTCAGCTGCATCGGGTGGATCCCTGTCAGAGCAAAGAACTGATGGATCAGGGGAGGAAGGGGAAACCGTAGCCATTCCAGATGCCTCCTCCCCAAAATAATAGAGCCTTCGGGGGCAGAGGGCCGAAGGTACCAATCCACGGGGCCCTCAACCCTTTACAATGTAACTCCGTCGGGAAAGTAGTACTGTCTCCTCAGTGAATCCAACTTCGAATCCACGACAGGGTAGAACTTTTGGTTTTGTTCGGGGCCATCGTTCTGGATACGATCAAAAGGAGCAAAAGTTTCTAGTAAGGGGAGAAGTCGGAAACCCTAAGATTTTAGAAAACTAGAATGATTGGAGATTTTGGTAAAGTAACAAACGAGCGTAAATGCGGTTTTTATAGAAGGAGAGCCAAAAAGTCCCCCCCTTGAAGAGGAGCGGTGTGAAGAAGGCTGAAGCACACGAATTTCAAACATCTGAAAAGTCACAACACAGGATAGCGTTTGTCAGATTCGGTAACTGGGGAGAAATAATGGTAAGGGGTTAAATATACCCCTCAGATTGGAGGACTAGAGACACGATTTCCCCACTTGATGGATGCGAATCCATCAACTAGGGAAATGGGGGCAGTTGTGGGGCCCGTTCCTAGATCATGTACTACGTGGATGATTACATGGCAGAACAGGTCACGAGAGGTGCACGTCATCTGTCATGTGTCCAGAGCGACCATTTAAAAGCCACTCGAGTTACACATGATACCGTATGGGCTCGTGGGCTGTAAGGGGCCAGGGCCAAATTTATTCCAGACCTTGGACCGGTTCGGCCCAGCTCATTTCCTACCTCGCAGGAGGCTCGAGGGTCTTCCGCCAGAAGACCCCTGAACGGTAGCGCGCTATTCCAGACCCAAACAGAACATTTAATGCGATCCTGAATAGGTGCGCGCATTGGGCAAACCGTCTTGACAGAACAGCGGTTTGTCAAAGTCTCGCCCCTGACAGGCTCGAGCCATAGAGGACGGTGGAAACTAGGGCACGATGATGCAGGGAGAGTCACGGCAATCACGGCCCGTGATCTCTGGAGTAAGTCCTGATGAGAAAAGGTACTCGGTCCTGGGATTGAGAACTATGAGGTTCACAGTTCCAGGACTATATATATGAGTCATGCATCCCTGAAGAGAAATGAGGCATGTACGCATACAAAAAGAAATATTTAAAAATTTATGAGCAAGAGAGAAAGATATACTCACATAGAGAAAAACTAAATCTCTGCTACCCTGAATCAAAGATAAACAACTGACTTAAGCATCGGAGAGTCTTTGCAAGTAGCCTTCTCGGCCTCTCCAACCCTACCTGAAGTCAAAAGCGTTTTGGGATAGCAAGGATACGTGGACAGTTGGAAGATACAACATCAGTAGTTCAGAGACACGTGGACGGCTGGTGAAAATCGCTCCAATACTCGCAATTCCGGTAATTTTTTTTTACTTAATTTTAATATTATTTTATCGATTAAAATTTGTTACGCATGTTTTTCATGCTAAAAAATAAACAAAAAAAATACTAAATAATTTGTCTTTACTATTTTTTTTCTCCAACGGTTTCTTTTTTCAACTTCATGAAACAAACTGTATGTCTTATTTTTCCACTTTGTTTAAGAACTTCCCAAATTTACTTTTTATCAAAAAGGATGGAACAAGTTATAGATTAAATAGCACATCCACACGTCAACTTTATCACTCTTGGGTTAGTAAGTGTATGGCCACTAATTTAATAGATTTTTTTTTCTTCATAATTATAAATATCATTTTATTCAATTAAAATTTATTATGCACTTATAGAAAAGATAGACAAAAAAATATCAAATAATTTATATTTATTATTTTTTTTAATTACTCAAATTTGTTTTTTTCTTTTTTTTTTTTAATTTCATGAACCAAATTATATATTGCACTTTTACAAATTTATTTTTCCATTTACTCTACGCAACTAAACGTGGCTATAAGAGTTATGTTAGTCCCCCCATTAAGACATTCTTAATTAACTAAAAGAAGTAGAAGAGTATCTAGCACCTAATTATGTTCATTCATTAAAGAAATGAATGGAATCAAACATATGCCAAGAATCGTTTTCAATGCTTTTTAAAAAAAAAAATTTTAAAGTAATTCTCTTAGTGGAGAAAGGTTAAGACTTTGTCGGTGGATGGACCATCCACGTCTGTATCCAACTATAGACTGAAAAACCTGCCAAGCGTGAGATGAAGATGATGATAATCATACACTTGCTCAACAAAAGCTGTGATAACTGAAAACGAATGATTGACTCTCCTGTTTTCTATTTGGAGGAGATTACTTTTCAATCTAGTCCAAAACAATTCCTAATAAAATTTGTTAGTCCAAGGCTATAATATATGTAATGAACGAAAAAGCATTTGCATACAATTTAGATATTACGAGTGAACAAGTATTGCCCTCCATATAACAGAATGTACCATACAACTATTGTTGGAAGTATTTGAGCCATTTGCTTGCTTTTCTCGGTATAAGTAGAAGTGTAAATATGGCCGACGGGCCCATGTGAAAAAAGAGCCGGGCTGGGCCAGCACTAAAGTCAAACGTTAGGCCTCTTGGCCCAAGAAAAGGAAGAAGCATAAACAGGCCCTTATATAAGGCCCAGCCTGCCCAAGGGTTAGGGCCAGGCAGAGTCCAGGCCAGACTAGCTCGCCTAACTCGACCCATAATTAAAACTCTAATTATAAACATAATTGCTACTTCATAAGCACTATCCCAAAGGCCTTTTTGACTTTTGAAAGTGCAACCAAGCATAAAATTAAGCATACCATCTGCTATCATAGATCTATGCTTCTACTGTTTGTGAGGTCAATGGACTATGATTCTTCGTACCAAATTCAGACACAAGGATCATCACATGAAATATTCGGGCTTGGGACTTCCCAACCTCAGAGGTTTAAAACAAATATTACATT
The DNA here is from genome assembly GCA_002914805.1 of Parasponia andersonii. Classification (NCBI taxonomy): domain Eukaryota; kingdom Viridiplantae; phylum Streptophyta; class Magnoliopsida; order Rosales; family Cannabaceae; genus Trema; species Trema andersonii. Next base: position 1,754,241 of record JXTB01000002.1, on the reverse strand, counting down.
GCATCCAAAGCGGAATAACGACGACTTAGGTTGTGTTAGGTGGAAATTAGTATTTTAATATATTCCTATATTTAGTATCATTTTAACACCCAATAAATTAATTATCAAAAATCAAATCTTCTTAAATAAGACCCATCTTAAAATTACAAAATATATAGATTTTAAATAACCCATATCTAAAACTCGACTTAAAAATCGAAATAAACAAAAATATAACTTCCTAAAAATCATAACAAATTATTTTATTTTATACTAATAAATTTTATTATTTTATAAATAATTTAATTTTTTAATTTACAATTATCTAGCATTCTCGTAATCATTGATAAGATTATTGTATACAAACAAATATAATTATTTTAAATATTAGACAATCATATTAAATCATGGACAAGATTACCATATACAAACAAATACAATTATTTTAGATATCAGACAATCATATCACAATTTTCTACATTCTTATTAATCTGAAAACTGAAATTACCTTTACCAAAATCCTCTTTAAGATTTTGTTTGAAATTAAAAGGATTTTAGTGAGGAATAAAAAACAAACAAATTCCTAGGAATTCCAATCTTTTCTTTTTTGAAGAAAAAAATTTATGAAGAAAAGTTTTGCAAGATATTGGGTAATTGTAGAGGATTTAAATTATAAGAAAAAGATTGAGAGAGTTTTTCTCAATTTCTAAAACGAAATATCAGGATTTCGGACAAAACATTTTCCTTCTATTTTACTTTTCTCTCACTAATTTCCTCCGTACTAAAATCCAGGTTCTCTACAGCAAACAAGGATTGGTAAATTTCAAAGGGGAGTGCCATTTATGAAATTCTGTAATGGCCCAAGCTCTAAGAAAAAAGAATCAAAGCATTGAAACCCATCAACCAGAAAATCATCCTCCAAAGCAGAACATTAATAAAAGTAAGAAGAAAGACTAAAGAAACTAGAGTAAACCCCGAAATGGGTCAACTAGTCCAAGCACAATTAAAGTATTGAACACTTAAAATCTCAAACCTTTCTTCATACCATCAGGGGATTTGGGCAAAATGACCATGTACGAAAGTGAAATATAGCAAAATGTCCAACTTCGTAAATATATTGGGCGACCATAGTGTAAGGCCTCTCAAAATAAAGGTTATTTTGCCACTCTATGAGTAACCATCACAAAATTACAATTTTTTTCTCTGAACAGCAGAACCTAATTTATATATACAATTAAGTAATGGTGCGTTTTGAAACAAAGCTCCGTTAGGCAATTCTGTAATTGGCCAAGCTATTGGAATCAAAACACAGAAACCCATCATCCAGAAAATCATCCCAAAATCAAAAGCATGAAATTTGCTAATAATAAACTAAAAGAGTAAACCCAAAATGGGCCAGTAAGTAGTAAAAAAAATTAGAGTACTAAACACTAAAAATTTCAAATGTTCTTCAAACCCATGATAAGTAACGATAACAAAATTGTCATTTCATCCCTTAAAATTCAAAAGGATCAAAATCCCAAGAAAGATAAGTCTAGGAAAACCAAAAGGGCATTGATTAACTTAAGTCTTAAAACTCATAACCTATCGAATAACAGAGCATAGCAAAAAAATGACAATAAACGAAACGAAACGACAACAAACTCTTCTTCTTCAACGGTAAGATTTCTGGAACCTGGCTCTGGCACCGCGACCACCGAACTTCTTGGGCTCGCAGCGCCTGGGATCAGCGACGAGCAGAGTCCTGTCATATCGGACCAAGATGTCCTTGATCTCCTTCTTGCTCTGTTCGTCCACGTACTTCTGGTAGAAGGCGACGAGGGCCTTGGCTATGCTCTGTCGAATGGCGTAGATCTGGGAGGTGTGCCCTCCTCCCTTGACGCGGATCCTCATGTCGACTCCTGCGAAGCGGTGCCGTCCCAGGAGGAGGATCGGCTCATACGCCTTGAACCGTAGGATCTCCGGCTCCACCAGCTCGATCGGGCAACCGTTGATCTTGATCAGGCCGCGCCCGCGCTTGCAGTAGGTCACTGCCACCGCCGTCTTCTTACGCCCGAAGCATTGTACGGACTCGATTAGTGCTGATGCTGATGCTGATGCTGATGCTGGCGCTGGTGCTGCCATGGCTCTGGGATTTAGGGCTTTCCGTTTCTGTTAGGTTGGTTCTCTGCGGACTGTGGAGGTTTTTTCGTTTTCGGCTATGGATGCTTTTGATTGAAATGTAAACCTAATGAGGTGTTAGAGGGGTAGGGTTTAAGCGACAGACAGATGGACGGCTGTGATGTAACGCCCATTGCAGTGGGCCGACCAGGAACCGAATGCAACGGTTCGCTTATTGGGCCCTTCTAAAATAAAGGCCCAAATCGTTTTCATGACTAGGCCTGGAACTCAATTACAACGGCTTTGCTTATCGGGACCTTCTAGCTCAATACCACTTATTTTACACAAATAAGTCTTTAGAACAATTATTTTCTTCACTCTAATTTATACCATTTTTCACTTTCAAAATGATCTGTTTCTCTTGTTTTGGTTATTCCCCAGACCAATTACAAAAGAACAAAAAACTTAGCTGCTTAAAGTGGTACTTAACTGAGTATAGAAACTACTGTTAACTTTGAATCATATTGTCTCCTAAAAAGTGATATTTGGCTACTTAACCCAATCAATTACATGTTAAACTCCACCAAAGCCATGTTTAGATTCCCATACAATACAATTAGTAGAATGGCCGAGTTCTCAAAGTTACTAAAAGATTTAGGTTTATATGGTTTTTTAATCCTTATAATCAGATATTCAATACATTAATCCAACAAATCAGTTGACATACCTAATGCATTACAGCATTAACTATATGCTTAAATGTAAACTTAAAAATACGAAAATACGAACAAGTATTAAATTCAAGTGTCCAATAGGTACATGAATTGTTTGAGAATATTTATTTTTTAAGAGCTTTTGCCAAACTGTGTTTGTCCCTTTTATTTATTTATTTGAAAGCATGTCCCTTTTATTTTTGGTCAAAAAATTATCATTTTTTTTTCTTTTACATAACCAGCTTTTAAAAAGGGACACAGAACTTCAACAGAAGAGACATACATTGATAGAGAAAATTCATCTTCCCTTATTTGACCCTTGTAGCCACTGTTTTTTCTCATAGAACGTCTTTTTGTTTATTAATGATGAGTTACGTGTTATGTGCATGGATTTCGCTTAAAGTAACCATAAATGCATGGAAAGATAATTGCCATAGATTAAGCCAAGACAGAAGAACACAGGAACAAAATAGGCTTCCAATCCATTGTGAGAAAATGATTTGGGTACCTCAAAAAAAACAGCATTAGTAATCCCAAAAGGGAAAAGGCCCTATCCATAGTGAAAATTTATATAACCCGCTATTTAGAGCCAATAATTTATGACCATACCGTAAGTATTAGACAAGAAAAGAAGCCAATCGATCAATCATGGCGTTAGCATTGTGAGAATCAATATAAAAGATATGAAAAGCATGGTCTTCTTCCTCCACTTCAAACAACTCGATTTCACCCTCCCACCCATTTTTCTTCACAAATTCATAATACCAAACACCTTTCTCCCTCAACCAATCCTTACTCGCCACACATAACAGGATCCTCAAACACCCAAGACCTGCTAAACTCGGGGTGCTAGCTCCCACCAAGTTAACTATCGGGTTGTCTAGGCTACCCGGAGCCGACGGGTAAACAAATTCCTAGACTTGCTTATCCCACGACTCCTCAAACCTTTCTCGGTGCTCTAACCTGACCCGCTCTGATCCTCAGAAAGGTTGTGAAATTAATGTGCCGGTGACTATCACTCTCCCTGGCAAGCTCTCAAGCCCCAATCGGATAGCGACGTTGTGGATGTTGATGTATGTGAACATGTGTGAATAGATCTATGTAAATACATTTGAACATATGTGCTCACCAACTAGTCGTAATAGTAATAGTAATAATAAAAAGGGCAGCCGTAATAGCAATTATAAAAAGGATAGCCATTATAGTAATAGTAAAAAGTAGTATTCTCACTACCTTTCAAGTTCTATAAATACGGAGGCTTCATTATTTGTTTTGTATCCCAAAACTTAGAAGCATTTCAAGTTCTCTCTTTTATTCCTTTCTTTTTTCTTTGTTTCTTCTTTCAGAGAGAATAAAGTTTCTTTATGAAAGAGGAAGTTTCAAAGAGTGGAAGTATAAGATATGAGTAAAAAAATACTTGTGAGAAAATTCTTGGGTGTATTGGATAGAAAAGAGAGAAATTTATGTGATTGTAGAAACTTTTTATATAGTGAAATTCTTTTTTAAGAGATAATGATTTTTCTCCTGATTTGAGAGTTTTCTACTTAAATTCTTGTGTTGTGAGATTGATTTCTATTTCCCATTATTATTTCTCTATTATTCTGACATTTCTTTAAAGTGAGATCTTAGGAATGGTGATTCTGGGCCGGTTAGATTCCCAGCAAGTGGTATCATAACAGAGTTCTTTGGTACACTATAACTTGGTACTAGTCTAAAAAATTCTATGTAAGGAGGCTGTATTCAAGTGGGAGCATTTGGATCCTTTAATCATTCTTGGAAATTTTCTTAGCATTTTTTTCAAGTTAGAAGTGCGAAGAGAAATGTCAGGAAATAAGATTTCAATTCTGAATAAAGCTGATGTAAAAAAATTTGATGGGAATATTAATTTTGGCTTATGGAAAATAAAAGTCAAGGATTTATTGATTCAATTTGGATTGCACAAGGTTTTGAAAGGCAGATAGCTTACAAGGGTAAAGATTCTGAGAAATCCAGTATAAGCGATGAAGACTGGGATGATATGGATGAAAAAACTACAAGTGCGTATGAATGAAGGTATGAATATTTCTGATCATCTAAATATCTTGAATGGTATCGTTTCTGAAATAAAGGCTATTAGAGTAAAGATTGAAGATGAAGATAAGGCATAGCGATTCATCTGGTCTCTTTCATCTTCCTATAAGTATATAAAACCTATTTTGGTGCATGGGAAGGAGACTGTGGTTTATTCTAAGGCCACAAGTAAACTTTTATCTGAAGAAAAAAAGCTGATAGGTGGTAGAAATAATATTCTATCTGAGGGCTCAGTATTGGCAGTTGACACTAAAAAGAAAAACTCTATGAAAAAGAATGTATTATGCTGGGGGTGGGGAGAAACTGGGTACCTAAAAAGAAATTGTCAAAAAAGTAGAGTAGGTTCGGCTAAAAGCTCTAAATCTAGTGATGCTGCTAATATTGTCTCTTATGATGGAGATGATGATTTTGTCCTTTGATTATAATAAGTGTGTCCTCATGATATACCGCTAATATCTAAAGATGCCATAAAAGATGATGTGTCGTAATTAGCGACAACAAGTTTGCATATAGGCATTGGTTTGGCATTGATGTAAGGCGTGTGCGGAATGATGTCAATAGCTGATGGACTCCTGGAGAAGCCAAACGTGAGAGTCAGCACCATAGTTATCAACAATATTCTTTTGACATAAGCTAAGATGAAATTCTTAGAATTCGTCAATTCTAAGTAGTATATATACTCATATGGTAGAGTATAATTATTAGTAAAGACAATGATAGAAACATAAACTATGAAATGAGATCGTATGTGAAGATGTGATTGAAATCAAATCTTCAAGTGGGAGATTGTTGATATATATGAACATGTATGAACAGATCTATATAAGTACATGTGAATATATGTACTCGCCAGCTAGCCGTAATAGTAATAGTAAAAAAGGTAATCGTAATAGAAATAGTGAAAATAATAGCAGTAATAGCAATAGTAAAAGGTGGTGTTCTCACTACCTTTTAAGTTCTATAAATACGGAGGCTTCATTACTTATTTTGTATCCCGAAACTTAGAAATATTTCAAGTTCTCTTTTCTAATCATTTCAAAGAGAGTGGAGTTTTTTTGTAAAAGAGGAGATTTCGAAGAGCGGTAGTGTACGGTGTGAGTGAAAGAATACTTGTGAGAAAGTGCTTGGGTATATTAGGGTCATTGGGTAGAAAAGAGGGAAATCTATGTGATTATAGAAACTTTTCATATAGTGAAATTCTTTTCAGAGAAACAGTGGTTTTTCTCATGATTTTGGAGTTTTCCACTTAAATTCTTGTATTGTGACATTGGTTTCTATTTTCTATTATTATTTGTCTATTATTCTGAAATTTCTTTAAAGTGAGATTTTTTGAGAAATTGAGGTTTCAATCTTACTCACTCTTATTTTGAAGATAACAAATATTGATTTAATACTAATGATTTAACTTGAGTGTGTAGCGAAATGGTTATAAAGCTCTAACTCAAGTTAATCAAGGAAGCAAGCTTAAAGATGGATACACATTGGACTTATTAGAGTTAAGCTTGAAGATGGACAATCAAGATACAATACCATGCTTAGATAAGGTATATATTTAGTTTTGTATTTGATTTAGTTCATTATACATAAATTCTATTTGCATTAGCTCATACTTTTTAAAAAAAATTTCAAACTATTTTAAGCTTAAAATAGTTATTTTATTATAGAAGTTTGAAAATAGAAAATAATGATTTCGAATGGGAAAAATATTCTTTGAAACATGATTTCTTAAGAGTGTTTTGTTAGAAATATATTATGCTTAATTCTCATCAATTATGTGATTTGGTTATGGAAGTTTGTATTATTCTTTCAAATGATTAATTTGAAATTTTGAACAAATGAGATTATATTTTTTTGATCAAAACAAAATTATTTTTATCATTATTAAAAAGTTTCCAAGTCAAGATTTTTTTTTCTATTGTAGAAAGAAAATATTTATTTATTATGGCATTTAAAACTTGGACATGCTAATATGGTTATAATTTTAAAACTAATCTTGTTATGGTTTATCTAGTCTAATTTTTGAAAGTAACAAGATTTATAAAGCATGTTATCTTAGAAATTAAGTTAATAATTTTTGAAAAATATTATGCTTTTGAGAAAATTGATAATTTTTCAAAAATATTTACACGATTTTCTTTATTGGTTTCAAAATAGCTTTGACCATTTCGAAAACAAATGTTTTACTAAAATACTTTTGGGCTAAAATCGTCAACACTATTTGTTATATCTTAAAATGAGTGTTGATTAAACTTATTTTGAATAAAATACCATTATGAGTTTTGAGATGATCAAAAACCTAATATTGAATATTTTTAGAGTCTTTGAATACAAATACTTTGTTTTCTTAAATATCAAAGACAACTTTGAAAATTTTGTTTCCAAACCTAATGTTGGAACTTTTCGTGGTTACTCTATTACTACTAATGCATAAAGAGAGTCTTTCAATAAAAAAACCAAGTAGTAGGTGAATCTATACATGTGATATTTGATGAAACTAATGACTCTTTCAATAAGAAAAGTATAGATGATTTTTTTGTAGAGATGGTATTAAGTTTGAACGATTGAAGCTTAACGATAAATCAAAATATGGAAATTAAGACCAACCTCAACAAAAAGAATATGAAAAGATTTTGGAATGATAAAATCCTTATCAATCAATCAAGATATGTCTTCTTAAATAGTTTGAACTCAAGCACTTAAAGCCTATGAAGACACCGAATCAAAAAAATTTGGTACGGTTGATTATGAAGAATTCTCTTTAAGTTGTTTTGTTTAAATAATATTTATTTTGCATTCCATAATTATCAATTGATGATTCTTCAATGCTTTAGTTGATGATTAAACGTTTTTCTCATTTATTAAACAAAATTTTTCAAAGACCATCAAGACAAGGTTTTAGGCAGACCGAAAATATTTTCGATCTACCGAAAAAGAGGCCTAGAATGTTTTATCTCTTTGCCAGTTTCGACAGACCAAAAACTTGTAATAGGCCGTGTATTTGAGTATTTTCAATGAATTTTAAATCATTCTCTCACTTTTTTTTTTTAATCTTATTTGAATTTTTATTTATGAGCTTAATTTTGACGGTCATATCATTTGCTCACATGTGATTCAAATATTTGCACAATATATATTATTTAAACTCTTATATCTATGCAAATGCTTGATAGTTTTTTTATGACAAAGACCATACATACTTAATTAAATTATTTTATCTATATTGGTGTTGTATTTGAACTCAAAATAACGTATTACTTGAATTAAATATTTATATTTTGTAACTTTGTCATTGTGAATATTTTGGTATAATTTTTCATCCTATAACATTTATAAGAACAAATGTTTAACGAGTATCACCTATAAAGTTCTCATTAACATTCAGTACATGCTTTGTTATGTTTTATATTTTCTAAATATCTATTTTTTATAGTTGTTTAAACTTGGATAATATGTTATGTTTGGATTAGTTACTTATTATTGGTTGCTCATCATGTTTTTACTTTGTATTTGTTAATTGGTATTAATCTTATCCTTCATGTTTAAGCAATTTTTTATGATATCAAAAAGAGGAGAAGAATATGTCTGAATTTTGATTTAAATAATTTCCATTGGTATCAATATTTGATCTTTATTTATCTTTTTATAATTGGTATCAACTTGGCCTCTATGCTTTCTTCACGCAATTGGTCTATGCTAAATTATTCACTATTGGTATCCATGAGTAAAATGTTCAAAATATGCATACTCTATTAGTTTAAAGGAGAGTTTTACTCTCTTTTTATTAAGCATATTTTGAGAGAGAGCATTCAAGAGTTTGGTAAAGACAATTATTTCTCTTATATGAATAACTTTTGCTTACTTTGGTCATTAATATTTTGATCATGATTCATATATTGAGAAGGAGCATGTTTGTGATTTGCTTGTGCTAAATTGGTCATATATCTTTTAAATACATCATTTTTTTTATGCTCTATATAGTTTGATTAAAATAAAGAAAAATAAATTATTTCACTATTGTGCTTGAATGATTTAAATTTTCTCCTTTATGCTTTGTGATGATTATACTTGAAAAAATATATTTTCAACAAATGAATTATTAACATTTAGAGCTTTCATAATCTTGATTAGATGCAATTTCTCTATTTTGAATATGCTATAATTGTCGCACTTATTATTAATAGAAGAAGTTTTGCCAAAAATAAAAAGAATACTCTTATTTTCACTTTGGCATCATATTATTGTTCAATCTTATGTTTGATATTATTATTCTTATTTTGAAGATTGTTCAATTCTATATTCCTCCATATCTCCTTATTGTTTAATTTGTCATACTATCTTTCACATGGAAGAAAATTGTTTATGCATTGCTCTTTCATATACTTTTGTTATATTTTTAAATGGAGAGAGTAATATAATGAACTAATATGGGGAGTATCTTATTTCAAATGGATAGATTGGTTTTTATGCGATATCTAGTTTGAAATTTGCTTCTATTTTTGTAATGATGTCAAAAAAGGAGAATAATAATGATTTTTGAATATGAGTAGAAAAATATCTATTTATGAATGTACATATTTTATGGGAGAGAACTTTGTTTAGCACACACATATTTTTATTTTTCTCATAATATACTTAAGATGCTTAATTGAGTTGAAAAGAGGGAGAGTAAGCCTCATTTACTTTGTAAAGCATATTTTGAGACAGATCTTAAAATCTGGTAAGGATTTAGGTAAACCTGTCAAATTTTATATTTACATATCCTTATTGCAAATTTTCTTTTATCTTATAAATCAATGTTTGTCATCATCGAAAATGGGAAGATTATTGAGAAATTAAGATTTCAATCTTACTCACTCTTATTTTGAAGATAACAAACATATGATTTAGTACTGATGATTTAACTTGAGTGTGTAGTGAAATGATTATAAAGCTCTAACTCAAGTTAGTCAAGGAGGCAAGCTTGAAGATAGATCTATATTAGACTTATTAGAATAAAGCTTAAAGATAGGCAATCAAGATACAATACCATACTTAGATAGGGTATATTCATATTTAGTCTTGTATTTGATTTAATTCATTGTACATAAATTCTCTTTGTATTAGCTTATACTTTTTAAAAGAGTTTTCAAACTATCTTAAGATTAAAATAGTTATTTTATTACAGAAGTTTGAAAATAGAAAATAGTGATTCTGAATAGGCAAAATATTCTTTGAAACATGATTTCTTAAGTTAAATAAGCTAGAAATATATCTAAAATTATGATTTTTTGATATAGGCTAAAAAGATATTTTCTATTTGCAAACTAGAATATGTTTTGGTATGAATACTTTCTAAATTATTGTTAAATATCCTTGTGAATCTAAAACAAGTTAGCAATAGTCAAAATCTATTTTTAAATTGATTTTTAATGTTTTTAAAATGTTAAAGACAAGTTTAGAAGTCACTTTTTAAAAAATACTAAAAAATGTCAAAATGCTGAAATTGTCAAAATAAGTAAGATTTTCGGTCTATCAAAAATTTCACCGGTTTATCGAAAATGGCAGCGACAAAAATGTTACAATTAAAACTCGACCGTTGAAAAAGTACTACCAATGGCTAGTATTTTCGGTCACTTATAGTCTGCCGAAAATGGCAAAAAGTGTGTCTAACGGTCATAAACAGCTAGTTTTTATACAAGCTTATAAATAGATGTTATTTTAAGACTTGAAAAAGACTTTGCATGAACCTAAATTATTATTCATCTACTTTCAAAGTGCAAAAATATATTTCTACATTAGATTAGCTTTTAAATCATATTGAGCCAATCTTAGAGTATCTATTGTGCATTGTTCTCAAATCTCCTAAGCCAAAATTGTATTTATTACTTTAGAGATAAGAGTTTGTGAGTGTGTTCACTCTTGTATTGAAAAACCATTAAATGTGAGGTGTGGTTGGCATCAAAGTCATAAGCAACCAACGTGTATAGGTGAGGTTACTTCCAGAGTCAAAATAATCCGTTTTAGGTGAGGTTGTTACCAGAGTTTAAACAATTCGAGTGTATGTGAGGTTGTGACTAGAGTCTAAACAACCCATGAGTTGGTGAGATTGGCATCATTATCTAAACACTCTGTGTAGTTAAGGATTAACTCCAAAGTCAAAACAATCCAAAGTTAGGCATGATAGAGCTAGATTCAATACTATTGTAAAGGCGTAAGTGTGTCTAAGGAGAAATCACTCGTTGTGTACAAAGGTCGGTGAAGTCTGCAATCTTGATCCAAAGTATGGAAGCTCAAAGCAAATTGCCGAGGACCATGGACATAAGCAAACTATTGTATTTGTCGAACCTCGTAAAAATCGAGTTTATATTTTCTCTATCTCAACACTCTTTACTTTATTGCAAGCTATTTATTTGAGTGTTTGATATTTAATGTGCTTGATATACTTGATATTATTGCTATATATTTTGTATTATTGTTGATTTAGCTTAAAAGTTTCAAATTAGTGGTCTATAATTTTAAATAATTGAAAATTTTCTTAAAATATTTTAAAACTCAATTAACCACCTATTGGGTTGCCAAGTTTGGGCTAACAATAGCTAATAAGATTTTAATAGCGGTAATATAGGTCGATCAAATTCCCAATAGTGGAAAATATTCCCATTGGTACTATCGCCACCGATGTAGATTTTATCGAAATCGGCATGCTCGATCAACCACGAGTCGAAACCGTTGACCGAGTGGGAAGCGACCCATTGGAGGGCGACCCAGGAATCATCGTAGGCGGCCAAAAGTGGGTTTTCTAGGGCGAGTCGGTACTTAACGAAGATAGCGAGGATTTGGGATCTGGAGACGAGGCAGTTGAGATAATGATGATTGAGGAAGAAGAAGGTGGATTCGATGCAGAAGCTGCTGCCATGGAAGTAGACCAGAACATGAAGCTTCTTCTAACTACTGCTCTAGTTTTGGGGTTATAATAATTAAATTAACAATAACATGCAATATATAAGGTTACAAAAATATTTAACAAACATTTACAATAAACTTTAAAACAAATTTAAAGTTACCAAAAGTTTGGTCCACACTTTAATGGAATTTCAGTAGCACTTTGGAAACACTGTTACCGTCGAAGCCTGTGTAGGACACAGTGTCCTTAAAACTGATTCGCTCCCTCCACTAGAATGTTTGAGGATTTTAGCTAGCGTCAGTTTCCCAGGATACAACGACAAAGAGTGGCAGGCAAAGTACTAATACTTCCACTCTAGGAACTGGATAGTTTTGAACTTCAACACACTAAGAACCCTACCTACAAAATTCCTAAATACTCGAAGAACTTCAGCTAGTAAACTCAAGAACTCAAGAACATTCGAAAAACTAGAGAAATTGAGAGAGGGCAGTAGAGAGAAATCATAGAGGAAGCTATTGATTTTTGGTGTGCAGAATGAGGTGGGGAAGCTATCCTTTTATAGTCATTTGGAGTGGAAGGTTACAGACTATACTTTCAATTGGAATAAATCCAATAAAGTCAAATATGGCTATTACATGGCCAAAAAACATCTAGCACTAATGCTTGGCAGAATGGGAGATTTCTAGAACCTCCTTTATGGCTGTTACAAAGCCAAAACGCCTAGCACAGCCATAAAAAGTTTGGCAGTTTTCTAAAAGAAAATGCTTGACAGTTTTACATGTAACTAACATTGAATTGAAGCAGAAATGAAAAAAAAAAAATCTGGCCCGTAGCAAAAGATTGGGCTTATAAGAGTCCAAGTTTTCGGCCCGGCATTAGTGTCCGCAGGTGCGGGCACACACAAGCCCATGCAAATTCAAACCCAAGCTCAATGATTTGCACCCCCCCTGCCGCGCCTGAGAGAGCATCTGTGGTAGTTATTCTTACCACCATCACAAAACATGGCTCTATATAAATTATAGAAATAAGCTTCTCCCACCAATGTGGGACTTCTTGTTTTTCCTTTCATTTTTTCAATTCCAATGGTACACTTTTGAGCGACAATTTATCATTCATCCGTCCACCATTTTGAGCGTGTGAATATACGAAATCGATGTCCTCGCGGAAGAGAACAAGAATTCACCAAGACCTTTCATCAATAAGATATGGGTCCCACTCAATTTTTAGCTTCAAAATAGTTCATAAAAATGGGTTTTATAACAATTTTAGTCTTTATAAATTACTTGGGCTTCCAAGCCCAAGCTAAGCCTATATTCAATTCTTAACCCATTTTCTAACAGGGGTGTGTAAAGGTGAGCTGAGATTTTGGGGTCAACAGAGACAGAGATGTCTTTGGAGGAGACTTGGGTTTCGGGGTTGGTGAGTGAGGGATGCACTATTGGTGAGCAGTGGCGGAGCATGTAGGTCCAGGGGCAATTGCCTCCCCTCCCCTACTTTTTTGGGGAAAAAAATTAGAATGTAATATTTTTATAAAAAAAATTATTTTACTCACTTTTAATCTATAAAATTTTATACCTATCACCTAAAAATTTAAGTTTTTCCCAATTAGTAAAGCTCATTTTATAACTATGAAGCTCATTTCAATAATTTATATTAAATATTAAGTAAAACCCATTATTTATCTTTTAAAGTGTATGTTATAGCCCATAAATAAAATAATTAGAAATTGACATGGGAAGGGTTTTGGACATTTTTATCTATTTTTTCAAAAAGAAGAATACTAAAAAAATACGATCTCCAAAAAAGAAAAATTCTATGTGACTGAAAATGTCATTTTTTCTAAATATTAGGTTTAGAAGATGTGGTGGCTTTTTGTGTAAATAAGACAATCTTTATAAAATATTGTTATATAAAAAGCATTTTACAAAAATATATTGAAATGGTTATTAGTCTAGCGGTTTCCTTACTCCAAATAAGGCTTTTTTTTCCGTAAGTCAAGCGTAGTAATCACTATAATTTCACATCTTAGTCTTTTGGTTCTTTAATTTTCTTTATGTTTTTTCCTTTTTCTTTTATTCATTTTTTCGTTTTTTTTTTCCTTTTACTATTTTAATTATTTATTCTTTTTTATTTGCTCCACCTTTATTTTATTTAATTCTTTTATTTTCTTTTTAGTTTTTTTTTTGTTATTTCTTTATTTTATTGTTTCTTCTGTAATTTTTTATTTCTCATTTTAAATTAATTTTTCCTAGTTCTTCCTCCTCTTATAAATAAAAAGAATTACTCATTTTTTCCCTATTTGGAGACATGAGACACTATTTTTTTCCCACTATAGTTTCACATCTTAGTCTTTTGGGTCTTTTATTTCCTTTGTATTTTTTCTTTTTTTATTCTTTTTTTTTGTTTTTTTCTTTTACTATTTTAATTATTTATCCTTTTTTTATTTGCTCCACTTTTATTTTATTCAATTCTTTTATTTTCATTTTAGCTTTTTTTGGGTTATTTCTTCATTTTATTATTTCTTCTGTAATTTTTTATTTCTCATTTTAAATTATTTTTTCCTTATTCTTCCTCCTCTTATAAATGAAAAGAACTACTTCTTTTTTTCCCACTTAGAGACACGAGACACCATTTCTTTTCCATGTGATCTCTAACAAATGTGGAGAATATATTTTTTTCCTTTCTTTTTTGTTTGATTTTTTTAAAGAAATTGTTATATTACTTATAGCAATTTTTTTTATGGTACTATAGCTTATTGTTAATGGTTAATAGTTTCTTTTCATATTGTTATTAGTAGTAACCAATTTAGTTTCTCAGAAAATAATTTCTAAAATTAATTTTTAGTTTCTAAAAATAATATTACTTCTAAATTAGTTTCAAATTAATATTAAAATTAATACTAGAAGTTAATTTGATTTTAGACCTCAATAGTAATCAATAACCATTCCATTTAAAAAAATAACTAATTTGATTTCTCAGTAACCAGATTATTTTCTCGTTATTAACTAAATTAGTAACCAAGTATTAGAGTGGTTTCTGTTTACTTGTGGAAACTAATTAAGTTTGGTTTTTAGTTTCAAGAAAAGCTAATAAGTATTTCCTAAAAAAAATAGAACTTAATAATTTGATTTCTCGATAACCAGATAACTATATTTCTAGTTTTTAGTAATCAAATTAACAAAATTTTTCTTGTGTAAATCAAAGTTTTTAGTAAATCACAAGAAATTATAAAAGTTTTCAGGAACCACAAAGGCTTCCAAGAAACCAGTTTGATTTCATTTTAGCGGAATGCCATGTATATAAGCAAATCACAAGAAACTATAAAGATTTTCTAGAAACTAGTTTGGTTTCTTTTTAGTAGAATGCCCTGTATATATGCAAATTACAGGAAACCATAAAGGTTTAGCTGAATGCTCTGTACGTAAGTAAACTATTTCTAGAAATCAGTTTAGTTTCTTTTTAGCAGAATGTCTTATATATGAGTAAATCACATGAAATCATTTGATTTCCTTTTAACAGAATGCCTTGTATTAGTAAATTATCGGAAACCAGTTTTGGTTTATGTGTATTAGAATGTCCTATATGTAAGTAAATCACAGGATACCACAAAGGTTTCCAAGAAATTAGTTTGATATCCTTTCAACAGAATATCATATATATAAATCACGGTAAACTACAAAGGTTTCCTTTTAGCGAAATAGTATATATAAGTAAATCACAAGAAACCACAAATATTTTATGGAAAGCAGTTTAGTTTCTATTTAGCAAAATGTCATGTATATAAGTAAGTCATAGGAAACCGCAAAAGTGTTCTAGAACCCAGTTTGATTTCCTTTTAGCAAAATGCCATATATATAAGGAAATCACAAAAAACCACAAATATTTATTGGAAACCATTTTGGTTTTCTTTTAACAAAATATCTTTTTTATAAGTAAAGCAGAGGAAACTAAAAAGCTTTCCTTTTAGCAGAATACTATGGATGTAAGTTATCCAATCTGGTTCCACTCGCAAACAAATTCGATTTTTCTTTTTCTTTGTTATTCTAACATAATTGCTTTTATATTTTTTTAAAAGTAAATATTTATTTTTCTTTCTTTCTTTTTTCTAAATTTGATTTTTATCTTTTTTTTTGAAGATACATAAGACAATACTTTTTTCCCTTTTTCCCCCTTAGTTACTATCGGTAACTATCTTAGTAAAATTGGTTAGAAACTAGTTTCGTTAAACTAATTTTGTTTCTAGTTTCTACTTCTTAATAAACTATTTAATTCTGAAAACTACATCAAATAGTTGGAAATCATTAGCAAAAATAGTTTTTAGTTTCTAATATTAACTGATAAATAGTTTTCGGTAACCACAATGGTAACTAGAGAATCTTAAATAGTAGATTAAAAATGAGAGGGGGAAAAAAGGAAAACAAAGGTAAAAAGAAAATAATAGTAAGGCCCAATGTGAAAAAAGAAAAATTAAACGAGAATACAAAAAAAGAAAAATAAATAAAGAAAAAAGAAAGAAAACAAGAAAAATTTTAAAAGAGAAAATGAAAAATAAAAATAAATAAAGCAAAGAATAAGAAAAAAAAATAAAGTGAAACTCATGGAAATTCAATGGTGGATTGAAATTTAAAAATGTGTGAAAAAATCTTTAAAAACAAAAAATATTAAAAAAGATGGAGTAATAAGGTTCAACAACAACAACAAAGCTTTTAAAAATGAATTTAAAAAGAAAAAAAAATGAACAAAAGGAATCAATAAAGGAAAATGACATAAAATAGAAAAAAAAGAGTATAATGAATTTTGAACCCAAGTCTAGGTTCTGGGCCTATTATTGGTTAAACATCAAACCAATTTTTGGTTTTAGTTTATTTATATGACTTTACAATAAATGAAGCTTTCGTGGGTGTTAGACTATATAAAATGAAAATAATTTTTCCTAGGCTGTATGGAAAAGTAATTACATAGGCCAAATCGTATTTTTGCCATTATTTTTGAAAAGTTCGTACTTTGTGTCATTTTTCATAATTTTATGTACGTAGTATATATTGTTTGTCAGAGAACAATATATATATATATATATATATATATATATATATATATATATATAGGGCACCAATCCAGTAGGTATTTTTTTTTTTTACCTATACATAGGTATCAATTTGGCCAATGAAAATTTAGCATACACATTTTTTTATTGTAAAAAATAAGAGAGAGAAAGAGCATTAATGATGCACGTCTTTTCATGCACTTTATTATAGCCATTGGATTATCATCTAATGGTGATCTAACGGCTAAAAAAAAAAAAATACCTACTCATAGGTAAAGAAAAAAAATACCTATTGGATTGGCAACCATATATATATATATATGGCACCAATCTAGTAGGTACTTTTTTTTTTTACCTATGCATAGGTATCAATTAGGCTAATGAAAATTTAGCATGCACATTTTTTTATTGTAAAAAGTAAGAGAGAGAAAGAGCATTAATGATGCACGTCTTTTCATGCATTTCATTATAGTCATTGGATCACCAAAATACCTACCTATAGGTAAAAAAAAAAAATACCTATTGGATTGGCAATCATATATATATATATATATATATATATGTATATGCATAATGTTTGTTAGTAAATTAATCCTTTGGCCCTTGTGAGAATGTGAGGATTATGAGTGTAAGATTGCATATAGAAAATTTAGAAGTATATCTTTATCTAAATTAAGTGTTACAAAAAAGGCTAAGGGAGCTCATGTTTGATATCTTTAATTAAACTACTAAGTATTAGTTTAATTTTTTAATTTTTTCTCTTGCTACTATAACTGTAGAGAGGAAATTTTTAGTCATTGAAGAATCGACTACTCAATCGAATGGGAAATCAGTGGATGAATAACAATTTAATTGTTTATATTGGAAAATAAATTTTTGATAAGATTGATGATAAAATTATTATAGCTGTGAGACAATAATAATTATAATTTATCTATGAACTTATTTAAAAATAGTACATTTTTTTAATTTTACTTTTTAAGCAAAAAGTTTTTAGTTTTCTTATGTTATTTTACGGGTAATCTTTTCTTTACCCTCGACTAAATTCCTGGCTCCGCCTTGGTGAGCCAGTAAGTGTTTGACTGAGCCGTCTTTGTAGACTCTGATTAGGGGGAGCAGCTCTATGGCCGAAGTCAAAGATTTACTTTTGAATAATGACTAGGTCGAGGGGAAGGAAGGTAACAAGTTAAGTGGATGTTTTTGTCCCGATTATAGGTCAAAGTCAGAGATTTACTTTTGAAGAATGATATTATTCATCGTTCAAAACGAGGGCATGTAGACTTTTGGATATAGGAAAATCTTTTCTAATCGAATGAACGAGTAATTGGTTATGAATCTGGTCATCAGTGGTATTATATGATTATTAGTTATATCTTAATATATCGCTAAAGACAAGAAAAATATAAAGTTTAGTAAATGCTTTTATACAACATGTCGATTAGATGAGTTATTACAAGATAAATAATGATGCGTTGATCAATTTGCTATCACTTTTATTTCTTCTCCAACCTTTATTTTTTTTTTCCTCTTAGAAACTTAATCAAATCGACCGTTAAGTTTAACCCCGCACCGCATATACGTTTACACATGTGTACGCCGGTAAGGAGGGGCAGAGGGAGAAGGGGTCCAGTAAACGACAATTCACTTGAGGAGAAACTGAGCCAAGCGTTTGATGAGATTCATGGCGTTGTCAGTGTCACCATCTAGAATCTGAAAGGCATGATCCTCCCCTTCCACATCAACCATCTCAATCTCTCCTTTCCATCCACACTTTCTCACTGCCTCACAATAACTTATACCTCTCTCTCTCAGCTGATCCTTCTCAGCCACACTGACCAGCAGCCTTGAACATCCTATTCCGGCCAAGCTCGGCGATCCCGGTCCCACCGGATTGATCATCGGGTTGTCGATACCACCCGAGGCAGAAGGGTACACAAACTCCCAAACCAAATGAGGCAAACTCTTCTCGGTACTTAATTCTAGTTCTTCCGAACCCCAAAATAAAGGATGAGTAAGAAAAGCTCCCGAGACCTTCGCCCCATTATGCAAGCTCTCTTGACCAAGTCTCATAGCCGTGTTGTGAACAATATTAGCTCCCGCACTGTCCCCTCCAAGAAAAATTCGATCAAAATCGCCATGAGTAGTCAACCAAGGCTCATTGATCACATCATGAGTTCCATTGTTTATATTGTTATTAGTAGTGTTATGTGTTGAAAGAGAAGCAACCCATTGGAGGGCTGTCCAACAATCTTCATAGGCTATTGGGAGAGGGTGTTCGGGAGCTAGCCGGTACTCGACCGAGACGGCAACGACCTTGGCTCGAGAGACTAAGCTGTTGAGGAACTTGTGGTGATCGGCGGAGAAGGCCGACTCGAAGCAGAAGCCGCCGCCGTGATAGTAGACCAAGATGGGAAGCTTGTTTACGTGAATTTGGTTGTGATCGTTTAGAAAGAGATCATCATCGTCACTAATAATTGGGAGGAACAAGCGAGCCGAAATGGCGGGTTCGTGAGAGATGGAGATGTCCTTGGAGGAGACTGAGACACCGGTTTCGGGATCGTGATAAGGCGATGGCGGCACGAGCGGAGAGTTGAGAAGGCGTTCCACCTTGCCGTCTTTGTAGACCCGGATGAGGGGAAGAATCTCAGTGGCTACTTCTTTAGAGGTGGAAGCCATTGGAGAGGGAGAGATTGAGAAAAACAATATATAAAAAAGAGAGTTCTATATATATTGGACAAAGTAAATTATGGGACGTACGTCTTGATGGTTTTAGATGTATGATTGTCAATAATCTTGATCAAGAACGAATTACGTGGTGGTAGGCTATTTATCTGGATCGTCCATTTTTTTGTGTACATATAATATTCTGGTCAAAAAGACAAATTTTGGATTATGGTCGTCTTTAAAGGCGGCCTTCTCCTAGTCAAAGTGTGATGTAGAGAAAACTATAATATATAATGCAAAAATTAAATTATTGGACACGACATGTCTACTTCTGTATTATTAATTACTCTTGTGCTTGACAATTCTAGATTGAGCTTTGCTGGCAGCCCTGCACATCTCTTTGTATTAGTGCAAGGAGTAGAATAACATATCTTATTTCTTTGTATTTCTTTGCCATGGACACATGTTGGGTGGTTGTGGAGATAGATATTAATGTCACCAAACTGGAGCTAGCATAGCAGCCCAAGGAGTAGAATAACATATCTTCAAAGCAAATAATTTTCTTTGAAAAAAAAACCTAGTAGAACAATGTACAATATGAGTTAACACCTGCTTTAGCTTAAAAAGGAAAAATAAAATACCCTTTAGGCCTTAGAGTAGATAAAGTGCATTTTGTTCGATTAAAGGCCTCAAATTTTTTTTTTTTTTAAATAGAGATGTAAATATGGGCTGAATTTTATAAATGAGCTCACAGAAGAAAAAATACGATACATATCAGGCTATGTCTCAACAATAGGCTCATTATAAGTCCGGCCCGTATTTCTGTATGCCACATTTGGTCATTTTATTTACAATTTTAAATATATTTCTTTAAAAAAAATCTAAAAAAATTAATTAAATATTTTCATTTATATATTTTTAATATTATATATGTACTTATTTTTATTTATTTTTAATTTATTCTAATTTTGAAATAATATGAATAAGTTTTAGGTTCATATTTTAGCTCACGTAAGTATATATTTGATATTTTAAATCAAAGAACAACAATAAAATTAAACCATCATTTTAGCCTATGTTTGGCTTGCATAAGCACGATCCACTTAAGTTCGTATAAACTGTAGGCTGAGTTTGTAAGTCATGTAACACCCTCTAGTTTAACCATATTGTCCTATATAGCCAAACTATGAAGTATTATTCTTTCTTACATAATATTTTTAGTTTTATAAAAAGGTGGGCAAATTTGAACCCTCCAAAACTTTTAGACAAAATAATTGCGAGGTATTACTTACTAAAAGTGACTTTACAAAATATACAAATAATATTTATTTTGCCATCAGCGATAGTATTTACATTATACCAAAATATCTCAACACAAAAAATATTGCCCACAGGTCAAGCTCGTCCATATCTGTATGACCATAGCGATAAAAGACAAGTCAGACAACCAGTTAGTCAACACCAAAATATGCCTCCTCATCTACATCACAAGACTAAAATGAGCTAAAGCTCAATAAATAAAAATCATGCATGATTATGTATGCTTTAAAATATCATAAAGTTCTCACTGTACCCTTTACTTTCTTAAACATTTGTGTCCACGCATTTTCCTTAAAAATTATTCATAGTTAGGCCCTTTAGCACATTGCTTGTCCTATAAGTCGATAGGTCATGATAATATTGAGCAGAAATTCTGGCCAAGAGTAAAAATAAGGTGCAACCATCATATGAGGTTTTTGAAAACTCCTTCCCTCATCAAAGGGCTATCCCACACTGCGCTAATATTATCCTGCTTCAATGAAACACATCATAAGATCTGTAAGTCCCGCTTCAACAGGAGAGTCTGCATTAACAGACTTACCTATCCAGCTCTGACGGACTAACAATTACAATTAAAACTTATCTTATAAAATTAGTATAATGGTACTCACTTTTAAATATTCTGTAATGAAATTCTCAATTTGCATGCAAGATATACCATGCACATATCATTTCGTAACTTTCAAGAATAAGGCTATGTTTGGTAGAGAAGGAAAAAAGTAGGAGTGAAGGAAAAATTAGGAGAGAAAGAAAATGCATAGGATAGAAAGGAAAATGTATTTCCTCCATTGTTGTTTGGTATATCGGAAGGAAAAAAAACTAATATATTTTAAAATGACTGTTTTGCCTTTTTTGTTAAAATTTTAAAAGTAGTACACAAGTTAATCTGATAAATTCACTTTAAAACATGTAAAAGACTTTTTTTTCTCCATTTTCTCTCCACTTTTGGGAGAGAAATATTTGAGTGGGTCTTACTACTTTTTTCCGTTCCCTTTTTTCTCCTTTTTTCTCTTCTCTTCCCTTTTTCCTTCTACCAAACAATCCAAATATTTATTTCCCTTCACTTTTCTATCAAAACTTTTCTTTCCTCTCCCTTTTCCTTCCTACCAAACACAGTCTAAGTAATTTTCACATAATGACATCTTCCAC
Source organism: Parasponia andersonii (assembly GCA_002914805.1). Taxonomy (NCBI): domain Eukaryota; kingdom Viridiplantae; phylum Streptophyta; class Magnoliopsida; order Rosales; family Cannabaceae; genus Trema; species Trema andersonii. The sequence goes on along the minus strand of JXTB01000002.1, from coordinate 1,732,319 downwards.
ATAATTTTTGTGAAGCAATTGTAAGTCTTTACTTACTTTGTGTCTTTTAAATATAAATGCTAGTTCATTAGCACAAATCTAATCTAAAATGGCACATAATTCGTAAAAACGAGCTCATTTGCTTCTAAATTGTACCATTTGATTTTAAAAATATTTGGACAGCACCTCTCATATTTTTAGAATATTACCACATTTTTTAAATCATAATTTAAGACATGCAATAAAATCAACAAGCCAATTCTCACATATACATATCAAAGGAGATCATTCAGTACAACCTAAGTGCACTTGAACTCCTTTCAATTTGGATAAAGTTTAAAACCACTTTTATATATGTTTTTCATCACAAACAGCCATCAAATGAGTGTGATAAATAATAGGATCAATAAAATATGTACTCCAAGTTTCAAAAATCAGATTACAAATATAGATAACTTAATATACTATACATAAAAATACTTAAATCTATCAATAGTAAACTTTGTAGCTTTAGGTTTAACTTTAATTACCACTTAAATTATATATTTCCAGTAATATATAAAGGTTCCTAGGACCATTATTCATCAAATAATAGCTTTGGTTTAAGTGTTGAAACAAAAGAAATTAGCTACATATTCAAAATCCTACATAAAGCTCACCTTGACTAGTTTGAGTTTTTACTAAAACTCTTGCCTTTTACCTCCACTAAATTGATTCCCTAGGCTTTCAAACTGATTTTAAGACTCAAGAAAACCTAGAAGAACCATTATTTAAGTGAGAACAAGTGGAGAATTGAATTAAAGGAAAAGACCTAGGAAGAAGAACTAGTAGAATTACCTTGACTAGTTTTAATCTATCTTTTTTTCTAGAGTTTCAATTTGAGTTCTATCACTTGGAAACTCGTGGAAATAGTCGAGAGAAGTTGAGAGAAGTTTAAAAAAGAATTAGAGAGGTTCAGATCATGGCTGGAGAGAAAGAGAAAAAAAAAAGACCAAATTTAGTCAAATATCAACACTTAATGACTAAAAAAAGGCATAACTTAATTTTTTTTAATAGGTATTTTGGACAATACTTTCTATGTGTCGAGCTCTAGAACATCTTTAGCATAGTGGAACCAAAGTTGATGAATCCTAGATTAAAAAGTGAAATCTAGTTATACTTTGACTTATGATCCCATGTGCCAACCTTATTGTAATCTGGTGAAACTTAGCCCCATAACCAATCATTAAACATAAAAATAAGTCAACTAGACTTCAATTAATAATGCAAACATAGTATTAGCACTTAATAATTAAAATGCACAAAAATAATATTACACAATTAAGCTGAATCTAAGCTAGTTTAGTGCAATAAAACATAAATCAGTATCGTGAATACCACCTCGTGCTTACCTGGAGTCGAAAAATAAAATGCTATAAATGAGTCATAGACATTGAATTAAAGCTATTTGACATGTTAAACACACAGTAAATTTGACTCTAAAATGCGTAACAATTATATTTTACCAAAAAACTATAATTTGACCAAGTTATTAACAAATATGATCTTAATGCATGTACACACAGTATTGTTTTCATAATTATATTTTTTGTTCTTTTAATACATCACGCTCTCTCTCTGAGGGTATTGAGCTTTTACACTACATCGGGGATACTTTGACATTCATTAGTGTAATAACATGTATGTAAATGTACATTACATAATGAATGAGCATATTACTATGAAAGTAGTATTAATGACTTCTAGATACCTAATATGCAATTAGCACATATTTATTATTGGCTTAGTATGCATACGAGAATCTCGGGCGCCACAGGTCGTGTCAGGCTCCTTAATAAGAGCAAGGGTCGAGTCGGGCTAGATCAACCTAATTTTTATGCTGACCGAGTGTAGGTCCGGTATAAAACCCTCGTAAGCTTATCAAATATAAACCGGGTCAAGCTTTATATCTCTATTTAACATCAAATTAAATAGATATAAAAAAAAGGTACATTTCGTCTGTCACATTAACAAACTTAGCTTTTATGATTTTTATAATATGTATTAATATATGAATGTGTGGAACTTAATTATATTGCTTAAGATTGCTTGACAAAATAATGAGGTGACATATAAGTAGATCAATCTTTGCAAAACTTCCTGTGAAAAGTTTACTAATAAGGATATATTAGTAAAGGATTTTTTTTGTGATTTTACAGATATATTGGTTACCCTTCTTTTCTTAGTACATAAAGGATAATAGGGGTCAAATTAGGTTAAGTAAGGGTGCAAAAGTTATGTATGAGATTTTTCAATATACATAATTTCTTTCATAATAGTAAGAGTGGATAACAAAATTGTGTGTGTTTTATTTCCTAAATACTCTCCGCAATAAAAGATGGGTGTTCATCACCATCTCTCTCATCTTTTATTTTCTCACTGTCGTCCATCACCCTCCGGTCTTCACACAAACTCGTTATTTACCCTCATTCCAAGACAAACCAAAAGGGGGGAAAAATGAAATAGATAAAGAGGAAAACACATGTTAACGGAACGACAACGTTTAGACCAACTCTTTTAAGTGTAAGTTTGCAAATTCAGTAAATACTATAGTTTAAAATTGGTGGGACGTGTGATTTATGCTTTAAGTCATACTTTATTATTTAGTGAGAATAAAAATTTTCTTTGTTCGGATTTATCGATTTTACCCACAACTACAGGGAAAAAAAAAATATTACCGGTTCGGACTTATCGATTTTACACACAACTACAGGAAAAAAAAATAGCCAAAAGCATTTTTGAGAAAATTAATTAGTATTATAAGACCATCTCCTATACATTCATGCTTTATTATCTCCAATGTATTATACTAAATTTAGCATACCATGACAAACTAAGGATGCAGTTTTTAAATTTTGCTCTAATATATACATGCTAATCAATGGAAAAGAATTGTAAATAAAATTTTATTTTCCTATTAATTTTAATTGATTGCAATTTAGTAAGAATAAACTTCTAATTGAAATTTAATGATATATTTTATATAAAATACATTGAATTTTGATTCATCTATCAATTTAGAATTACTCATATTAGATGTTATACCACGTTTTGTGCGATATGATATTAATATTGCATATATTAGGCCTAATTTATATTTAGGTTTAATATATTACAATATTAAAGAATGTATTTGTCTTTATATTTATTTTGATAAGATGAATGTTACATAATTTTTTGTTCGATGAATAATTTAATATAAGGTATAATTAATATTAAATTAAATATTATATTATATAAAACATTAAAAATGTATTTATCTCTATATTTATTTTAATGAGGCGAATGTAGTACAACTATTTGTTGTTCAATGAACTAAATTTAATATAAAGTATCATTAATATTAAATTAAATATTATATTATATAAAATATTAAATAATATATTTAATTTTATATTTATTTTGATGAAACGAATGTATCACACCTATTTGTTCAATGAACTAAATTTAATATAAAGTATCATTAATATTAAACTAAATATAATATTATATAATACATGTATATATTACAACCAATCCTAGCATCAAAAAATAATAATAGCACTAATCATATAATGAAAAAATTATGAATTTTCTAAAAAATTTAAAAATAGAATGATGATCAAAGAAGCTATCAGAGTTTTTACACTCTCTCTACTTTAGGGAATTTAAAAATAGAATGATGATCAAAGAAGCTATCAGAGTTTTTACACTCTCTCTACTTTAGGGTTAATATATATATATATATATATATATATATATATATATATATATATATATCTATATATATATATTCTACATAAATGAATACACTAATGAATAGAAAAAAATTGTAAATAAAATTTTATTCTCCTATTAATTTTAATTGATTGTAATTTAGTAAGGATATACTTCTAATTGAAATTTAATGAAATATTTTATATAAAATAAATTAAATTTTAATAATATTATGAAAAATATGAATATTTTATTTTTAAAATAGTGACAATATTGGAAATAACATAACATGCTAAAATTTAGTATATGTTATTCTTTGTGCTATATTTGACACAGTAAATAGCACATGCTAAAATCTATACCAAATATAGCACACCATTGGAGATTTATTTTCAGCCAAATGCTAAAATTTAGCATTTGTATGATATTTAACATGTCCACTAGAGATGCTATACTAAATTTAGCACGGTATATTATATTTAGCACATACTTTTGGATTTTGCACCAATCAGTGCATACTAAAACCAATGCTACTTTAAGCTGTAAAAATAACCAATGCTACTTTAAGCTGTAAAAATATATAAGAGAACGCTCCTTTCCAGAAGCCATCTTTTCTCCAACAGCAATTGTCCTATGTTGACAAGTGCTTCCCCCTACCAGAGAGGAGGATTTCTCCTCTCTCCGTTATGGGTTCTTTATGGTTTTCTTTCCTATTTCTTATTTTTAGTGCTAAATAATCTTTCCATATGGGGAGGTAATTTTCCTCCTAGATATAAATCTAAGGTAGTCTCGAGTCTCTCAAATTTATATCTGTAGTAGTTTATAGTGTTCATCTATATTTTTGTTATTTTAGTCCACCTAAAATTTGATCTATAGTGATTTCCTTACATATTTGTTCAAATCTGAAACGTGTGTAAAGTAGTATTTGCCCTCCTATGATTTTCTGATGAGAAGCAAAAGACACCAATAATAGATACTTAATAGAGGGTCACAGCGAGTCAATCGCTGAGACATAAAGCTCTATCAAAATATATATCAACTGTAATATGCATAAATCCTATTATCACATATCAATTTCGCCAAAATCCCAATGTGCATTTTTCCTACAAGAACTTTTATCATTTTTTTTTTGTTGTATACTTTGTAATAAAAAATCTATTTATAGGTATTATACTATCTTCTTGCTATTAATGAAAGTTTTTTCCCTACCCAAAAAATAAAATCTAATGATATTTTGTATTTAAATAATAATTTATTTTTTTAAAAAAAAATAACACGAACTCTTATTATTTTATCATCCAATTCCTAACTATAAAAACCTACATCACCTACCTAGCGTGAAAGATTGGAGCAAGAACAGGACGAATATGAAACAATGCACTACTTGTAGATTGCTATAGAAATAATACACGTACTTGTCAATTCAGTAGACAGCAAAGACTAGAAAGAGTAATAGTACAAGTCCAGTCCGTGCAGGTCATACTCCAGACACTAATACAGACAATTCCGTTAAAAATGAGACAAACAAAAACACACTGCCTTGGGAATGGATTATAAGCCAAGCTACAATCAATAAATAATTAGAACCCTCTACCGGCTCAAGACCAGGACGAACATCTACTGCTTTCTGTACAACGTATTTTGTTAGAGATCAAGAAAAACGGGGCAGCAATCTACAGCCGTAGGTTATGTGGCTTAGTAAGTGCTTTAGCAAAGTAATTGCGGATTTCCGGTAATATACGCTGAATCAGATGAGAGTGCCTGCAATTTTTCCCAGTATATAGAAATTTTAGAAAAGATGAATAAAACATACAACAAGAAGTTTGAATACAGAAAATCGGATCAAATTGGATCCTTTCTTTTTTTCCACCCCCTCCGAACAGTAAAGCAGTTTTCTTCTCTTTTAAAATTACAGCTGTTTTGATACTAACTTTAGAACATTTTCACATATGCAGAGTCAATGTAGTAAAGCCAATTTGACATGACAACCTTCGGTTTCCGCATATTGGTTTAATGATTAAGAAAAATTTAGAGGGCTATGATTGGATCATGGATTCTGGTGAGGGAAAAAAAATGGGGGAAAATGATCAAAATATTTTCCCAAGGTTTGATAATTTCTTTGTGAAATTCTCATTTCTCTCTTTTTGGGAGGGAAATTACCTAACCGTTCATCCTTGCTTTACCAAAATAATTTTTTTATCCCCCATTTTGACTAGAGAATGTTTCCCCTCTTATTTTTATTTTCTTTTCCTCAATAAAGTCCAAAGTGTCAAAAACATATCCTAGGAGATAATGAAAGAAGGAAGGTCTTCAGGGCAACCAACAACATTGAAATGATAAGAGATNTTTAGATATTCTAACTTCTTAAAATAATAGAAAGAAAAATCATTAGGGTAGAAAAGCACATACCCCGGCCTAGCACTCAATTTTTCAAATTGTTGTAGAATAAACAAAATGCATGTGTGCCGCAAGGATATAGCGTTGAAGGCTTCAGAAAGTTCGTACATACTTGCAACATTTTCCAATGATATATCCTAAGTTTAACATAATTAAAAAATGATTAGACAACCAATGTAGTGAATCAAAGTAAAGCTACAGAGACAAAAAAAAATCAATACTCTAAGCTCACCTGTGCAATCGTGTACTCACAAAGTCGCTTAAGCCCTTCCAAGAGATACTGATCAGCGGCTCTTAGAAGATCTTGAGCAATATCTATTGTAATATCTATTGATCCCGTGTAGATGAATCTGTATACAAGTGACCCACTAAATCACAGAAGCTCACTACATAAAATTTTGTAGGAAACAGGAAAGCATAAATGTTACAAACCTCATCATCAACTCAAAAACCTCCCATCTAATATTGGGAATCTCTATGTCTCTTGCATCCTTCTCCTGCAATTTACACAGAGAAATTAAAAATGATGTCATCAACCATAACCATTCCTGCCAATACAAGTTATGCAATTTCGTTCATAAGTCACAGGTTACAGCTGAGGTTATCCGACGGAAAGATAGTTACTTCAGTATAAAATATGGCTCAAATTCCAAAACTACTCCACTACTCAACCCCTGTCACTAGAAACCAAACTCAGAGAGGGAAAAGAGAAAATAATCATTAAATGAGTACTCACTCGGTAACCACCATCAAACATTGCACGGAATGCATCTGAAGAAGCAAGAAGGCAAATTCTATGAGCATAGAACCGTCTACCTGTAGTAAAAGTCAAATTTGAAAAACCTTGGAAATGGTGCACGTGCTAATAAATGGAGTCACCAATTTTTGCTTTTTCATTGTGAACAGTAACAAACATTTAGTATGGAAAAAATTTGTACCTTCAACTAGAAATGTAACATCGGACAGCGTGGGACTATTGACATACTGCTCTCCTAGATAGACCTGCAAAATGACTTATGTCATCTCAATACTAATTGCAAACCTTGAGATAAACAATAGTGTTTAAGAATAATGAGAATTAAAATGGGAAGTTTGAGGCACTGCACCGTAAAATTCATGCTGAAGGCAAGCATCACCTTAATATTTACATGCATGTAGCAAATGAAATGAAGAAGCAAGCACGTTTTTCGTTTTTGAAAAATGAAGATTTCTTAAAAGGTACATATAATCAGAAGATGTTGATGCCAGGTGCCCTGTACTCCATTTACTCCTAATTCGACTTAAAAAGAGTTGGATATAAAAAAACTGAAATCAAATTTAACATGGATCAAACAATTCATAAAAGGAGTCTTGCCTGTGGTGTAGGTGATGGGGGAGCCGCATCTACAGGAGAAAGAGTTGTGGCTTTATTCGCCAACTTGTACAGAGCTATGGCACCATCATTTTGCTGCTTGATGCTAGTAGAACCAAGAATACCAAGAAGTAACTCCAATCCTGCATGTCAGTACATAATTACTCCATAAGAGTTGCAATCTTAAGGAGTATGCATTAACATATATGGAAAAAAACAGAGGATATAACATGCCATTGCTATCAACGAATATTGTTCTCTGATCTTCTGGGGCACAAAGATGGGCAAGGGCCAAAGCAACTCGTCTTTGCACAGCCTTTTCCCCAACACGCATCAAATATAAGAGATGGTTCAAAACCTGCATCAAGAAACTACGAGATTAGACATCTGATAAGTTTCTATAGAATAAATTTCTAAAGAATAACAGGAAAGGTGATCAGCTAGCAAGACAGTAGAAAAAGCAATAAAGAACAAAATCAAATTCAGATGATGCTTACTCTTCCATGAATCTTCTCCTCCAATCTTTTTAGTGTCTTCGCCACACAATCTTTTGTTGCCTGCAATAATTTTTTTTATTTTTTATTTTTTAAAAGAAACTTCTAAATGTTAACTTGAAGAGCTATCAAATAAAGCTAGGAAAAAAAATTAAATACAACAATAATAATAATGATAAAATAACAACAAAAATAATAAAGACAGGCAGACACACATACTTGAACAATAAACTCTCCATCCTGCAGCTTCTGCACACCTCCCACCCTAATAAAATCGGATACATTATCCTATTGGAGGAAATGAATAAGCAAAGACAAGGTTACATCAAAATTGCATTAAATATCAATCTCTTTACCAACTGAATCGCTAAATCCCTGGATAGAAATTAATTATGTACAGTCACACACCTCATTATCAGCAAGGCCATAGAGAGCAAATGCAGCATTATGTTGCAGAGACCCATTTTTGGAATCAAGAAGCTTAAGTAATGGCACTAAACCACCATTGTGAGCAATACCAGCTTGATTGTGTGTGTCCTGAAATTAAAATTCTCATCACCAAAAGTGTAACTATGGCTCCAGGGAGTTACTAATGAAATAGCAACCATTTAAAGCAATCCCCCAGAGAAATTGCAATTATCATAACAAAAAGAAATTACATATGTAAGTGGGTAACAAACAGCAGAAGCAGGCCAAGCACAAAGAATCAAATCCAATGTATGTTTAACTTCTCTAAACCAGAAATCAGTTCTCAATTTCATCTTTCATTGAAAATCGGAGCAGACCCACTAAAAGGATCCAGAATTTTACCAAATTTGTTTCCTTCCCTCTCAAGACGTCGGTTTTTTCCCGTCCAAATATTGTGATTACTAGCCTACTTAGTTACCTAAGCATATGCATATAAACACAGACATAAAGTATTCATTCACCTGCTCTTGTATATATCTATGCATACAGTAAAGGGAATTCATCTCCAAAAAAGCCTGACTTGTAACTTTTGCACAAAACGAGGACATCAGAAACCAAAACAATAGGAAGAAGAAAGACCTGTGCCAGTCTCCCCAATGCAAAGGCTGACATCTCCCTCAATTGTACGTCTGGGGATTGAAGCATCTCTATCAGAGGTTGGACAGCACCCCTCTGCACGATGTGAACCTGTAAAAATTCTTACTAGTTAAACATACATAATATAGAAAAAGGACAGAAGTCAAAATAAGTAAAAACTAAAGCATCATCAAGAAGACAGAAGAATAATCAGCTGCCAGATGCAGATACCTATTATTTGCTTTCACACTATAAAGACCAACAAAGAAATGAAAAACTAAAAGCACAGTAGCACACATCAAGAATTATAAACTAAAAAGTATACAAAACGCAAAAGCTCATTGTTTCTTTGTCTTTGCCACTGCGGTAACAAAGTGAATAAGTTCAGAATAAAAAGCAAATGTTTAATCCACCTTGCAATCTGAATCAGTTGCAGCAAATTGTCCAAGTAACAAAGCTGCTTCTCTTTGGCTCTCAGAACAGCAAGAACTGTTATCCAGCATAAAGCCTTAGTACCATGTAATAGTGACGCAAAGATGGAAAAATAATACACATGAACACTATATCAAGTATGAGGAAGATCCCCATAACGTACCTAAGTAACCCAATTACAGGTTGAAGAGCTCCTGCTAGAAGAACTTCTTTCTTTATATTGGGAGAGGAATGTACCAAATTTCCAATAACACCAACCTGAAATTCATGAAATCAGTTGATGCTGCAGATAGCATGAATGGTAAAGCATCTAATTGCATGTAGGAAGTCCATTAACCAAAAAATACCGCTTCATAATGTATAGCAGTATCCTCAGATCGAAGCATTAAAATGAGGGTAGGAAGAGCATTGCATTCAACAATCTGCAAGTTCATGAAGTTACAAATCATTTCATATTCAGATCAGCCTTATAATATATAAATCTATAAGACTTTCTACTACCTGATTCTTACTAAGTTATTTCATATTTAGATCTGCCTTATAATATTCAAATTTATAAGACTTTCTACTACCTGATTCTTATTTTCATCATTTTTAAATGCCAATGTTCGCAGTGCCCCAGCAGCTGCTCTTTGCACCTTTGTATCAGTAAAATCGAGCAATTCAACCAGCGGTGGAATCCCACCTTCAATCCTGTAAGTCCAATTCAATTTCTCATGAAAATACTATGGTGCTAACATTAGCATTAAAGTTCAAATACAAGCCAAAGAAGTAAACCTGACACGTGTTTTGATGCTACTATTCTCGTGAGCAAGGTTGGTGATGGCATCAGCAGCTCTACGAATAACACTATTTACAGCCCGAGATATTGAAACATTCCTATGCCTCTTCAATATATCCACTAGATGAGATAAAGCACCAGCGTCTACAATGAGTTGTTGATGCTCCGGCTGTCATCACATAACATGAAGCAGAAGGTTCAGCAATTTCATATAAATCCCGGTAATCCTACCCCATAAGACTACATATTGAATTTTACCACAAAAGGACCAAAAGGAGCGCATTCATGGTAGTGTAATACAAGCAAAAAATCCGATAACTGACACAAAATGTCACAAATTTTAGGAAAATTTTCCGCCATACAAGCCAAAAATCAGATAACGGATACGAAATGACATCATTTCTTGGAAAATTTTCAGTCGGTAGTGGAAAAGAGCTCTTTTTTTCCGCTTATGAGACGTACAATTTAGCTAAATACAGAAATAACAAAGCACAATTCACAATTAAAACTAGTCAGCAACTCGACATATTTTGTGGTTCAAGAAAATTATAAACTACTCATATGGAAAAGTAATCAAGTTCTATAAACATATACCTTAAATCACTGAAACTGAAAATTAAACTAAATTATTACAAATTAATGGCAAAAATTATGTTAATTAAACGCGCTGAGCCTACCTTTACAGCAAGAAGCCCTAGTGCAAAAGCACTTCCTTTTTCAACCTCGTGCTCATACGGCTTCGGACCGCGATCGTTTTCGAGTAAAGGAGGAGCTTGAAGATGCTTCACTAAAGCCGGAACGGCACCGCCTTCGACGATCACGTTCACTACCTCCTCTGCAACCACAAATCAGTGGAAATCAATATTTTGAGTATATATATATACACACACACACACACACACACAATTCTTACAAACTTTAGCTTAAAATCAAGACAAATAGCACAAATCGGAGGAAGTTCGAGGCATATAAGAGGACAAAAACCGCGAAAAACGACGAGATCGGAGGCGGTGATTCATGGCGCTCCAGTAAAACTTTACCATTTTTGGCGAGCTCGGCCAGGACGTGAGTGGCGCGCTTCGAGGCGGCTCGATCCGGTTCGTTCCAAGAGAAGGCGGAGTTGAGGATATTAACCTGCGCACTGACCTCGGAGAGCAGAGCTTGCCTGGCGTCGCCGGACGGCACGGAGATCTCCCGGTCGTCTTCTTCGATTTCGTCCTCCAGTTTCCGCTTTTGACCCTGGCGCCTCTGCAACTCCATGGACGAAGGTTGAAGCTGTAGCCAAAGCCACTCACAGAGAGAGACTCACAAGCAAAGCCAAAGCCAAAGCCAAAGCCAAAGCCCAAAGCCTGATCCGAAACGAAATTTGGGATTTGAAAGCTCGGAGGAGAGAGAGTTAGATTGGAGGGTATTTTGGGAATATTAAAAAAAGTAACGCTTTTTTTTTTTTTTTTGGCTTTTTCCTTTTCCGGTGAAATGTCGGCTTTAAACCGGCCAAAATTAACTTGATTAATTTTAATTCCCGGGTTTTAATTTTGTTAATGATTTATTATTTGATGATGAAATTAACGTGCGCACTCGCCGGAGAAGAAAGTGTTAAAATGGGCGGCTTATGCTAATGTGCACATGCCGAGTAATGGTTCACAGAAATGAGCGAGGGAGAGTGGTATTGGGCCCGCGGGAATACTGGGTCTGGGCTCCATTTCTTTTTCTTTTCTTTTCAATTCTTCTAAAGAAAAGAAATTGAGAAATTTACATGTGGAGAGTGCTTGACAAGCCTTGACTAATGATCTACCATATCTCAAGGACGTGCTAGCACGTATAATAAATATATAAGGACTAAGGAGAGGATCACTCAATTAATGAGTAAATCAAATATTGTTATAAAAAGGTTTGTCATTTTCAAACAAAAGAAAGAAAATTGACGTAGTCTGATATGATATGGATGTTAGAATGCATTTATCCCACCATCAATTAAAACACCAAATCAAAATAATTATTTACAAGCCCATTTGCACTTCGGAAATTAACAATCCCTACAAAACAAATTGTTAAGGAATGGAAGCAAGCACAAGTGCACAAGCTCAAGCTTTGATCTTCGCCTAAGGGACTTATGATTGTATAAAGAATTGAAGAGATTCTATCCATCATATAAACTATGTTTTTCTTCATTTACGCTACACAAAACTCATCACACCACCTGACATATAGAGTTAAAATATATTGAGAAATGACCCAAACTCAGTATATAATGAGAATCACTATTGAAGGAAATTAGGAAAAGTCACTTATTATGTTTGAGCTTTTATCTTTTTTTTTTTTTTTGTCTGTCTTTTTTTCCTCATTTTTCTCATAATCTTTCGGTTTTAATTTTCATATTGTTTGAAGAGTAATTTTAGTATAAAACTATTCGTTTTCTAAATTTTCAATTCGGCTACTACTTGACAAATAACATAATTAGCAACTACTAATCTTGAAAATCCCACCTAGTTTGACTAAGCCCAACTCATTATAAAATACAAAAATAAACAATGGTGACCTAAAATTTCTAACAATTGATTCCTCTTTTCTTCGCATAATCCCTGCATTAGTACTTAACACGATGACTATATATTTCGTGGTCATCAGTCATCACAAATAGTGATACACATTTTTAGACTGTAGACACTGACGTATAGAAATAGACTTTTTTTTTTTTTTTTGAAAGCTGAAATACACATTATTAGTAAGAACTTTATCACAAATTTCCTTNGGCATAAGTTCATCAATTAGAACCAAACTATAGGGATTGATGATGCACGTGAAGGAATGAATACGTGGAGGTGGAGTTTTATTAGGGAGATTATAAGTTAGTGCTTAATTATGGTTGGTCCAAGTTCACATGTCTAATAACTAATATGCTAATAGGGACCAGGAAAAATTGCTCTAGGACTGGCCCATAATTTGGTTGAAGAAAGCTTTTGTCATCGTCTGGAAATAGTAACGGTAGTACTACACCAATTACGCAAATCCAACCACAGGGATAGTTAGAGAATCCGATGATGATTGCCATATTTTATAATTAAGAATTTGATTTGGCCTATTTAGGTTGCTTTCAAGTTTCAACTTTCCCACCCAAAAAAAAAAACAAAAAAATAGAAGAAGAAGATTGTGAATGGCCCATCTCATTATAACTTTGGGCCCCAATTTTAGCAGGTAGATGGTGGGCCGAATCCACTGTACTGTTCTCCTCCCCACTCCTATCTTCCCCTGTATAGTTTATTCCTTTTTCGGTTAATTTTTAAAAATTCAAAATTTAACACATGAAACATCAATTTGGGGAAAAGCTTCAATCGACGAAATTACCCTTCTCCTCAGCATTTTGAAAGAAAAATTATTTCCACGCAGATTCTAAATCAATATAAACTGTTTCGATTTTTTGGTTGTTTGATAGTTGTATTATAGCAATTAAAAGTTATATGTGAATAATTTCTACTTAATGAGGAACATACAGTTGTCTTTCCTTATAAAAACATAACCATCTTTTATATATTTTTAGACAATAAATATATGGATTATTATAAAAAAAAAATCCATTAATTTTTTAATTTTAGCAAAAAAAATCTTAAGTTCTTCTATATATCAAATAAAATCTTAAATTGTTTTTAATTCTAGTAATGAAAATATTGAGTTTCTGATTATATCAAATCAAACTTTGAGATTTTGAAATTCAATTAAATTAAACTAAAAATAAATGTTTAATCAACTAATATATAATGTGATTAATGTGATTAAGAAACAATTTTATTTTTAAGTATTATATACTCATAAATTATTTTTTAAAATTTATATTAACTAGAAAAAGTCAAAATTTTAACATAAAATGATATAATTTTTACTCAATTGAGATGCCAGTGTACGTTAAGAAAAAATTAGTCATTTAACTTATATTTAACTTATTTTGTAACCTAATGTGATTCGATTTTATAATTCAAAAATTTTATTTGATATAACTAAAAATTCAAGTTTTCTTTACTAAAATTAAACAAAGACAAAGGCTTTTTTTATATAATCAAAAATCCATAATTTTGTTTTTTTGCTAAAATTAAAAAATACAAGGTTTTTTTCGATAATAACCTGTTATTACCTGAAAATAATAAAAGATAAATATATTATTATAAATATGCAACACTGACAACAATATATATATATTCTATTAAAAAAAGAGATTCTTCTAATAAAATAAGCTTATAATTTACTCATAATATAAAATATGCTTATTATTCACCGAAGATGCAAGTTGCTTATTACTTGCAACAGTATAAACAATTGAAAGAAGAGAATATTCCAATAAAATAAGTTTACTGTTCACTCACTCGTAATTTTAGGCTATCTTTAGCCGAGAAGAAAGAAAATAAGAAAGAATAAAAAAATAAAAATAAAAAAGAGAGAAGAGAAAGAAGAGGTGGAGGATGAAAAATGTATTTATTTTATAGTTATTTAGTTCGAAAAGATGAAAGAAAATTCACTTGCTTTAAAATGATTATTGTTTTTAATTAATATTTTTAAATTTGTTGGCAAGAATAGTTTAGCAAATTCAGTTTATTCATTAACTAAAATAAGTTTCCCTGTTGCTGTAGTGGTCGTTACTAATCTTCTTTCTTTTCTAATTTTCTCTTACCTTTCATTTTGCCCGTTACCGTATAACCCATTTTTTTCCTTGTTCTTTTTTTTTTTCTCCTGTCATTTCTTCTATCTCCATTTTCTCTCTTGCCAAATGTTGTTAGGGTCTATGCCCTAAAAACACATATATTTTGGACATTTGTTAAATTAATAAAATGATATTTTTTCTATTTAAATTTATGCACAATTGTGATACGTTTTTAAATATCCAAAAATTTATAGTTTATTGATGTGATCATAAATTTAGTATATAAATATTATATACATGAGGATTAAATTTGTGAATAATAAATTAAATATAGTTCGTAATAATTAATTAAAATTTGAGATTTTTAATTAAATACTACTAGTACAGTCCATTAACATTAATAATATAATAGTCTTATCTGAATTATCAATGTGTTGACATTGCAATAAAAGTACTTTATATAATTCAATTATATAGGATTGGACCAGATATGATTTGAATCTCACATAAATTTCGTTAACTATTAAGAGTTCAAATAATGTCACTAGATAATTATATATATATCAATATTAATCCTGAGTAATTGTAGACTCATGTTTATAATATTAAGTTCTTTAACATACTTGTTAAAGGTTTATTTTTTAAACAGATCGAAATACTTATATCTTGGAACCATGATGAGATGAGTAGTTAGAAAAGTGACTTACAGATATGGAATCCATTCATTCCATTAGGAAGCTAAAAAGATGATTCTCTTGTGTATTAATTTAGGACTTGAACAGTTTAAGTACTCAATTTATAATAGATTTATAGATTAATTGTTCATTAAAGAATCAATGATACACAAAGATAAAGATGTAATTTAAGAGGTAAACGGAACATGACCTAGCTCCAATTATGAATTATATATGGAGGATTGAAATACATGTAATAATTAAATCGATGGGTTGCTCGTTGTTTTCTGAATAAATTAATTATGTAATTTCAATAATGTAATTTTAGATTTTTAGTGAAGTAATATTGAAATTAATAAATTAGACAAATTAATTAAAGAGTATAATTAATTGTCATAATTTATTGGAGCTTGAATTACAAGTCCACAAGTCCACAATTCCACCTCTACAAGATTTTACATTATTTTTGTTACCACATNTGAAGTCTCCTATTTGTGATCAACTAGTTATCCGTTTTGAATAGTTATCCAATTATGTTGTTACTTAATTTACGTTACCCAATTGTATAGTTATCCGTTTATACAATTAGGATCCTAGGGACATTAGGATCCTAGGGACATAAGGATCCTAGGGACATAAGGTTACCTTTGCCTATATAAAGGGGACTTAATGTTCCGAAGAGTATTCCAAGTTTTGGGTATTCAAGTCTAGAGTATTCCAAGCTTTGGGTAGTCTAAGTTTTTAGTATTTTCAATAGCTTTTCAGTCTTTCCAATTTCCAGACGAGATTGTAACATTGAGTGTTCATTATTATTCATAAAGTAGTGAAAAAATAGTGGACGTAGGCTCATCTTTTTCGGGGCCGAACCACTATAAATCCCTCTCTCTTTATTTGCTTTGATTTATTGCTCCAATTCGCACAAGCCACATCTCTTGATTTTTTCTAAATTTATTGTTGATAAAACCTCCATCAATAATTGGCGCTAGAAGGAGAGCTATTCCGGCAGAAAAATTTGTCAAATTCCACCTCTTCAATAATGGCAAACACTAGAAACACTACCAAAGTCACCGGAACTAGCCAAAACCAACCTCAAAGTACCGCTGCTACACAGGCAACCCCTGCTCCGGATCAGCCTACTATGACGGCAATAGAGAACCTATCCCAGAGACAGGATCGCATGGAGGAAACGCTCGTGAACCTTCAGCAAGTCACTAACCAGATCAATGACACCCTGCGACGACTTGCTGAAGGGCAGATTGTGACCCCACCACAACATGAACGTCCCAAAGAACGTCCTGCTCAATTACTTGAGAAGGGAATACAGATCCTCGAGACGAGAAAACGCGGCCAGCCTAGAACTCAGCAAGAGCGTCATGAAGAATGCATCTCCAAAGGGAAAGGCAAGGTCGCAGACTTGCCTCCAGAATCTCGTACGAAGAGTTCAAGTACGAACCGTGATCGCACACAACCTTCTCGTAAATCCACTAATAGCCAGGATCGCTTGAGAAGTGAGCAAGGACGACCATCGAGAAGCGTCTTCGAAAGAATCAGCAGGAAGTCGAGACAAGATCCTGCAGACCTAAGACAGTATCTGGAGCGACGACGTGGTCATGATCGATCTGTATCGCATCATAGCAACCACAGCCGGTCTCGTTGCACTATGTCATTGAATTCTTCTCATAGGTCGTAGAAGACTCTACCTGACCAGCCCGCTATGAAACAGGATAACGAACAAAGGTCGCTTTTACCACCAGCAAGGAATGATGCTTTCCCTCTGAACGTCGATGTTCACAATTTAAGGATCGCATTAGATACACTTGCTGGTTGGGACGATG
Source organism: Parasponia andersonii (assembly GCA_002914805.1). Lineage (NCBI taxonomy): Eukaryota > Viridiplantae > Streptophyta > Magnoliopsida > Rosales > Cannabaceae > Trema > Trema andersonii. Next base: position 1,714,967 of record JXTB01000002.1, on the reverse strand, counting down.
AGCTCGCTGATGGGTATCGCCAGTCGCCATTCAGCGAGGAGGTTCGAGCTGCAGCCCTTCCCACCGGATTCAGACTTCCCACCATCAATACTTTTGATGGAAAGACTGATCCACAGGACCATATGGATCACTTCAGCGACTTGATGGAACTTCATCGGGTTAGTGATCATGCACGCTGCAGATGTTTCGCTGTAACACTCTCAGGAGCGGCAAAGAAGTGGTTTCGAGGACTTAAATCCGGTTCAATCTCGTCCTGGCAACAACTACAGACGGTGTTCTTGAGACAATTTCAGGCCGCGAAGAATTTCACTGTTCCGCTTGTCAGTTTGTCCGCAATCCCGCAAGGTCCAGAGGAGACTCTACCGTCTTATCTCAATCGATTCACTTCAGAGCTAGTGAAGGTCAACAACCCCCCTGAAGGAGGAGTTCTTACTCTTATGATAGTCGGGGTGCGACCAGAAACAAAACTCTGGGAAGAATTGCTTGAACGAGAGTGTAGAACGCTCGAAGACTTCTACCGAAGAGTCGGTCGACATCTAAGGTTAGAATCTTCACGAGAGAATCTTTAAAAGACTAAAAAAGGAGGAAAAACAGATGCGGCAAAAGTTGCGGTTATCACCGACAACGGCGGTAATAAGAAAAACAAGAAGAATAATGAACAGGTAAGTGAGAATCAGCCTAGACCTAAAAGGCAGGAGATTTCAAAAGCTCCCATAAGGTTTAATAATCACACCGAATTAAACGCGCCCATAGATCATATCTATGCGGTCACAAATCAGAAAGAGCGATTCCGACAACCAGACCCAATGAAGCGAGACAAGGCAAAGCGCGACCCCAACAAGTTTTACCGATATCACAATGATATGGGGCATGACACTAATAGTTGCTTTGCTCTAAAAGATGAAATCGAAAGGCTGATTAGAGAGGGA
>JXTB01000002.1:1610904-1710680 GCA_002914805.1 Parasponia andersonii | reverse complement strand
TCTTGCGAGCTGATCACTGGAGAGTCCGGGTCGATCCCTATTATCTGCGATGACATTGGAATGCGATCAGTATAAAGAATAAATATATAAACAAGACAATAAATTGGAAGACTACCTACCGGGATTTTGAAAGAAGCCATTGGCTGCATAGTCAAAATGTCAAAATGGATTTTTCCATTTTCCCATGTTGTTGCGAACCCCGTAGATCATTTTTATTACTTGATTCGACCACTTGCTCGCATAGAAGAAGCCGAGATCCGACGGATTTGACTTTACTTGGTAGAACCAAGCAAATTCTTCGGGTGTAGGGGTTTCTAAACCTAATTTATGATACAGAATATACAAACCTACCATATATCTATAAGAATTAGGGGTCAATTGAAAAGGGACGACCCCATAGTAATCGACGATTGATCTTATATACGGATGGAGAGGGAGATGCACGCCGCACTTGAGGACTGCCTCAGAAAAGGAAGCGAGTCCATGTGGGGGAGTGTGTGGTCGGTTAAATTCCATCGGCAGACGAAGGGGGATGGCAATATTGTAGCTGCTTGCAATTTTTCTGAGTTTGTTCGACGTGCAGCTTGTTCGAACGTTGGTACATGACCAGTTCCCCTCTACGTACTGGTAGCTAGAAGAAAATGCGGGAGCATCCTTTATGTGTCTGGGCCATTGATCCTGGGGAAGATCGCCTATTCGAGGACTACTTTGTCTTGCCCCTGTTATTTTAATCTCGGGTTCGGGCTCGAGATAATCCTCAAGGTTAATGGAGCTAACACTTGAGTTAGATTCCCCAGAAAAGGCATTTCCTTCCCTAAAATCCTCACTACTAGACATCTGAAAAGAAATACGCAGGGATTCAGATATTGAGGATTTCCACTATGCTAGCATTCTGGGTATTTATCCTAAAATTGCACTAAACAAGCAAGCTTATTCCTAAATGGTCTACGGGTTCATCCGAAAATATTCGAGCAGTTCATCAGAAAATGTTCGAGCAGTTCATCAGAAAGTGTTCGAGCAGTTCATCAGTAAATGAACAATCAGTTCAGTGAGAATAAAATAGGGTATCAGACCCTAGAAATTCTTTTCATAGGATCATTTCTAAGTGATATCTAGTAATTCTACTCTACAGACTGAAAAGAGGGGGTATAAAAAAAAAATCTCTCGTTTCACTTCGGAGAAATGAGTTTATTCCCAAAGATTGAAGTTATTTTCAAGAATGGAAGAAATAAGAGAAGACATACTGACCTTTCTTCAGGAGAGGAAGGTTTGAGTCGATTCGAAACTTCATCAGAGAAGAAGCGGTGATCAAAGCGAGCTGGGAGATGAAATAGCGCTAGAATTCTCTGAGATTTCTGATGTTTTTTGAAAGAAACAGTAAAATGAAACAGGATGGGATGGTTTTTGATATTTATAACCCAGGAACCGGCAGATCACAGCCGTAGATCAGAGGATTTGAATTTTAAATCTGAAGGCTGAGGATTGCGCAGGATTTGGTTCTATCCGAAAAGTTAGGATTGTTTAAAATTTGAAATGATTTGGTTTCAAAAGAGTGACGGTTGATATCAATCAGACTTCCTCGAATTTCGCTCTTTCTTATAAAAGGCTACACATGTTCCGTTCTGACAGAAAAAAAGATACGCGTGATCTTAAGAGATGAGATTTGGAATCTAGCGGATCTTCGACTACTCAGACCTCAAGTTTAAGTTATGACATCACATGTTTAGGGTCGCATGGTAATTAGAAGCTCCATTTCGTCCTAAAGAACTAATAGAACTGGGGGGCAATTGTTGTGCGGTCTAAAATCCTAAGGTCGCATAAGGGTTATATGCGACCTCCTCCGTGATGGTTATATGCGACCTCTTCCACAGGTTTTGTGCGACCTTCTCCGTGCAATTTGCCTTGTCAAACAGGAAACCTACAAGAAGAGGGAAACAAGTAAATGTTATGAAAGAGACCTACAAGGAAAGGGAAACTGAAGTCTCCTATTTGTGATCAACTAGTTATCCGTTTTGAATAGTTATCCAATTATATTGTTACTTAATTTACGTTATCCAATTGTATAGTTATCCGTTTATACAATTAGGATCCTAGGGACATTAGGATCCTAGGGACATAAGGATCCTATGGACATAAGGTTACCTTTGCCTATATAAAGGGGACTTAATGTTCCGAAGAGTATTCCAAGTTTTGGATATTCAAGTCTAGAGTATTCCAAGCTTTGGGTAGTCTAAGTTTTTAGTATTTTCAATAGCTTTTCAGTCTTTCTAATTTCCAGACGAGATTGTAACCTTGAGTGTTCGTTATTATTCATAAAGTAGTGAGAAAACAGTGGACGTAGGCTCATCTTTTTCGGGGCCGAACCACTATAAATCCCTCTCTCTTTATTTGTTTTGATTTATTGCTCCAATTCGCACAAGCCACATCTCTCGATTTTTTCTAAATTTATTGTTGATAAAACCTCCATCAACAATAGTTATTTAGTTCGAAAAGATGAAAGAAAATTCACTTGCTTTAAAATGATTATTTTTTTTAATTAATATTTTTAAATTTGTTGGCAAGAATAGTTTAGCAAATTCAGTTTATTCATTAACTAAAATAAGTTTCCTTGTTGCTGTAGTGGTCGTTACTAATCTTCTTTCTTTTCTAATTTTCTCTTACCTTTCATTTTGCCCGTTTACCGTATAACCCATTTTTTTTCCTTTTTCTTTTTTTTTTCTCCTGTCATTTCTTCTATCTCCATTTTCTCTCGTGCCAAATGTTGCTAGGGTCTATGCCCTAAAGACACATATATTTTGGACATTTGTTAAATTAATAAAATGATATTTTTTCTATTTAAATTTATGCATAATTGTGATACGTTTTTAAATATCCAAAAATTTATAGTTTATTGATGTGATCATAAATTTAGTATATAAATGTTATATATATGAGGATTAAATTTGTGAATAATAAATTAAATATAGTTCGTAATAATTAATTAAAATTTGAGATTTTTAATTAAATACTACTAGTACAATCCATTAATATTAATAATATAATAGTCTTATCTGGACTATCAATGTGTTGATATTGCAATAAAAGTACTTTATTAATTCAATTATATAGGATTGGACCATACATGATTTGAATCTCACATAAATTTCGTTAACTATTAAGAGTTCAAATAATGTCACTAGATAATTATATATATATCTTAATTAATCCTGAGTAATTGTAGACTCATGTTTATAATATTAAGTTCTTTAACATAATTGTTAAAGGTTTATTTTTTAAATAGATCGAAATACTTGTATCTTGGAACCATGATGAGATGAGTAGTTGGAAAAGTGACTTACAGATATGGAATCCATTCATTCCATTAGGAAGCTAGAAAGATGATTCTCTTGTGTATTAATTTAGGACTTGAACAGTTTAAGTACTCAATTTATAATAGATTTATAGATTAATTGTTCATTAAAGAATCAATGATACACAAANATTCAATAAATATATTAATTAATCTAATTAATTAATATATATATATATAAATAAAAAAAAAGCTTTACGTTTGATTTATAAAAAGAAACATACGGTTCAACATATATATATATAACGATTAATTAATATAATTTATTTATTTATTTATTAAATAGTTTAATATATATATATATATATATAAAGAAAATCTTAGTAGATAACATACTATACTGCGCATTATTTTCTACAAAACTTTCATAACTCAGAGAGAAAAAGAAGAGAGTTTTCATATTTTTTATAGAACAAAATTTTACAATCTCATATATTGAGAATATTGTTAGGACTTAAAGTGTAAGTTTTGAGAAATTACACGTTCATCTAATTATATATGAAGTTTGGATTGAAATATCGTGATTTAGAAAATAAAAAAATCAAAATTCACTGATATGCTACAAGAAGTATTATATTTATTCTCTTTGTATGTTTTTATTCACTACGAATTAATATTATGCATTCATATAATTAATTGTTTTGAAAAATATTTTAAATATTCTGAACCAATTTTCGGTTAAAAAAATCATTTTTAAAACCAATAAGTAAAGTGTAAGCTTTTAAACTATGCATGATCTTATTATCCACGCAATACGCATCCTAACACATCTTCCTTTAAAATACAGTACTCAATTAAAAGAAAATAAATCTCCCATCATATTATATTAACAACGCCCTTTATTTCATTTGATACGACTAGACTAAACCAATGAAATCTCACCTGTCTCTCACTAAAATATTTCCTCCTTTTGCATTAATTTTTTTTTTTTTGAAAAGAGAAAACATTTTCCTCCTTTTTCTCCCCAAAGCTAACTAATATAACTTTTACAAATACCTTTTTCTTTACTCGAAACAGTCAACATATCAAAAATATAAACAATTACAAAGCCATTATCCATTGATCCAATTCCATTCGAACCGAATCTTGTGTTCTCCAAAACAAAATTAAACTATTTTCGTCCGGAGGTCCTGCAAAGATATTATACTAGTTTAAGGAAATTTGAATAATAGGAAGATTTCTAAGGTGGAGGTGTGCCCTTGGTGTGCAAAGGAGACGGGGAGTAGCTGTCATGTCCATGTGGACTGCCGAAAGGGCTGAAGCGATTTGGAATTGGAAACTCAAATATACATACGTGTTAAGGAAAGTGTCAAGGCAAGTAACTTTTTTATCTGATTATTGATATTGGAAAGATTTTTTCTTGATGATAAGCTTTGCTTCATTTTGGTTACATTTTAATTTATCTGATTTGATAGAAACTCTAGAGTTCACGAAGGAAAAATGTGCGGACCCTGATATTATATATATATATATATATATATATATATATATATATTTTTTCCCAATATCTCGGATTTTCTTTAAGAGTTAGATGTTGATGCTAAGAGAAAGACTCAATGTGTTAAACAATTCTCCTTTAGATGATCTTTCTGAACTGAATTGTGATGCGACTCTGAGTCGGGAGGGCAACGTGTGCCTAATTTCTATTAGCATGATTGCTCAATATTGATACAATTCCTACGATTATGTACTAATTAATTAAAAAAACACTTGTAAGTGTTAGGAATCTGATTGATCTATATGTTTAATGCCTAAAATCTCACTTTAATAAAATGTCTGAATAATAATAAAAATAATTATTTTAAATTGGAATTCATTTTCCCATTCCAGGAAATTAGTTGGAATTTTTTAAATTCGGGGGAAAAGCAATTGTCTCTCATAGAAGAATTTTACTATATGAAAAGTTTCTACAATCACATAGACTTTTCTCTTTTATACCCAATGACGCTAATATACCTAAGTACTTTCTCACAAATATTCTCTCACTCACACCTTATACTACCACGCTTTAAAACCTCCTCTTTTACAAAGAAATTATACTCTCTTTGAAAGGAGAAACAAATAGAATGAAGAAATGAAGTCTCTATTTATAGGCCTCGAAAAGTGAGAACACTATTTTTTATTATTGCTATTATAACTGCCTTTTTTATTATTGCTATTATAGCTGGCCTTTTTACTTCTATTCATACATACATCAATAATCTCCTATTTGAAGATTTGATTTCAATCATGTCTTCACATGCGTCTTATCTCATAGTTTATGTTGCTATCATTATCTTTACTGATAATTATATTCCACCATATGAGTATATATATAACTTAGATTGACAAATTCTAAGAATTTTGTCTCAGCTCATGTCGAAAAAACTTTACTGATAATTATGGTGCTGACTCCTACTTTTGGTTTCTCTGAGAATCCATCAGTCATTGACATTATTCAGTACACGCTTTACATCAACACCAAACCAATGCCGCTAATTGTGACACATTTTTATTCATGGCATCTTTGGAGATAAGCAGCATGCCATGAGGATGCATATATCATGATCAAAGGACAAGATCATCGTCTCTATCATAGGAGACAATATAAGCAGTGTCACCAGATTTTGAATTTTTATTTGAACTTGCTCTATTTTTTTTTACAATTTCTTTTCAAGTGCCCAAATTGTCTACACTCTCAGTATATTATATTCTTTTTCATGGAGTTTTTCTTTCTAGTATCAACTGCCAATGTTAAGCTTTCAGATAGAACATTACTTCTACTACTTATCAGCCTTCTTTCTTCAAATAAAAATTTACTTGTGACCTCAGAAAAAACTACAATCTCCTTCCTATGCACCAAAATAAGTTTCACATGCTCATAGAAAGGTGAAAAAAAGCAGATGAATCCCAATACCTTATTTTTATTTTCAATCTTCACTCTAATAGCCTTCAGTTCAGAAATGATACAATTCAAGATACTAAGATGATCAAAAATTTTCATAGTTTTATGCATACGTAATGTATGAAACTGCTCTTTTAGGTACACTCGATTTGAGATACCTTTCGTCTGATACAATTCTTCAAGCTTTCTTCATAAATCTTTGGTCGTCGTTATTCCAAGCACATTTGCAAGAATATTTTTGGCCAGACATATATGTATCGCACTTGCAATTCTCTTATCTAGTTCATCCTAATCTTCATTGCTCATACTGGATTTTTCAGAATCTTTGCCTTTGTAAGCCTCTATGCCTTTCAAAACCTTGTGTAATCCAGATTAAATCAATAAATCCTTGACTTGTATTTGCCACAAGCCAAAAATCGATGTTCCCATCAAATTTCTCAACATCAGCTTTAACTGAAATTGAAATCTTGTTTCCTGACATCTTGCTTCACACTTCTAGTTTGAAAAACTGCTAATAAAATTTCCAAGAAAGATTAAATGTTTAAAATGCTCCAACTTGAACACAAACTTCCTTACATAGAATTTCTTAGACTAACACCAAGCTATAGTGCACTGAAGAGCCCCGCTCTTATACCACTTGTTGGGAATCTAATCGACCCAAATTTGTCACGCCTAGGATCTCACTTCAATGAAATGTCTGAATAATAATAAAAAAATAATAACATGGAATATAAATCAATCCCATAACACAAAAATTTAAATGGAAAACTTCTAAATCATGAGAAAAACTACTATTTCTCATAAAAGAATTTCACTATATGAAAAGTTTCTACATTCACATAGACTTTTCTCTTTTCTACCCAATGATTTTAATATATCTAAACACTTTTTCACAATTATTCTCTCACTCACACATTACAACACCACTCTTTGAAATCTCAACTTTTACAAAAAAAACTTAATCTATTTGAAAGGAGAAATAAATAGAAAATAAATAATTTAATTAGAAGATAGAACTTGAAATGTTTCTAAGTTTGTGGGATTACGAGAATAAAGAAATTAAGCCTATATTTATAGGTCTTGAAAGGTAGTGAGAATACCATTTTTTATTATTGCTTTTGCGGTTGCCATTTTCACTATTAGTATTGCGGTTAGCCTTTTCACTATTATTATTACGATAGTCTTTTTCACTAGTATTATTACGGCTATTTTTTTTACTATTGCTATTACGACTGCTTTTTTACTTCTATTTACAGGTACATCTATAGTAAATATGTTTAGAATTAATTAAAATCACATTAAAAACCTTTAAATGCTAACAAGTGAGTCATATTTGTGTTGTATTGACATGAGAATAACTTATTTAATTAAATGTGTTATATGACTCATTTTTTAGTTAAACAGGTTGATTTAAATATCACTAATTTATTATACGTGTTGATTCGAAATTGACATGAAAAATAAATGTGTCATCTAAATCTATTTATTTTGTATAATTTTCGAGTCTCATTATATAAAATACTACTGGGCCTAGTCAAATGGGCTAGCTATTCTTATGTTGATTTGACTTATTTAGAGGAATATCCTTTTATGGCTAGAAGTAAGGATAAAAAATTTGCCAAAAATTCACCGAAATTTTAGAAAATTTGAATTTTAGAAAATTTGAGGTACCGAAATATCTTTCTGGAGTAAAAGAATTTTGGAAAAATTTCAGTTAAATTTTGGTAAAAATACCTATTTCGGAAACTTGCAATGTAATTTTTTAAGAATTTTGTGAAAATTTTGGAACTTGGAGAAAAATGGGAAGTTAACAAAATTTTTCTTTTTTTTGGATTATGTTTTAAAAGATAACAATTTTACAATTTTTCACACATTTTTATATACAAAATATAAAAATATTTCAATGTATTTTTTAATTATAAATATTATTTTGAACTTTACATAAATTATACCATATATAGCTTGTTTTTTCATGCTTTTTTTTCTTTGAAATATTGTTTTTCGTACTTTAACTCTGCTAACTATGTATACTTCTTTCATTTTAAGCATAGTTTCACAATCCATATACATGCATGCATTTCTAAAAGTATAGTAATTTTTATAATTTTAAATTAAATTAAGCTTACTTTTAATTTTTCAATGTTTTATATAAAATGTTCATGTTTTGTTTGAAATTTCCATTGATATTAATATTTTTTTTAATATTTTCTTAATTTTAGAGTACCGATATTTCCACCTAAACTAATATATTTTTATCCTTGGCTTTGGCTATGAGAATATATGGATCGTGAATACATTGTTTGAGCAATAATAGTGTTTTTTTTTTTCAAATAAAAATAAGATATTTAATCACACCGATAAATTAAGTTTAATACTTAATTATTTACCTTATTGCCACATAGACAAAAGTAACCGCTTTAACAGTTTGCCGTTACTGTAACGTACCTACCATGTAACCAACTCAGCCAAAATCCGCTGCCGCCTCTGACCTGGCCATCGTTTTTCCCGCGTTACTTCCACTTCATTTTTTTTTTTTTTCTAAATTATTATTATTATTATTAATTCATTATCAATTTTAATTAAAGTAAATTCGTATAATACAAGTTTCTTACTAAACTCCTTTTTTTTTTCTTTTTTTTTTTCAACTTATTATATGCAACTAAATAATAAAATGCCGCGTCTCTCAAATAATAATAACAATAACAATAATGATAAAATACCTTCCTCTTGGCCAACTCCAATTCCTGTTCTTTGCTTGCATGACTCAACCAAGAGACCCATTCAACTGTTTTCAAACCAATTCTCCAGACCAAACCCACTCTCTCTCTCTCTCTCTCTCTAGAAATCTCTGCATCTCTCTACTTTGATCAGTTTCTCATGCTCGAATTCTCCAACAATGGCGTCTTTCACCTCCTTCTTCCTCCTCCTCTCTCTCTTCTCTCTCTTACCACTCGCGTTTTCCCAACCCAAAGGTAAAACCATAAACCTCTTTCTCTCTCTCTCTCTCTCTGTCTCTCTCTCTCTCTCTTAACGTTTTCTTGAATTTCTTGCCTTTTTTTGTTTAGGGCTTTTGATTGACTGTGGCGCCGTCACCGACTCTGTAATCGCTGGCCGGAGATGGATTTCCGACGAAGGCTTCAAACCCGGCGGAACCCCCAAGAACGCGACCGTACCGGTCCTCGTTCCGACGCTCTCGACCGTCCGATCGTTCCCTCTCGAGAACAATCTCCACAACAAGTTCTGCTACCTCGCTCGGGTTTACCGCGGGGCCAAGTACATGGTGAGGACGACGTACTTCTACGGAGGAATCAACGGCCGTGATTCGCCGCCGGTGTTTGATCAGATTGTGGATGGGACTCTCTGGAGCGTGGTCAATACGACGGCGGATTATGCTAATGGGAATGCGTCGTTTTACGAAGGGGTCTTTCTTGCCCAGGGGAATGTTATGAGTGTCTGTATTGGGGCTAATACTTATACGGATTCTGACCCTTTTATATCGGCTTTAGAGTTTATCATCTTGAGCGACTCTCTATACAATTCCACGGATTTCCAGAATTATGGTCTTCATTTGATCGCAAGAAACAGTTTTGGGTACAGTGGACCTGCTATCCGGTACGTACAATTTCATGATTTCATTGCTCTGGTTGATGGTTCAATTGGTTTTAATCCATTTTTTCCATTCATGCAGAAAAAATGAAAAAGAATTGGTTAAACAGTAGTTATAATGGTCGTAACAATGCATTAGGCAATAACTTAGCTTTTCTTTGATGGTTCTTTCCTCTTATTTGCTGTCTAGTTATGTTTTCGACTACTTAATGGTTAAACAGTAGTTATGTTTTCTTTATTGTTCTTGACGTGGAAGATAATGAAAATAACAACAAGTGAATTCGATTTATTTGCCAAATTTGCTTGTTTAGCTTAGAAAGTATAGTAATGGTTATCTGTGTACAAGAATCAAGTTCTTTATCGATTTATTTCCCTTTTTTTGATACAGACACTGATTCTGGCCTAAATTGTATAGTAGAATAGAATTTAGGATTCCATTTTGGAATCTGAGTGTTTCATGTCTGCAGATATCCTGACGATGAATTCGACCGGATTTGGGAGCCATTTGGAGGAGAGAATCATACCTTGGCAACAAACAGAAACGTATCTGTTTCTGGTTTCTGGAATCTCCCACCTTTGAAAGTTTTTGAAACCGAGCTGACAACTAATCAAACAGAACCCATGGAGTTAAACTGGCCTCCGGTGTCTCTTCCGAACGCAAATTACTACATTGCTTTGTACTTTGCTGATAGCAGTACCTCATCATCAGGGAACTCAAGGGTGTTTAACATAAGCATAAATGGCTTTCAATATTACCCCGGTTTAAAAGTGACTCCAGCAGGCGTTGTTGTCTTTGCAACTCAATGGCCTCTAAATGGTTCTACAAGTATTAGTTTGACCCCTTCTACAGGATCAAACTTTGGTCCTTTGATTAATGCTGGGGAGGTGTTCGAGGTGCTCACTCTTGGAGGAAGAACTCTTACCCGAGATGGTATGGTACTCAGAAACTTGGATTCCATCCTAGAAAGCTTTTTATGCTATTTTTAAACATTTCTAGAGCTCATCCAAACAGGCACCTATCAAGCTGATATTCACACAAATTAATTTAGTAAATAGCATGCCTTTTTAAATGCGATTTCTTATAGTTTGTAAATAGCTGGAGTGATTTCATCTCTTGCTGCTAATTTGTCTGTTTTGGTAGTATCATTTGCTGACAAGAACTACCTTTATTATCACAGTAATCGCTTTGAAACAACTGAAAGACAGTCTTCAAAACCCTCCACGTGATTGGAATGGTGATCCTTGTTTGCCTCGTCAATATTCATGGACTGGAATTACCTGTTCGGATGGCCCTCGGATTCGTGTGCTTACTCTGTGAGTTTGGACTTGTAGCATAGTCAATATTTTGTGCCTCTTATTGGAAAACTCTGGTTTTTTTCTTTATTTTTCTTATTTTTCTCGAGAAATAACTTGTTATTTCGTTGCATTTCAGAAATCTGACAAGCATGAACCTTTCTGGAATGCTACCATCTGGTATTGCCAATATGACTGCACTGAACGGCATGTAAGATATCAAGCATTAATAAACTTACTAACTAGAATTAGAGACAGTAATTTGCTCATTGACAATCTCTTGCTTTTGGCAGCTGGCTTGGGAATAACAGATTATCAGGAACCATTCCTGATCTCAGCTCTTTAAAGAGGCTAGAGATACTGTAAGTTATTGCAACCCATTATCCTTTGTTTTCTTAATGAATATTTCATTGAAGAGGCCAGAGATACTGAAAATTTCGAAGTACTAGTTTTTCTTCTTCTATAAAGTGATCAGTTTCCCCTTTGGGGTTTGCTTGTTTGGAACTTTTCTACTGCATTGACTTTGTCATCTGAATGGCTGGAACTTGGGATACCTTCTCAATCATGACCTATTTCGTGGAATATTATGTTTGGCTTTCCTAATCATTTTATTCTGCAATTTTTTAGGCATTTGGAGGATAATCAGTTTACTGGAGAAATCCCCTCATCCCTTGGGTACATTGAAAGCTTGCGAGAACTGTAAGTTAAACTTGTCTTTTCTGCATAAATATTTGCTCCTAATTCTATTGTATGGCGGTATTGATTTGAGTTATTGCGGGCCATATTGTTAGCCATAGCCTAATGACTTAGTTGCAATATGGTTGTTTATTGTTGTTAGTTTTTATCTCTCAGACATAAGTTGCTATCTACTAAGGGAGATATTTTCTGCTTTAGTCTTTTTGTATCCGGAAGTTCTCCATTTCCTGTGCTAATTACACCTTTCCTGTTCTGTGTCTTCTTCAGCTTCTTGCAAAACAACAATCTGACTGGTCGTATTCCAAGTAGCCTAGATGGAAAACCTGGACTGGATTTAAGGTAGTGTGTCATCTCTGTCAGTGATTCAAATATTGCCAACTTCTTTCTATACGCTAATTGTAACACTTTACTTAACAGGGTCGCTGGAAATCTACTCTTGGCGCCTTCACCTTCTTGATAAGTCATAGAGTCAGAAGTAAAGGAGCCATGGCCACTTTGTTCAAGAAAATTGAACCAGAGATTTGCTCATAGTACATAATATTCATAGTGAGCTCCATACATTTCACTTTTAGTACTTTGCCGGAACTTTGGCCTTGTCAGTTCTCCAATCAGCTAATCAAAAAGATATTTTACTCAGTTTCTTTAGTTTTGACTTGCTCGAAGGTNGGGTTGGTGTTAGGGTTGGGATTGGGGGTTGTTTGGGAATTCATAGTTGTCTAGTTAATTGTTTGCGAGTCTTATTCTTTTTTATTTTCTTGGTTCATCTCTGTATTTGTATTTGTATAATTGTTCATATACAGATATTCATTCTATAATTGTTCATATATACAGATACTCATTTGTCAAACTAATGATTTTCATCATTTTCATTACGAATATACATGAACCTGATTATGTAGTGAGTGTCCATTATGTCCTCGCATCTGAAATCTTGTGTCCATATATTTGACAAGCTACTTCAAGCTTAATGTTGACATGGGCCGTCAACTTGTTATGCGTTTCACGTTCATAAGTGGAGAAGTTGTGTCACCAACCTTTGATACCCTTTGTCCAATTCCATTATTTTTCTTTTCTTTTGGGAAAATTATATTTGATATTTTGTTTCTAATATTCTACTCTCGAGAACGAACTATAAACTATACCTCAAATGTTACAATTTGTTATTTTAAGACTATGTCAATTTATGTTTCTGCTATATCCCCAATCTGCTGTAGAACACAGGTTTACCCCATATGCACAGAATGCGAACCATATTACAAGAATAATGTATAATCCCTTGACTAACATTTTTCACCATTAGATTCTTTGCCTGCTATACCTCATTATTTTTAGCCGTTTGATTCGATGACCCTGCATCTGTTTGTGGCATGATTCATCTTTTCCTGTTTGTCTATGATAAGGGGAATTCAAAAAATAAAAAATAAAAAAGATACAAATTGAATTTGCTAATAGCATCCAACAAGACTACAAAGTCAGAATTTACATTATGATACTTCAGATCCACCATAATCAACATTCTAGACAAGGAACATAAGCAGTAAAAATTTAAAGTGAAATAAAAAAGATATGATAAAAGGGATTAACATATCAGACAACCCTGCAGATCCGACCATCTTTCTCAGCTACAACATTCTCATCCTCACCTCTCTAATTTTCCTTTCTTCAAAGGGAACAAAGGAGGCAATGCACTGCTGCTCTTCATTTGTGTGCAAATTGGTACATTAATCATTGGTCTTATCCTAATAGTAGCTGATCTTGTCCTTTCCAACCCTTTCCTTACCCCCTTAACATGCTTCTCTCTGTGCCTCGAGCCTTCCTTGCTTCCTTCATCAGCTGAAGCTATATCAGCTAGTGAGCTTGACGAAGACGATGAAGATGATGACGAAGAAGACGGCGACAAAGTCGAAGCTCGTTGCTTCTTCAACCTCAGCAACTCTTTCCACAAAACAGTGCACTTAGGTGGCCTTGGAGAAGGGTCATCATCAACAAACCAACTTACTCTACTACTCTCTTCTTTGCTCACCTCTTCCTCCTCCTCTTCTCCCTCGGAATCTTTGATTTTGAGGCTGACCTTGTTGAGCTTTTCGGCATGCTGCATCTGCCAAAAGGGAAGGAGCTTCCCTTCATAGAAAAGCTCATCTGCAGTTATCATAGAGTGGCTGCTTAGATTGCTTGAGAGAAACTCGAACTCTGGATTACGTGCCTTTTGGTTATCAGTACTGCACTCTAGTATCTCTCTTTTGCTTGGAGAGTTTGGACTAATGGAGATGAAGTTATTGTCATCAAGGAATTCAGCTGAGAATGAGATTCTTGGACTAGAAGTTGGCTCAATGGATCTAGAGGCTGCTGCTTGAGCAGTTTTAAGGGAGACCATTTTGGTTGTGTTTTGGATTCAAGAAGAGGAAGGCGGAGTTTGAGTTTGGTTATAACTCGAGTGTTTGTGTTTTTGAGTTCTGAGAAAAATGCATGAGCTTTTGTTGATATATAAAGGGAAGCATATATTATTAATCTGTTTACTAACTTTAACCTTTTGTTTTGTTGTTGTTAGTGAAAGGTTTGGACGGTGAGATTATAAAAACTAGGCGGTCTGGTGAAGCCGAAACAGGAGAGGTAAGGCTTTGTTTAGAAAATAGGAGTAATCACATGGACACCTGGGGAACTAAATGACAAAAAGGCTTTCTACACCACAGATTTGCATGCATCAGGTTAGTCTTGTATTTTTCTTTCTCAATTCTTTTGAATCCCAATGCAAGAAGAAAATTTAGAAAATGAAATCGAAATTTCCCTTTGTTTTTTCTCGTTGAAGTTTTTTGGCTTTGAAATTTCAGACTGACAGTAATGTACTTATCTTTTTATTCTTTCTTTATGATCTTAAATGCAACTGTATTATTGAAAAACTAGTATCCCTTATTGAAGCTTTTTTCTCTTTTGAACATCAAAATTTGGACAGGGATCTTTTGCTTCACACAGACAAGGGAAAAAATAAAGTTGGAATAAGAAAACTTAAAACTAAAACTAGTTTATAGCCCTTATAGCATAGTGGCAATTGATTATTAGAAATGGATTAGTCAAATGGAGATAAGCTTTGTTAGTTTGACCTGCCCTACTAAAAGGGATTATAACATGGGAGGGGTCCTAAGCATGTGGGCACATGAGAGTAATTTCCTGCCATGTGAGAGCTGAATCATAGATATATGACACAACCCTTGATGACCAAGATACCCTTTTGAAGAGCTTGACTGTTTCTGGTATTTTCTTCTAATTTCACAATCTGGGTTGGATTTTATTGTCATCTTGGGGAAGCTTTACAAGTGGTAGATATCATGTCCATCGCTTCCATTAAGATTTGGGCAGGTCTAATTAAATCAATACAGCTAATAAACACAAGGGGTAAATCTTCTTATTATTGTATTTACATATCTAGGTTGTGCTTTCATTATTTTATAGCAGCTCATAATGCTGGGGATTATTTAATCCTTTTCTGTTTCTATAATTAATTCGTTTGTTTAGGCCTTGTTCTATAATTGAGGGAGACAATAATGTTTAGGTGTTCAACAGCCCTCGTAAACAACAAAAATTGAACATGTGACTGGTTAAAAGGTTAAGATATGGAAGAGATTTGGTTAAAATAAAAGAAAAGTTTGAACCTCTTTATTCCATTAAAAGGTGGTGATTTATAGTGAATAAAGGATTAATCTTTTACTTCTTAACCAAATTCCCACAAACACTTCAAGCAAAAAAAAAAAAAAATATCTCACAAACACAAAATGTTCTTGGAAACATAGAAAAATGAATGTACAAAAAAAATAGTGCTATTAGTGTGTATGTAATAACTAATAAGAGTAAAGCAGTCATAGTACTGTGTGAAGAGCCAGCAAAACTCTGGCATTTAAAAAATAATAACTGAAACGACATGAATTATCACAGTGGATTCAGATGCAGTTATACGCGTGGAATCAACAAATGGGGACCCTAATGGATTGAATGGCAAATATGTAGTACACATATTTTAAGCACAGAAAAATTTAGTTACACTTGTCTGCTCCAAGAGGAAAAAAAAAAAAAGAAAAGAACAAGGGTTTAATAGACAAGCAAAGTATCTTACTGTCACTTATAAGAACACAAAAAATGAGGGTGTTTTGAGCATTATAAAGGATAGAACGGTGATTGACTAAACCAAGAAAGAGTCCAAAGCCAAAGCAAGCAATGTGGCAAAACTGTACTGGAGTGGGGGACCATAGACCAATCTCATTAAATTAAAGCTGGGTTTACTCTGGTTTCATGCAAAGCCCAGCTGTTAGCATTTAATATCCGTTTAAATTCTCAATGCTAAATCATTAAGCACTGTACCGTAGCTGACTAGCTGTTAGTGAGAGAGAGAGAGAGACTTTGACCCTTTACTAGTTTTTTTGTTTCTTAAATAACGACAACAATAATAATAATGGGAAGTTGGGGAATCCGTTGTCTGGCATAGGCTGAAGAATCAGTGTGGATTGAATGGCCTGGTTTTTGCTCTGGAATGAATAGCCTGGTTTGGATTCAGTTAATTGAAACCGTAAGGCTTTTTAAAGTGACTTTGAGACTCTGCTACTTCTGAGACTAAGCAGGAGTACCTAACAAAAATATTGTCATTATGTACTAAGTATTGTCAAAGAGTGATATAATCAAATGAAGAATAGGCAAACAACTAACATGGCTCACCTTCACCTTATTTGTAAGTGAGAGGGAAACGGAAATGAATCTGATTAGCAGTGTTTTCGGGAAAAATGCTTTTCTAGAGTAGTTGGATGAATAATTTTGCTTTTAAGAATGCCGCAATGCTAATGACGAGTAGTCATTATATTAGTAACCGATGATTGTTACTAAAAAAGTCATAAACTTATCGTTATATATATATATATATATATATATTAATTACTCATCATTACACTTCTTAAAAAACATTCAATTTAAAAAATAGTCCTAAAAAATCGTTTTTGCCCAAATTACTAATAGATCAAATTTCCAGAGGGAAACTTAAGGACGTTAACCATGAAGTAATACCAGTTACATTTTACCATATAATATTATCAGGATAATCTATGCAGACAAACAGTTTATTATACTATATCGTTTCTTCTTCTTTCTATTTTTTTTTTTTCCTGCTTGACTCTTTAAACCAAAAGGTGGCTTTTGTACTGGTCATGTCCTGTGGTTGGGCCCAGAGGGCTTCAGCAGCAGCCAACTTTGTGGCATCTTTATGCAGAAGGGTGCCCCAGGCAGACTTTTGGATAACCTATATATATTGGGCCTGCCCTTTGGAGGACATAAAAATATTCGTATTGTATAAAATTATTAGTAGCAATGGGAAGCATATTTGGTTACTTGAGCATCATTATAGGGCCGTGATCGTAGGATTACATCTACTCATCCTCTTATTTGCTTAGGTCTGCTGTGCCTGAAAAGTTTCACATATTATAACTTGATGGTCTAAAAGAGCTTTTATACATAGATGAACTTGATTGTATATAAACTATAAACAACTAGCATATAGAATAGAAGGAAAATGTTTACTTACACATCCATACTATATATAATTAAAAAAAGGGAAGTTTTATCTTATATATTCAATATATATGATGAAGAATCCTAAATCCTAGGCATGCAGCCATTACTTATTGAGAAAATGCAGGCATTACTTATTGAGAATCTAACTATTTTTTTTAAGCGAAATATTTAATGGACTGATTGCCCCAATTAAGATGGAGTTCAGGAGCAGCTCTTATGGTCAAGTATGCTGTTTGTTTCATTGTTTGGCACCTCGAGCATGTTCAGTTCTGAGATATATATGTGTGTATANGTAATTTCATCCTTATATTATTATGTTTTAAAAGTAACCATAAAATTATATAAATAAAGAAGCAAGAATGCAAAGCATAAGTTTCAAGCACCAAAGCTGCATGAATGGCTTTAATATTCACAATTTCTCGTATATATATTTCTCTCATCTATATAAGGGATGCTGATTAATCTTTCAACTCTACAACTAGAAAGACCCACAAGTTAGGTTGAAACACAATGTAATAATTGGGTTGTAATTTTCAAATGACCAGAAAAAAAAAATTAAATGGATACAAATATCAATAAACTTTGCCTGTACTTTAGAACTGGAGTTAATGGGGTTAACCAACCTTGGCATAGACTCATAATTAGCACGCAAAAATTTGACAAAATGTAGCAGTTTTGGGCAACCTAGAGAGTTGTTATGACTTACGAGAGACAAAGAAACTAGCATATTTTATGCTTTTCAACCATCCAATGATTGTTGGCTGATTTTTTTTTTTCTTTTTCCTCTATGGTAAATGTTGGGTGATAAATAGTTGAAGTGGTTGGGGAAAACACAATCCCAAGGGCAGCCAAAATCAAAATAAAGAAGGGAAATAAATTAACACAGCTAAATTGCCTAAGGAGGGATCAAAACACTAATTATTTCAATTTCGTTATCCAAATTCTAGCATTGCAATACCCTATTTCTATTTGTCTATCTCTTCTCTGTCACGTTTCCAATGACCACTTTCTTACTTTTCACAACAACACGCGTAAAAATTCCAAACAAACACATCAGTCTATGTAGCATCAGTCTTTGACTATGGCACAAATAACAAGTTATCCATTAATAATCAAACTCTAAAGCAATAACTTATTCAAATAAAATCTTACCACATAAAAGTTACCTAAAAGATATCGAAATTCTTTTAAGCATGTAAATTAAGCAAAAAATAAATAAGTAAATATATATAATTTTTCAAGTATCCCAGCACACGTTTCTGGTTCTGTAACATATACAAGGCATTTATAGAACTCGTAACGCCAAAGCTAGATTAATTCAATTTTATGCTTTTTGTTGCCGCCATTTATAACGGTTGGTGAGTCCATTTTTCCAATTGGTTGTAACATCCTATCATAGCATCAAGAAATTAAGGGGACAAGTTTTCTATAAGATATCGTATCATAAATTAATTATCTACCCGATCCATACATAATCACGTTCCTCATTAATATTCCAAAGTTTCAACTTCTAAGTTCGTCAAATTTCATTCTGAAACATCAAAACTAAACTAGCCATGTGGTTTCTTTAATTCAAATTTGTTTTAAGGTGACTAACTGACCAAGTAGTACGAAGAGATATATGTAGATTGATGTTTAACATTCATGTAGAGACGTACACTCATCTTATCACTTTCGAAAAGAGTTGAGTTTTAGGTCGTCACGTATCTTGAAAGCCCAAATCATAAGTGTCAATTGCTAATAACTCTACCGTGATTCTTAAAAGAGAATATTATATCGTTGTTAAGGACTTAAACACCCTAATTTTCTTACTAGCAAGAGCAGTAAAACAGAAAACAAAGTATGTTCGTTATGTTCGTACACACCCCACGACCAAAATATATATGTGTGAAATTCTCAATATATATACTACCCTTGCTAAAATTTTGGCTCGGAGCAGACACAAGAAAGTCTTCCATGTGACAAAATTGCATTGAGGACGAATAAATAAGTAAGTTCTTCGCATCGAACAATTATATGCTGATTGTTATAGTCCAATCATACAAGAATTCGTAACTATATGATCTCTAATCCAAAATCGTCTAGATGGCGACTATCGTTAGCAAACCCATTGAATATCACATATTGGCCATCTCTATCTGGTCCAAAAAGCATGAAACTAATCTCACTCCACTGTAAGTGGAGAGAGAGAGAGAGATAGATAGATATATACACACATATAAATCCATAATAAATATTGACACACAGCAGGGAAGGCATGTGACTCCTTGATCAGGAAGTTGTGTTTGCCATAAGATAGTACCACAAATACCGCTCTTCGCTCTTCTTCTTCTTTTAAAATACACTCAAACAAGCACGTGAAAAAAGGAAATGAAAAACCCATATGTCAGATTATAAATGAAAGAAAGGGTGTGTAAGAGAATTAAAAAAGAGAAAGAGGACCACGTCAAATATGGCAGTATGTGTGATGGCATGTGACCTGTCTCTCTGTGTGTGCCGCTTTTCCATGTGGAACCCCTTTTAATCTTGACAACTAGAATGCCCATATATATATCCAAACCATATTATTCATGTCAAATATCACTTTACATCATTGTCTTTTTCCAAAACAGTTCCCCAAAAAAAAATATATTGCTTTATAATACTCATCAGTCACTGTCACTAAACCCTGCTTGGCTGCAAACTATTTTTGGCTACTAATTATATATTCCGTGTTATAATGAAGCCAATACAATCACATATGTGTCCATGAGAAAAAGTTAGAGATAGAACGTAGAACATTTGTTCATCAATTTTCCAGATGAATTTTTTTTTTTATTTGAAGGAGACTCAAATTTAATTAATGGATTTACAACTTCTTTTTTTTTTTTTTTCTATTATTAAGGTCAATCATATGCTAGCTACAAAGCGAGTAAAACAACTATAAATTTCATCAGTCCATAGTACATAGCGGAATGCAGAGCATAACTAGATTTTGCCAATGAATGAGCCATTCTGTTTTGTAGTCGAGAAAAAAAGTGACTAATAACCACCCGCTTGCCATTAATACTCAATAAAAAGTAGTAATGTTATTAATTTGTTTAAATTTGAAAAGAAACAGCACTCGTACTTGGGTTAGGCTAGTGTAGTTTTCTTGTATAGTTTATTATTATGATTATTTATTTTAAGATTTGACAATCTCATTAATGAACTGAGCGGAAAATACGACTTGTGCTAATATATAAATGCTAACTTATCCTTTTCGGAACTCAAGCAAAATATAGGGAAAATTTGGTCATGTATGGGACAAGTTAATGACTTGTCTAGTTTTATTTCTAAAGATACCAACCTCAAGTTTGAATTTAGCTAGACAACTTTGAAAATATAATATCTTATATATATATAAATTGGTATTGAACTTCAAAATACTTATGAGTTATGATATTGAAGGGAAAAGAAAAAAAGACATAAGAAAATATAAACAAAAAAAAAAGAAGAAAATAAAGAAGAGCAAAGCACCAAAGATAATTGATTGGGCCTTGAAAACGATATTACGACATTCTATCACTGCTAATTTGCACTAAATTAAGACTGTGGGGGCAAATTAATTAGTAGTACAGCATGGTATGGGCTTCTTATTTCAATCAATACTACCTAATGCATGGAAGATGTGTAGTTCAGCTCTTCTAGCTAATGTGTAGCATGTTTGGTAACCAAATAAAGAAATAAATATTCATGAAAAGTTATTTTACCCTCAAAATTATTTTTCTTTTTTATTCTCTTCGTTGATCTAATATATAGAGTCTACATCATCAAATTCCTCACCATTATAATTTTATGGTTGCTATAAATGTCCACGTACTTATGTCGCTTAATGAGTACTTCTTTGCTTTTAAGCCTTTTCACTAATAGATTGGACGACTATATTTGCACCAACATGTTACATGTGAACTATATAAATATATATATATATATATATATATAATTCTTTTTAAAATGATTATAAACATAAATTACATCCATAATAAGAAAAGTACAATGGTGGATCTAGTTAGGAATAAAGAAGTCGAATATATTAGCTACCAAAAATAAAATGCAATACTAATTAAATTGAAATGATAAATTGTGTCACGCGTAACAATTATGTTATGCGTAATTGTTGTATCTCGAGCCAACTATTATCAAGAAACAATCCTACATCCCGTGTGAATTTACTGTGTTATGAAACTGAATGAACCATAATATTCACCATCTCTTAATCAATAATTACATTATCATTGAAATTGTTGTATCTCGAGCTAACTATTATCAAGGAACAATCTCACATCCTGTGTAAATTTATTGTGTTGTGAAGCTGAATGAACCATAGTATCCACCGTCTCCTAATCAATAATTACGTTATCATTGAAGGAAATATCGTGTATAATTATAAAGTTAAAAAAGGTAAGATACTATAGTGCTGAAATATCAACCACAAATATATCCATATGAAATATCATTCAAAAATCCGCGAGCAATAACTTATGTGGCCAAAACTCTCTTATTCGAGCAAGAGGTATGGGTTCAAAATCCATCTTCCTTTCTCTCACTGCTAATTTGTAATTTCAAAAAAAATAAAAAAGAAATATCATTCAAAGTTAAAGTCCGTACTCATAAATATATTGATAGATACAAATTGTTCTACTTGCACCGTATATTGCCACGTACTCTTACTATTTTGGTGTGTGCATTAATGGAACCATGAAGGGGTGGCAAAGTTTTGATTGCGAGCGGGCGGATCTCTATTCTCTGTGCATGTCCTCACCGTGTCTTTGGTGGGCCGTCGGGGTGGGAACAGGCTAGATTCGGAAAAAAAATCTGTGGATCAATCTTCTGGTAGTACCAACCACCAATTCGTGACAGGTGGATGGCCCTGATTGGTCCTTAACCAATCATCAATTTCACCGTACAATGTACTGAATCAATAATAGAGTTACACTTATTCAGCCGCATCTAGTGCGCGTACTTTCACTTTCTTATTTTTAATTTTTTGACCAACTGTCAACGAAAAAATAAAAGGTTGTACTTTTTTTTTAATTACTAAGGACTATTGTCATTAGTTTGATACGGTGAATCATGATTTCACTTTTTTTTTTTTTCATATTTTAGATGCATCTTATTTTCTTTTTATCTCGTTAAAACATCTAAAAATAAAATTATTTTAGTTAATATAATATTTATTTTATTTCATTCTACTAAATTAATCAAATAAAGAAATATTATTTATATTCTCATTTTAATTTCACATAATTATAATTCTCATTATTATTCCTATTATATTTCACTGATCAAACACGACCTAAAGGGTATCTTTTTTGACTTACAATAAAAAGTGTAACATTTTTTCTTTTTAAAGAAAAGTGTAAAAATAATTGTTTCCAGTAGCAAGAGCAAGATAAATTAAAATTAGTGAAAAGATTTGCTAGCCAATTCGCGAAGGATATGATACATTATTTTTGCTTTTTGCAAAATGAGTTTGCTTCATAATTATTGTTGGTCCAATCTATATTCTATATACTGATAATGATATGCATGTAGCACATTTAACATGTCAAGTATTTTTTGGATATTGTTTTGAGGAAAAAATAAATAAATAAAAGATTTTTTTGACAATGATTGTCAAACTAATTTAGAAATATTTTATATTGTGCTTTTTTTTGACATTGTATGTTGTGCTTTTGTTATATTCTATTGTTATTTTAGAAAATATCCGAGAGGAATTTATGATAATGATAATTTTATGTCCTAAGACTTTAGATAATCTGAAAATAAAAAGATAACGTATTATAGGCTTTTTACTCTTACTTCTATCAATTGTTGTATTTGGCCAATTGGTTTAGCTGAAAAACCAAAATAATTCTATTAAACCATTTTTTGCATTTCCATTTACAAAATTTAATTATATAATGAGATGCTATGTAGTGCATAGACATACAAAATTTGACCACCGACATACAGATTTTCGTTTTGAGTTTTTTGTATTGTTTTTTTTTTCTTACCCTTTTTGGGAATATTCATTTTTACTAATGCATGGCCTACATATAATAAATGCCCCAATTATTATTTTTCAAATTCGCAATTTAATACAAAATTAAAGTTGGCATGCATATTTGGTAAATATTGTAAGGAGAGAATTTTACATACACGCGCTCAAGAAAGAGAGTGGAATCGTGCGAGCAATTCAAATTTAAATTTTGGAAAAATCCGTAGACTGATAGTTCATGGCTGCTTCATGAATAATAAATACAACATTTGGACTTAGCTAGCTTTCTGAGCTCTGAAGCTTCATTTAAGCTTTCGCACATGGCCGACTAAGACCAATGAAACCAATAAGAAATTTCTCTTTATTCTATTTTATTAATTATTGTTATTACTATTATTATAGATCAATTTTTTTTAGAAGGAACTAGGATCAATATTTTTAAGAGTAATAAAAGGAGAAAAATGGGGAGAATAATACATAAGCATAACGTTTCCACAATAGCTTAGCTGAGCTAGAAAAACGGCTAGGTCATCTTAAAAGATGTGACAATCGAATCATATTGCGCATCCAACAGAAACCTCAAGTGCACAACTCCATGCTAAATAATTTTTACGTATTCAGTAAAAAAAAAAAAAAAAAAGAATGACATATGCATCTAAAAGAAACGACGAAAATGTTACAAATTCCAAGACTTAAACATTCACAGACTTCGATTCTCCTTTTCTGAGAACAAATCCAATTCAGTGTTACAGAAATACCATTACATAATTCACATCCAGCACCAATTATCCCATCACCCAAAAAAAAAAAAACTATTTTTTTAATTTTTTAATTTATTTTTTTTTGTTTGGCTTCTAAATAACATGATTTAAGCTATTGCCAAAGATACACTCATCCTAGAAAACAAACACATAGATAAAGACAAGACCTGAAAATTGAAAAATACTCAGACCAGTTAATTAACTATAGCACTTTTAATAATCAAGTTTACGTTAATAATAATATTATTATTATGCAATAACAATAATAAACTCAAATCTCGTTACTGACCATAGTCTTGTTCTGAACCAAAGAGTTCTTGCAATGAGCAATAGCACCTTGAATGGCACTCTGTAGTTCCTCCATTGATGATGACGTGGCCCCATAATAATACATGCCGCCGCCGCCACCACCTCCGCCGCCGCTAACGCCGGCGAACCCCGGCCGGCAAAGCACGCCGGAGTGGCTCGGAGAGGACCTTATCGAAGATGGGCAGCTTGAGATGCAGCTTTTCCTTCTCGGGTACCTCAAGTTTCCCGAGAAAGAATGAGAAAACCCTCCACCCTGATCTTTAGTACTCCTCTTGTTATTACTACTCAATGCTTGATCCGCACCTTTAGACGACGACGACCTATCCGTTGACTTTGACGAAAACGACGTCGTTTTGATCGCTGGAGCCGTCATTATACGACCGAGTTTTTGTCGTCGTTGATGCTCATGATACTCCTGCACCGCTCGTTCTTGTTGCTGCTGCTTTTGGGATAGTTTCTCGTACAAGGGCTTCACTTTCTTCAAGTACTTCCTTATAACATCCTTGGCGGTGGCGCTCATCCTCTTAACCGACGACCCGGATACGTTATCCGGGTGTTCGCGTGGCGCTTTGGGCTCGGCGGCGGCCTTCTTGAAGACCGACGAGAATCTCGCTAGCGAGAAGTACTTGTTGCTTTTCTTGATGTGAGCGGCGGCATTAATAAAATTGGCGCCGCCGCCACTAGAGGTGGTAAGACGCTTGAACTCTTCGTCCTCGGTAACAGAGCTAGGCCTAGAGGAGGAGTTGCACGACTCCGAGGCGGAGGCGGCTAGGAGGACGAGGTCGCTGTTTAAGGAGGAGTGGGATTCGTTGGAGGTGGTGCTGCCGGTGGAGTCGCGGGAGGCGGTGGTGGTGGTGTCGGAGGAGGAGGAGGTGCTGGAGGAGGCGAGGAGGAGGGTGCGGACCATGGAGAGGCGCGGGGAGAGGTGGAGGGGCAGCAGCTGGCCCTTGTAGAAGAGCTCGTCCGCGGGGCGGCAGAGGGCGGTGGAGGACTTCCGCGGCGAGACGGAGATTGTGAACTCGAAATCGGACGAGGACGAGGACGAGAACGAGTGCGACGGCGACGGAGGAAGTGTTTGGGATTTAGGGTTGTTGTAATGATGATTATGGTGGTGGTGGTGGTGATCTCCTTCTCTTGCTCTCCTCCCCATATTTGTGGCTACATTATCTCTATGAGGAGAGGAGAGTATGTTGTGCTTATATTATTATTGAGTAGGAATAGTGCTAATGTGTCATGCAAACTTTGGGGAGATTATTAATGGAGGCTTTATGTATTAGCTAGTTTGGTTTGGTTTAGTTTTTAATTCTTAATTTTAGGGTGGTTAATTAATTTTGTGATTTATTTTTAATTAAGTACCCCACGCGCAATGGTGGGGTGTTGAACAGGACACTAAAAAACACGCGCCACCATGCTTGCTGCTTATTATAGTGGTTTAATCTCTTTTTCTTTAACTATGGTTGGTTGTTCGTATGATTCAATTTTTATTTTGTGGGTAAAAATATTTAGCTATTTTTGGAAATCGTAGATCTGAGTTTTTGAAAGCTCACATGGGATATGATGAGAGAATTAATTAACTTGATCATAAAAGGCGTAGCTTCTCTCTCTCTCTCTCTCTCTCTCTCTCTCTAACTAGCTATTTGCTACATAAGCGTGGTAGTAGTCATGTATATTTTGCTTACAATAAGGTTAGGTGTCACGTGTCTTAGACGTGAAAGGTGGGGTTGGATCATGCAGGGTTTATAGTTCTTAATAGAAAGGAGGTTCGACTTTTCGTATGATTAACATTATATAATAAGAATATTTATCTAGGAAAATCTATATATTATGTATAAAGATTATGTGAGCGAGTTACATGGGATCAAAATATAATATGTGACACACACTGCTGTAATTAGTGAGAGCATTGTTGTTGATTCATATTACAGTTGTCCAAGCCAAAACCTATCATTATATCTTTTACAATTTAAGGTCATTAATATATCGGACCACCCCCACTGTGTACAGCTAGCAGATGTGTTTAACTACGCTCTAAATGTTGTATATTTATGATTATTATTGAGGACCCGGAGGAATATATATCGTTGCATGCAGCTTTTTTGTAACTAATATTTTATCGAAAATATATACTTTATAGACGAAGAAAAAGCAATAGATATAGTAGTAATTCAGTACTGCAACACTGCCGTGGCTATTAATAAAGTTATGCTTAATTATTTTGTAGGAATTAAATATTTATATTACGATCTTTATAACATATTGGCGTGGAAATGTTAAAGTGCTTTTAGGATTTTGTTAATTTTTAAAAAATTGTTAATTATTCTTCAGCTTTAATTTTAATTGTTAATTATTTTTAGTGGTTATATTATGATATTGAGGAAGTCAAATTCTGGCTATTAGCTGTGTTTTGTTAATATATATGTAGAGAGAGCTAGCCTAGATTTTGCCTGTGCGTGTATATCAATGGCATGCATTAATTAACTTTAATTGCTTTGCATGGAGGGAAGGGATCAGGGTACTATTAATAATTTTATTTTACTTTCTATTAATGAAATTAATTATGGATAGACTTGTCACTTACTAATCACGTGAGAGAAACGTATCTCGATAATATATGAAAGTATCCATATATAATCACTACATTTTCCAAAACACGGTTTATATATTTGGCCTGAAGTTATTGATTGGTACATAGTACGGTAATCGAACTACAAAGTGAGATGAGATTCTCTAGGCTAATTAAGTGACAATTCCCACATAGGCAACACGCGAGGAATTTTCTTGTTACGTGAAAACAATTTGTTGAGAAGCAACGTCGGAATATGATTATTGGGTCTTTAGGAAAATCGTTACCTCTTCAGTACTCTTCATCAAAATTCGCACCACTGCTTAAGAGTTTTGTTTTACGAGAGTTTCTTTTTAAAGAAAACGATGGAGTGTACATTACCAAGCACTGAAAACAATATATATATATATATACACGTGTACATTATTTTGTGTATATTGGGTAAGCACGCTCCAGTAAACGAAAATTATTACTATTTATTAAATTTTAAGTAAAAAACAATTAAATATTAATATTATAAAATTTATGAAAAATTATGTATTAAATAATTTTATTTTACTCTTCAAATCATTATAAATTTCACAACTATGAATAGTTTTAATTGTTTAAGAGTTTATAATAACAATGAGTGTACGTTACTAAGCACTGAAAATAATATATATATATATATAAGTGTACATTATTTTGTGTATATTGGGTAAGTACGCTTCAGTAAACAAAAACTATTATTATTTATTCTGTCATGATCGAAAATTTAAAATATTTTTAGTAATTTTAGGTAAAAAAATAATAATTAAATATTAATATTACAGAATTTAGGAGAAATTATGTATTAAATAATTTTATTTTACTTTTTAAATTATTATAAATTCTACAATCATTAGTAGTTTTAATTACTTAAGAAAAATAGTCATTAAAGTTTAAGAAAGCTTGTGATTAATTCGTTTGGAAACTCATAAATAATTCATGAATTTTGATAAACTAGGTTCAATTGAAAAATTTAATCAAAAGTCCAAAATAATTTACATTAAATCATTTGTAGTTTCAAGTTCTCAAATTAATAACAAAATCATCCTCCTGCGTCTGCATAATAAATTTACTAATCTTGACTAAATAATTGAACAGAGAAAAAAATTAACGAAATATAGACATCCACTAGGGAAAAGGAGTGAGAAAAGCAAGTACAAACTATGTAACTTGTCAGACTACTGGGATGACTACCTCAAATAGACTAAGATCTGAGAGTGGGAAAAATATGGGATGAGAAAACCTGTATGGTTAATTCCTTTTTCCAAAATTTATTTATAAACAAAGTTTATAAAATAATTGATATCCAGAATTTTCACATATTTAAAACCAAAACTAAAACTACATCATTGTACATATCATAAATCATCTCATCCCATGAGCTCACATCCTTTCATCATAAACCAGAGTAACTCATACTACGTGTGCTAAGTACTTCTTGCCTGATATCTATCCTAGAAAATCGAAGGGAC
This sequence comes from Parasponia andersonii, assembly GCA_002914805.1. NCBI lineage: Eukaryota > Viridiplantae > Streptophyta > Magnoliopsida > Rosales > Cannabaceae > Trema > Trema andersonii. Next base: position 1,682,172 of record JXTB01000002.1, on the reverse strand, counting down.
ACTCATGTGTCTATACCTACCGAATCGAAAGGGCGGATAAATGCCTACGCCTACCGAGTAGGGATAATCAAAAGACCTCGTATAGGTTAATGGGCTCTTACAGAGAGTGAGAATACTGGGTGCCTACTAAATATCGCGATGCCTATAGATGTATCTTATGTGTGATCCTACAATGCATAATAACCATGCATCGAGAAATTAATCAAATTATGCTTTAAAATCCTACTTGACATTATTCTGGGATTTACTGTAACATGGGCAGCACACTGTTGTATTACCCTATAATCACAATTTAAAAATATGTATATATAAAAAATTCACATAGTTCAACCCGTCTATAATCCAATGTATTTTCACAATTTATCAAATTATCATAAAATCACGATTTTTCATAAATTATTTAAAATGTAATTATAAATCAAACAAATATAAAAATTTGGTAATCGAACCTCTACCTTGATATGGTAGTAATACCAAGCAAATGGTGCTTGAAGAAATTGTTGTTGGTCACCTGGGTGTTCGGACAATCGTTTTAAGATTTTGGTAAGTCCATTTGAAGAGATGACTTTTCCATTGAAGCCTTAGATGGATAAACGTAGACCACCACTGAATTCAGAGCACCCAAAATTGCTAGGTTAGATATATAATTTGTCGAAAATGGGTCCCAATACGGAATCCGATCCGTGGCATAAAAAATAACACTATTCACAAGCCTTGGAATTTGTGACATTTCAAAACATAGCGATATTATATATCAAAATTCGTTTCTTGACCTCACTAAGTCTAAATTTGAAATCAAAATTCAATTTCGAGATCCTGAGCCTTAAATAGGCTTTAAATTCGAGAATTACAAAAATGTCTCTTATTAGAATTAAAATGAAAAAGTCAACTTTTTTTGAAAGTATTTAGGAAAATATCATCTTTGTTGAATATTTACAAAAATAATACTTTTCTAAAAATACTTCAGAAAGTATCATTATCACAAAAGTATTTAGAAAAGTATCACTTTCGAAAATATTTGAAAGTAATCAATTTTGCTAATTATTTGTAAGATTATCATTTTTGCGTAAATATTTAAAAAATAAACACTTTTCAAATCTGAGCCAAAGGCCCAATCTCAATAGTAACATATTTTTGACAAGGATAGCACTTTTGTTTGGAATTAGAAAAATGCCACATTTTGCAATTTGAAAATTAACACATTTCTGGATACCATTTTGACTTTTACTAATTGCAAACTTTCATCATTTTTATCCCTCATTCACCTCATATAATTACTTTTGGTATAATATACAAAATATTTATTAAAATATCACTTTTTTACAAACTTTGTAAAATAGCCAAAACAGTGAAAAATCTTACGGGCAACGAGTTAATGGCCGGGACCGATTAGAAAATGATGGTGATGATGAGACGAGTCAAACAGCGCCAATGATGTTGTGAAAGGAGGTCCGACAGAGCTCCGATAGCAAAAAATGTTCACAGTGGCCAGAATCTTCCAGGCCTCCATTCTCTGGCTACCGAAGGCAGTTCTCGACAATGGCAGGTGGCGTTTGATCGTCGGAGGCTTGCGATCCTCATGAGCTAGCGTGTCTGGTAGGTGGTGGCTTCGTGCGGCAATAGCGAAGAGAGGAGCTCGTTTCCTTAAGAAGATGATAAGTGGGAGGGTTTTATGCAAACCTTCAAAACTCTAGTACTATATTAAAGAATTCTATATATTTAATTATAATAATCCGACAATGCTTATTTATAAATTTGGTATTAAGTCAAAATGACTCTTTTGCCCCTTCTAGAAACAGGTTTTTACATATTCTATAACAATTAACAATTAGGATGTAAATGATTTAGGAACATCTACATATAGCGTGTGCGCCTAATAGTTGATTATAACAATTAACAATTAGGATGTAAATGATTTAGGAACATCTACATATAGCGTGTGCGCCTAATAGTTGATTCAAGTATTTTTGCAAGATTAATATCCAATATTTCCCGCTCTTATCTTAGGATTGAGAGGTATATTCATCGATTTTTCCTTTTTAAGTTTAGTTTCCTCTAGTAGATAGGCTTTAGAATAAGAGTTTGAACAAGAAAATATAAAAAAATATAAACAAGACAAAAGTTTGTGACGATGAATGAATGTGTCTTTATAACTAATTGTTTTTTTTATTTGATAACATATATAATCCCAAATATAGTCTTTTGTTAATTAATACAATACAAAAATTTTTTTTAAAAAAATTATTGTGAAATTTATAAATAAACTAGTATAATTAGGATTCAAACTCCTCTCTCCCACACACACTCCCAAAAATGCTAGACTAATTAAGTTAGCCTCAATTCATACGATACAAAATTCTTATTTGTACACCAAGTATGCCCAAATAATAGATTAAGGAAGTGAAGATAAATCACAAACAAGCATAGAAAACAATTTTTGATTAATATGTTTAAAAAATGTTATCCCGGTACGCAAACAATATAAGGAAAATTATGACTATCAGTTAAAATAGATTTACGATCAATTGTAAAGAGAAAAATCAATAATACTTGTGAAAAAAATGAACAAACAAAAATTGAGATAAATTACAAACCTACTATTAAAAGAGGCATAATTTTTAGAATAACAACTTCCATTGAAATAAGAGATTTTCTCCAATCAAATAAGATCACACTTGTCACACCTAAAACAAACCTAACTAAATTATGTGAAGCTTCATTGCTAACAAATGGTTAACCACAACGTTAGGAAAAAAATGGAGAAATAAGCAAAATATATTATATAAACAAACTATGCTATTATTTAAGACCATGAGCCTTCAATATAACACAGCTTATAGACTAGTGATAAGCCTATAAACTTCGATATTTTCAAAATACCATCCACCGCCCAATCGAGTTTGTACTTTTGAAAGATACGGTGAGTGATCTTTTATAGAGACTAAAATTATCTATTAACTTTGATTTTTTCAAATCTGGAACTCAGAAGCATCAAATCTACCAAGAAAAGAAAAGCACTTAAAAATACACAAAAGCAATAAAAATAAACTAAACCCTCAAATATATAAAATCAAAATGGGAGGAAACAATCACAAATCTAACATATGATAACTATCCTCACACAAAATGATTTCATATTAAACACAAAAAAAAAGACGAAAATAAAAACCTACCGAAGAAAAATCCGAAAGATTCCTTTATGAAGGAGTAGTATCTTTAGAAGGTCAAAATTAAAATGACAAAACACATATGTGTTTGATGTTGCTTATAAATAACAGTATCTAATATGTTCCTTTATTTCCTCCAAAACTAATTATGCAAAATGTATTTGTTAAAGGGAAAAAATACTAATAATAAATTTTCTTGATCTTACTTCTTATCCGAACTACATGGACTTATGAAGATGGTGGATTGGGAAAAGGCCCCAAGTCCACTTGGAAATCATCTATAGCTAAGTCTTTACATTAGGGGTGGTAATATGGGTCAAACATGATAATACAACTCAAAACTCATATAGAGTTAGCAGGTTTGGATTAAAATCAGGTTGAATCCGCGAACTCGTTTACTAAACAGGTTAGGTTCGGGTTGACCCACCAATCCGAAACTGACCCTCAATTACTCGATTATTAAAGGGTCAGTTTTGGGTCAATACATTTATGACCTATGTAATACCTATTTGAAAATGTTAGTGTATTTTTAAAACTTTATTATGCATATACATTGAGATTTTATATGGTTTTAATTTATTTTTGACAAACATTAATGTCTTAAGATCATAAAAAATGTATGAATTTATGTTAAAGGTGTTAAAAATATATATTTTAGCTAATTTAGATTAAACTGGTTAACGGGTCGTGTTGGGTTGACTTGACCCGAATATTACCTATTTGAATAAATGGATTACACAGATCATGTCGAATTAAACTTTTTATAAAGGGGTTGAATTCAGGTTCAAATTTCTAACACGATTATTAAACGGATCAGGTTCGGGTTGAGGTATATGTTGTTATACATGGATATTGGTACGACACGAACACAACCTGATAACATGAATTGCAACCCATACTTCATAGTGGTCAAGTAAATGGTCCATTGGTTCAAAAGTGGGCTTTTGATAACTATCCCTAAGAGCACAAAGAATAAAGGAAGGGATTTTTAGCCAAATAGCCGAATTTTGGATAATAGTTTCCAAAATAGTTGTTTTTCAAACACTGTTAAAAAATGGTCGAATTTTAAAAATGACCGTTTTTCATATTCAGTATATCAAAATGTAGTGATTTATTTTTTAAAAAACTGATTTAATTTATAAAAAATAGATCAACTAAAAAACGACCATTTATCTAAATAAAATTATAAAATAGTCATTTATTAAGTAGGTATAAAAAAATGACATTTTTTAAAGAGAAAAGGATATGGACAAGACTAGTTTGACCCTAGTTAATATTTTTAGGACTTATTTAGATGTGGATAGGACCAAATTTTGACTTTTGTGAAACCTGGAGAGAGAAATAAAAACATTCCAAAGTTATCATTCTTGCCATTTCTTTATTCTTTTTCATTTCTTTTCTCTCTTTTACACCATTTCACTTCATTTTCTTCATTGTTGTTGTGTTTTCCTCTCTCCCTCTCTATTTTTTTCGTCTAGATCGAAGCTTCTTCGTTAGATATTGGGAAGCTTTTTCGTCCAGATCGAAGCTTGTTCGTTGCATTTGAAGGTAAGGTAAAATATATATTTTCTAATTGAATGCTTTGATATTGTTTGATAATGACTTATCAACGTTTTGAAGTAGATCTATAATAGTGATTTGGAAATTATTGTATTGAAATATTCATATTTTTAATTAAATTATCCTTCTTCCCATTCTTTACTGAACCATTCTTCTTCCTTATAAAGGTGATCTAGATGTTATATGTCAAGTAGTTCATGACCTCAGGATAAATACTACTTGACTTGGGATCATGAACTACTTGACGTTGACTTATGTAGTGATCAAGTAGTTTTTGACACTTAGGTGAAGAACTACTTGACATGAATTAGCAGGCAACAAAAAGATAGATGAGGACTTAGATGGACAACTTTCTCATATTTTTTTTGCAATGGAGATTTACATGGGCTTTTCTCTTTGGCAATGGGGATTCAGATAGCGACTTTCTCGTCCTTTCCATTGATGTCATGGCTGAAATTTTTGTCGACTCTTTCTTTCCTTCAGTTGACTTAGTTTTTGTCATTCTGAGGCCTTATGTGTTCCTTTAGATGAGAAGAATCAATCGAAGAGCATAAATACAGATTTGCATGAGTGAATAATTTTTGAATTTAAGGACGGTTTTCAGTGGTTTTTGTAGTCGGATATAAGGAACTTTGCAGACAGTTTTCAGTGGTTTTTGTAGTCAGATATAAGGAACTTTGCATACTTAATGACAAATAAACCACAATCCTGATTAAAAAATGAAAAAACAGATAATAAGTTAAATCAACCAAATGAATCGATCAAGTAAATAATTCATGATCTCATACAATTAAAAATTTACCATGAGGTCAAGTAGAGATAAATGTATTTTATTTGGAAGTATGTGGAGTGAGTTACATCAATATAAGGTGGGATCCTATTAGAAGTATTTGAGACTTTTAGTTATTGCGGCCCTATTTTTTAATCCTAAAAAACTTAACCAAAACCTAGTCCTAAAAATGTCCAAAATAGGAGAAACTAGTCCTATTCCACGTCTTTTTCTCTTTTTTTTTTTAATTTGTATAAAAAATGAGAAAATTAGGCAATCTACGACCTTTTTAGAAAAGAATTGAAAATTTATGGTGAACTCATAATTTTCTAGTTCTAGTACCGTATTTTTTTTTGGAAAAATGCCACTTTTTAAAATATTTTTAGAAAAATATCAGTTTCTAAAATAGTAACTAATAACCAATAACTAATTTTTGAGCACCGCTAACTAGTAACGAAATATATTTATAATTGGTATATAATTGATACCCAGTAAATAATAGTTTTTAAATATTAGCTACTAGTAACTAATTTAAAAATGGCATTTTTTACTTCTTAAAAAGTGGCATTTTTCTAAAAAATATGGTATGAAATTTGGAAAAAAAGCTGACCCACCATATTTTTGTAATTATTTCTTATTTTTGCAGATAAAAGTGTTAGAAACTCTAACCATTTCTTATAAATATAAGTCCAAATTTTCATAAATATATAAAAGTATATTTATGTAATCTATAACATAACAAGTTTATTTACAAGAAATATAAACATATATATATATATATATAAGTAGTCCATGTTCTTATAAATAAAAATATATAAAAGTATATTTATGTAATCTAGACTTATAAGACTAGTAGGATAAACACAGAATGTTTTTTTTTTTTTTTAAATTACATGTCCACCATACTACAGGTCTCCTTACAGAAGAAAATACATGCATTTATATTTATAGATGAGAGGACATATAAAATATAAGTATTTTCTTTCATTTGCGCTATTAATTTTTGTTTGATCTGACTAGTTATTATGTTATTTGAAATTTGTGTTTTAAAGTATTTGCTCATATCCAAAATTCTCCATATTTTGTTTATCCACTTCTCTAATATTTTTCCTTAATTGCTTTTGTACGATGACTTCAGTACCATAAATATTTAATTTGGTAGTTTTTAATTCAATTGCAAGAATTGTTTACATGGGTTATTATCGATATTTCTTCATCTTTTGTTTTATGCATTTTCTATTGTGTACAACATTGATTTATGATATATGGTTTTTCATTAGTAATAACACCGATAGAAATTATAATCCCACTCATGTTTTGTCATTCTCCAGGAGAAAATATTGACGATGAACGAGACCAAGAGTTGATCTATTGCATGCTTTCTTGAAATTATTAAGAATAATAATAAATATACTGTATCCCTTTGTTGGGAGTTTATTGTCTTCCCTAATAGAGTATATTTCTTTATGTTATTTTTTCCAATATAGATTGCTAATGATAAGACCGAAGGAGAAAGACTTGTAGATCTCCCTCTTTGGTAAAAATAGGCAAGGTAAGTGCATGTTTAACACTTCTTCCAATGATCTAATTATGCTGTCTATAGCAGTTCTGTAAAGCACGAAGGATTTGTATCTGGGTTTTCCTATAGGCTAAAGATGTTGACTATGAATATTCCGTTTTTAGACTTAGACGCATCGATAATGTTAGTTATTGTTGGATAAATTTCTGCTCTTTTTTTTTTCCTCTTTTGCACGATGTTGTAATTAATTAGTTACTTTTAGTTTGACTAGGATAGTATTAGGATTAGAGAATTACTTTATCTATTGGATGAATTTTATTTTCTCATATTTTATTGTAAAGATAACGTTTTTATAATGACAGATTTATTACCTCAAACAAAGGAGATAACGTTTTTATAATGACAGATTTATTACCTCAAACAAAGGGGAAATTGAAATAAATAGTAGTAATTTTGACTAAATTGAAATAAATTATTTTGTTTCAAATTATATTACCCAGGTCAATTTTCCGAAAAAGAAGTCCTGGTTGTCATACATGGGCCCAATGGTCCAGGCCCAACATAACAATCATAGTTTAGCAGTCTTTTACGTGTAAGGCGCTATGCTGCGGAGAAAGGAGAGCAGAAAAAAGTTGGAAACAAAGAACAATTTTTTTTTTTTTTTTTTTTTTTTTTTAAAAAAACGGAGTGCGTTAGGCTGATTGGGTTAGTTCACCTTTGCCTTTGCCTCTTATCTAATTTCCATAAAACCATAATATTTGTCCCATTTTCTCACCGCTTCCCCTCTTCTTCCTCACTTTTTCTCTCTTCAACCTCCTTTACTCTTTCCCTTTCTCGCTTCCAAAACCCCCGTTTTTCTTGTAAGCTTTTTCTCACCGATCGTTGTCGTTTCCCGATCTCCCTTCGCTGCGATCAAGGTATATAAATCCATAATTGTCGTTTCAATCCTCTTAATCGCTCACTCTTGTGCGTTATTATGTCGTTTGGAGTTCCGGTTGGTTGTTTTTGCATAAATTTCATGCGATTCTCTTAAATTTTTTGTGTTCAGTCTGTGTGTATATAATTAAAGGTGTAATAATCAGATCTGATTATGGTTTTTTTGGTTGTCGTTTTATGTAGTGAATTGCCAGGAATTATGTCGTTTATGCGAAACTTTCGTCCACAAGGGGGAACAATTCATGATGAGTACTGGTCTTCGTTAACTAGAAACAATTTCAATACTAATAATAATGCTAACAATAGTCGTAATAGGACCAGAAACAATGGTGGTTATATGAGGAGTTTTTACGGTTCCTATGACTATTCAGGCAAATATTATAATCATAGGGATTACAATCATAATTCTAGTTACTATGATTATAAGCCTGATAATTTTGGATCCTCTTGGAAGAGGCGAAAGTTTTCGGATTCGACTTGGGGGGATAGTAGTGGTAGACCTTATTTGCCACCCCCCAATGTGTATGACTTCGCTACTTCTACCTGTTTTAATTCCGGGCCTCCTACGAGATTCAATTACGATGCCTTGACGTCCACCACTTCCTGTAAACGGGACCGATCGAAATTGGACGATGATGAGCCGGTTTTCATGTCGAGGGATGAGATTGACAGACACTCCCCGTCAAGGAAAGACGGGATAGATGCGCTGCGTGAAACGCATTTGCGGTACTCGTATTGTGCCTTCATTCAGAATGTTGGCTTACGCCTTGAATTGTAAGCCTCTTGATTTAAAGTGTTTTTTTTTTTCCCTCGTTAAGATTACATGTAATTGTTAATAATATCTTGTGTCTTGCAGGCCACAAACTACTATTGGTACTGCCATGGTATTGTGCCATCGGTTTTTCGTTCGTAGGTCACATGCTTGCCACGATAGATTCGTGAGTTTTCGGACTTTTGTTCATTTTTCTATACCATTGAACAAGTTCCATTATTATTTTTTTTAATGGTATTTTTTTAGGCAATAAGAAGTGAAAAACAAATTTTTTTAACTGATTTATCTCTTGTGTAGTTGATTGCTACAGCTGCCCTTTTTCTGGCTGCTAAGTCCGAGGAGACACCGCGTCCTTTGAATAATGTGTTGAAAGCATCTTGTGAAATTTTCCATAAGCAGGATATGACTTTCTTGTCCTATCTGCTCCCCGTTGTAAGTATCTACATGATTTTCTTTTTGTTAATTAATTGTTCTAGAAGAAGAACATAACATGAAAACATTTCTTGTTGGTTTGCAATCTCAGAAGTCTCTGTTCTTGTTAGTTGCTAATTGAAAGGTTTTAACTTGAGTTAATTTTTTTTTTCCTATTTTGAATTTGAGGCGCAAAACATTACGTTTCATATGCTGATTTGTCTATGGTTTTGTGTTGAACAGGACTGGTTTGAGCAGTATAGGGAGCGGGTGATTGAGGCTGAAAATATGATACTGACTACCTTAAACTTTGAACTGAATGTGCAGCATCCATATGATCCTCTTACGTCTGTTCTTAACAAATTAGGTCTTTCTCAAACCATGTTGGTGAATCTGGCACTAAACCTTATCAGTGAAGGGTAAATTCGTCTTCCACATGTTGTTCCTTTTGTTGGATTTATTTGTGTTTTTATGTAATTATTGGTGCAATATTTCTAGCAAATACCTCATTGCCTCTGTATAAAATTAGTTGGCTCATCTTAAAGTTACCAACATGATGCACACCATGCATGTGTCTGGCTTTATTTTTGTTCAGTAATCCGATCCTTTACATTCGTCAGGTGCTATATGTTTGGTTACTTTTCCGAATCCTTCTTTGTATTTTGCCAAGTAGTTCTATACAAATTTAGCGTAAGGAGTGGGAGTTTTTGACCTCGGATGCTAGGGTCGCAAGACAAATGCAGATTCTTGATTTGTGGAGGAGGCTAGGCCTTGGGAGAGAGTGCACTGGTTTTCTTCCTGTTCTCTAATGGTTCATAAATGTGTTGCTTGTGTCACTAATTTCTTTTTTAGAGCAACTGCTATGTGTAGATATGATGGGTTATTGATTATTTTGGCATGCATATAATTGCAGGATGTACACAAGATTAGCGTGCTGCCCTGTTTGATATTCTTAGCTGGAGGATTAATATGCTGTTCTTGGAAAGTTTTTTTTTTCTTTTTTCCATTGCATCTGAAGTAAATTGCTGATATATGACGGATGACTTGCTTATAGTACGATGAAGTTGGTTGTTGGCTACTGGATGTAGCCACAGAACCCAAATTATTTGTCTATGTTTCTTCTCTTTCCTATTATGGGTTTTTCTTGGCATAAATCCTCTCGAGTCCCATACAGACAGAGTCTGTAACATATAGCTGCCTCACTTGGTTGTTGGTCCAGGTTTTAGTCCTCCAGGTTTGCTTGTTTTCATTTTGGTGGGTGGTAGAGGGCTGCACTGTATATGTTTGCACTTTGTGTGCAAATAGTTCCTTTAGGTCAGTAAGCATCCTTTGTGTAATTGCTTTAACAGTTGATCCGGCCCCCTTCCTGTTGTGGACTGGTTGGGAAAAAAAGTAATGAAGAGGAAGAAGAACGATAATGCTTTAAGCAATGCAGTATGGTAATTGGGAGGGACAGTGGCTGCTTGTTTTGACATACTTAGAGGTTGGAAGAGGAGGGGGAGAGGGGGTGTTGGAGAGGGGGCTCTCCTTGCTAAAGTTCTATCCTGATCACTATATTCTTCAGTGCTTTTTTATTTTTTATTTTTTAATTTTTATTCACCTAAAATGGGATGGCAGAAAGTATTTTGAATGTACTAATCCATATTCTCCTTTAAACCCCTTGAGATAGAAAGATTTAAAGGAGAAAACTCGACTTTCATTCTCAACTTTTATAGGGTGAATTTTTTATTTATTTTTTTATTTTTTTATCTAATCTTGTTCAAATAAAGTTGCGAACAAAATAACTCAAGTCAATTTGTTCCTTTAGTCAAATTACACTTTTTTTTTTGGTTGTCCACTAAACGAATTACTTTATGTTTTATTAAAGTAATTTAAAGACTCAATATCTGCCTATACTCAAAAGTATTATTTTTTAGTAAAACATTCTTTGACTAAAGGTATTATTTTTATGTTCTATTAAAGTTTTTTAAAAACTCAGTATCTTCCTATAAGAGTTATTTTGTTATTAGCAAAACTTTGTGAGTGTGTGTGTGCGTGTCTGTGTGTTTTTCTGGATAAATATTGATATTGTTACTTCTTTTACCTATTGCTTACCCGATTGTGGTACAGACTTTGCACTCTATTTGGTGGGTCTCGGTGAAGTTCTTGATAGTGTCCCACCAATTATATTCCTGCCAAGCAAACCTTATAGTATTTTTTTCCATTATCGTATCTTTCAGTTGCAATTTGATCACCAATTTTAAAAAATGGAAATGTTTATATATCTTTTTTATGTTTTAGTTTTAGTTTTTTTTTTAAAAGAAAAAATCACAAATAATCCATTAAATTAATTTACTTGTTCAATAGAGCTTATCGTATTTGTAGTATTTTATTGAAGTTTAGTAGTGTTGTATAACTATTATAAACTTTTTAACATTTGGTATGATACATATAGCGTCTGTCCTAAACTTTGTTTTTGGCCTTTTTCGCTCTTATTAATTTCTCTTTCTCCATAAAATCCTAGTTAGTTCTTATACAGTTATCCTAATTCAATTGCACAACTTCTGTTATTATTACTTTTTTTCTTGAGGTAATTAATAGTCTCAAAATTACGATTATGATTATTTTTGTTATTATTGTTATTACTGCTACTACTACTACTACTCACAATCATTCATTACTACTAATACTAGTCTACCACTCAGAGTCATTCATTACCAGTACTACTACTACTACTACTACTAATAATTATTATACCGTAGAAAATGCTACTACTACTATTTTATTACTAGTATTACCAGTCTGTCTATCTTCTCATCATCACATTTATTTATTTATTATAAATACTGGAGAAAATGAAAAGAGAATCTCAGTTTGGAAAAGCAATTTGTTGTCCTCTGGCTTTTTCTTTTTTTATATCCTGCCAGCCAGGCACCTTCCCAGCTGGTCTCAAGTGTTACTATTATTCGCTAATACTGTTACTTTATGATGTTTTGCTTGTTATGGTAAGTAACCGTTTCTTTAATGTGAAAAAGAACAGATGAACTTGCACGTCCAATGCACATTAACAAGAAACATAGACTTGAGATATTCCCAATTTTGGTGGAAGCCTACAGTTTTCAATAATTTTCTCATATTTGCATATATATATATATATATATATATGTATATCTTGGACAGATGGAGATGGGGCTTAAGGGCCTCCCAAGTTATTTATAGGATTTATCTTAATCCCTCTTCCCCTTACCTCCACCATAGACCTCAAATAAATAAATTTTTTGTTTTTTTTTTCCCCTGATTGCGGCTACTTTCCCTTCTGCTCTAATTTAATTAAGTTGCTTCGTGTTTTTATCCATACCGTCAGAGACCTCTTCCTTTCATGGCTTTATTTGAAGTAGGAAGCAAATGTTTTTTTATTAATAACAAAACTACCCTGCACTGGAAACTGAAGTCAGTTGCAATTGAGTTAAGATGAAGTGGCTGCTTGGATGTTGTATGAAGTATATATACATATCATTAATTGTTGACATTCATCTTAGAGTCATACTCCTAACTGCTCAGAAGAAACCATTCTGGTTTTCCCTACAAGATTCTGTTTGATCACATCTAATGAAATTGAAGATGTTTTCCAGAGCTGCCTTTGTAATCTGAAAACTTTCCTAACATGTATGATTATAAATAGTCTAGTATGAGATACATCAGGACTTGAACTAGTTCTCATAATCTTATTATTATGATGTAAACGGTGCTTCCTTCTTCTCATGCCTACAAATATGGTGTTCGGTGGATGATTTTTGGGTTGGTATATGCTAGTTTAGTTTTCATGCTAAGTGAGCATGAAAACATGTGTTTTCACAAGCTTGTCCGGATCCAGCTATTGAGTGGAAGGTCGTGGATCTTTTTTGAGAAGTTTGACTATTTGCAATACCCTGCTGTATCCTGTTTGCTTTCCCATATATGTATCTGGCGTAAACTGCCCCTGCAGCTGAATTGGGCCTGGGATTGTGATGTGTTCTCTCTAGATGGGTATAACATGTATGTTGTAGTTTTGGTACTCTATCAACATCCTGCAGAGTCTTGGAAAATATTCTACCTGAGTTGCTGCATTTTTAGTTGGTAAGAAGAAAATGTCTTGCTTTTTTCTCTCGAAACGAAAGCCTGCTTTATGGTTATCTTGCTTTGAATTATAATTTTGTGTGTTTACTCTGGTACTTTGTAGCTGAGTTCTTATCAGTGTCGAAATATACATGCTAGGATGTACGAGACAATTCCTGTCGTAACTATTGCTCCGGATGGTTTGATTTGACTATCTATATATTTTTCTGCTTCCTGAGCAGTAGTTTTTTTTATTGCAATCTCTAAAAGTTGACGGCAAGTTTGTAATTTTTCTAGGCTTCGAAGTTCATTGTGGCTGCAGTTCAAACCGCATCATATTGCTGCTGGAGCCACTTACCTTGCTGCTAAATTTCTGCATATGGACCTAGCTTCTTATCGGAATATCTGGCAAGAATTCCAAACAACACCAGTGATTCTTCAAGGTAATTTGCACACTTTTGTTTTTTAATTTTTGAGGGGTGGGGGGGTGGGTTGTGTGTGTTAAATATGACAGAAATACACCTTCTGACGAGGAAAGAGGGAAGAAAATGGATGCATTTGGGTGTCTGATATAGTATTGGAAGTCCTTTGTGTTTGTGCCCATTTGATCACCATTTTTGTCATACAAAGAAAAGAAAAGAAAAGAAAAGGAAACAAAACAAAATTAAATGGAAAGAAATAAAAGTTGTCCTCTAATCACATATGGGAATTTCTCTTTTGTTCTCTTTTCTATTTCCCTTTTATCTTTCGTTGTGTTTTTGAATGAAGTTCGTATTTTAAACGTATTTGGTTCACAATGATTAGCAGCCTGTGATTTTTTTCTCCTTTATATGATAACATGTCTGATTGTTAATGCAGATGTGACGCAGCAATTGATGGAGCTCTTCTAAAAGGATAACAGAACATAGTTACTAGGTTTTAGGTATACAAGTTTTCTTTTTTCCTGGTTAAATCCTCAGTTCGATTCGGATTGGATGATGTAAAGTTATCGCTTCACTTCGGTTCTACTTCGAGATGGCTATGCAGGGGAGCTCAGTTGGGTACTCATTTACATCCTGTAACCGGCCATGGAAGTACAGGTTGAAGGATTAGAAACTTCAAAATTATACTTCTGCAAGATGGTAACGTAGTAGAATGACAAATTTGCTAGAAAGATGTTCGTCGTTGTTTCTTCTGCTGTATCCATTTTCATCTTTTTATTTGTGAAATGTGAAAGTTATTGCAAAATCGAACTTGTGAAAGCTAACAGAAGAACAGTATTGTGAGGCCAAAGTGACGAATCCAGATTGGTTGCTCTAGTAGCAACATCATGATTCAACAAGAGGAAAATGTCTGGTGTGGCCTTTTTGTTTTTGATAAAGAAAAGGAATCATATGGAGAATACAAAGCAAATAAGGGAATCTTAAATAGATAAATTTGTTATTTGATTGCTTGAAAGGTTCATTAAAGAAAGTTTTAATTTTTGCATAGGTCTACCCAAAAATATTAACAATCAATTATAGGTAAATTTTTATATCCACTTAAAAAGGAGTTTTTCAATTCTCAAAGATGCTTTGCACTTGTCATTTATTAGTTTACTTATTTAGAATTTGAAACAAAAAGTCGCAAGTTCTATTAATGGACTCGAAGAAACGTCAATGGTTGAAATTGGAACGTAGTGTTACTTGCTAATCTTCCAGTGGTTCAATAAGATCTGCGTCGTAGCTCGTAGGTAGTTGGTAAAATATTGAGATTACATGAAGAAAGTAGGAGAAAAATATTGAGATTACGTGAAGAAAGTAGGAGAAAGAGCTCTAACTGCTACGAGGGTAATTTTGGTATTTAATTTCAATTGCCATCTAGCTGGGTCATTTACTTTTGAATAAAAATTTCTCCTTCGGTGGAACATAGCTATTCAACCCTGTCTTTCCAGCATAACTATATGAAGAACACTAGGGATATGAAGAATACTAGGGTCTCAGCTATTGTATTGAATTTTTTGATTAAAACTTATTATAAATGGATTAAACATTATCACTGATTGAGTAGTGATGATAAATCGTATACTACATGTGCTGGTCTTAAAAATTTACTATATATTAGGCGAGTTTTCAATGAATAATTTTATTTTTGTTCTCTATACGAGTAAATTTGATCAATTTAGAAATAACCTACAACAAGTCATTTAATTTATATTTAGTAATTAATAATTTTTTTATTTCTTTTCTTTTCGAATTTTAACTTTAAAGTTTTATTATTTTTAATTTTCTTTAATTTGAAACTATAGGTACTATTATAAATTCAATATTTTCAAATTTCTTTTTCACTAGAGAAGAGGTAAATTCCAAGGTCGGTATAACTTTTATATTAGGAATATGTTGTTTTCTTTTCTTTTTTTTTTTCTATTAAAAAAAAACTATGATAGGTAAATGAAATATATTGAAAGAAAATCTGTTTTAAAAAAAAACTTTATACATGAAGTTGGCTCTTCATTTAGTATATATGAATTGTGAAAAGCTTAAAATTTATACGCATTTTAATTAATTTCATATTTAAATGGGAATAACCAATATTAAGAAATAACCATTAGCTTTATTATTCTTTATAGTTAATTCAATGAAATGAACTAAAGAAAAAAAATACATAAAGAATTATATTGAAAGAAAATTTGTTTTTGTTTTTTTAAAAAAAAACATTATTCATGAATTAGCTTAAACTTTGTATGCTAATTAATTTCTATTTTTTAAAACTTTAAATAAGATTAATTGTTAAATATACCTCCATTTTGAGGATTTTCAATAATAATAATAAAAGAAGATTGTCTAACTCATTAGGTTACTTACTTTTATGTTTTAAATAATTTTTTATATTTATATATTTTAATTATATGAAAATTACTAATATTATTATAACTATCAAATTAATATCTAATGGTCCAAATTAGAGTACTCATTCATCCATAAAGAAAAACAAAAATCTTCGTTGAAACCTCGTCCCTATATATTATATGCATATATTTCTCTATCAAAAAGCTATATGCTTGAAAATTAAACATTCTGTTCCATGGCGATATGGAGGGGTATATCCATATATAAAACAAATAAGGAAATCTTAAATTTGTCCGTGGATTTAGGCTTGAAAGTTTCATTGTTGAGAGCGAGATCTTTATGTAGGTCCGTCCAAAAAGATACTAATTCTCAATGATAGCTTGCACTCATCATTTATTGATTTATCTTTTCGAACAATTTGGAACAAAATTTATGTGTCTATACAGTAGATAGTTCGTAAACAATGAAAAATGCCGCGTACGAATCACCCAATATCGTTCAGAAATGAAGAAGGTAGAATTAAGAGAGAGACTAAATCAAAGCGACTAGTTTTAGAATTTAAGAGAAAACAATTGGAGAACAAATTATTCTATTTTTATTGGAGAGTAATGTTACAAGACATTGGTGTCCAACACCACAATGATATGTCTGTTTGTTACTGAATAATTTAATTAATAAATTGAATCCTACTAAATTTTCACCTGAATTATAATTATGATTAATCAAAAAAAGACTGACACATCATTGTGAAACTAAGCACTACTGGTACCCTATAACATTTTTCTTTATTGGACGGCATAAATGTCAACTTGGAAGTATTGGGAGATTGCCATCGTCCCTTTCTTTCACTTGACCTATGGCAGAAAGGAATAAGATGGGAGAGAAAAAAAAAAAAAAGAGAAAAAATATATACCATGATAAAGAAAATAACTTTTCAATATGGTTGATTGAGACATAGAGGACAGAAAATTAATTTATTCTAAAATAATTAATTCACTTTTATTATTATTATTTTTAAAATCACGTGCAAATCTCAATCCTCCTACCAACTAAACTAAATAGGTTTTTTCCTCGTTTTCTCTCCTGTCCACCAATTTTTTCTCCTATTTCTTTCTGTTCTCTTTGTCTTCTCCTCCCTCAAAGTGCCAAACAACCTTTTTTTTTCCTTCATTTTATCTCATATCTTTTATGTCCTTTCCCTTCTCCCTCTTACCCAACGTAGCATTAGTATCAGTAGATACTTTAGAGAGAAAAGCATTCATAACATCACTTTACTTTGAGATGCTATTATGCCTCTAAGAGATATTTCCTGCCGGATGCCTATAAATAGGGCCATTCAATTGCAAAGCTGATGCACCAAATAAAAGAGAAGGACGAAAAAGAAAGAAAGAAGTTAGAGTAAATTTTTGTCACATTAATTTTTGTGTTGCTATTTATGTTTATATTTTAACATAGAGTTAATTATATTTTTATATTTTACATTTTACTAATTATTTTACAATTTAACTATTATCAATATTAACCTTTAGATTAAAAATTTATAACAAATTATATCTTATTTTGATCCAACACTAATTTTGACTATTTAATTTAACAAAATACATTTTTTAAACTTTAATGAGATATATGTAGAAAATAATTAAAACTTAAATATAATTAAAATTAATAACTAAAATATCAAATATTAAACAATTACATTAAAAATTGCAAAAAACTTAATCTTTTCTAATATTTATTAATTGAGTTATTAATTTTTTAATAAGCTTTAAATTTGGATAACTTCTTAAATTTATATGTTTAAAGTTTAAAAGAGATAACTCAATGTTAAAATTGATATTTGACGTATAAATTTATTATAAATTTTAAATTTAAAAAATTAATAATGATCAAAATACAAATTATAAAATTTGCGAATAATTAAAATACAAAATATAAAAATATAAGCGCAACCTTCACGTAGGATGATCATAGTTCTACACTATTATTTCGTTTTAAAAAAAAAAAAAACAAAAAACAAAAAAACAGAAACAAGGATCCAGACCGAGTCTCACCCACTTTACTGACGGTGACGGACACAAAATTACAAATACTAGAATTTAGAATTTAGGCTGAGAATAGAAATAGAAAAATTATCAAAAGTTTCCACGAAGGTTTAAAAAAAAAAAAAAAANCGCAATCAAACAAAAAAATAAAAATAAAAAAGAAAATTAATAGATGAATAAAGCTAATAGAAAGGTCTTAATAATTAAAACAAAAAGAACTTGGGTGTCGGTTAAGAACCGGGACCTCTAGGCGAATTTTAGCACGACAAGAACTCTATATATGTATATGTATATCTATACATTTATATCCATGTCCGAGTTTTTTTAGTTTTATATAAATTTGTCCAAATAACGACGTCATTATCTTCAGCCGTTTAGCGTTGGATTGGGTGCCCCTCATCTCTATCTTTCTCACACATTATCCCGGGAACCAAACAGAAAATATCGATTCGTATAACAGACTCATATTCATTACTGCAACGAGACCAAATATAGAAAATTATTATTTTTAATCCTTGAAGCTTAGCTTCCATGGATTCGGCGGTTTCTCAGCGACGTTTTGAAGCGGTTAACGCCCATTTCATCGAATCCGGCGATTCGTCGTCTCTTCTCCGGCTTAACGCCACCGCCGGCGAGTTTGCGTCCGGTAACGTTAAAAGCAGAATCATAGTCTGAATATACGCGTGTGTATATGTGTTTATATATGTGTATTTTATATGATAGGCCGAGTTCTCTGCTTTTAGGATCGCATATGCTTTTTGCTAAGGCAATATTGATGTTACTTTACGTAAAGGTCGTGCCTTTTAGATTCAGTACAATTCAGATCTTTCTTTTTCTTCCATTGGCTGTGGATTTTCTCTTTTCATCAATCGTAGTCTTTTTGTACAGTTTAAATTAGACTTGTAACAATGATTCACTTAAAGTTGTTTCTAACAGATTCACTTTCGATCTTTCTATGTGGATAGATAAAGGGGCTTTTTTTTTTCCAAATTTTTGGTTTTATATTGGAAAAAAGTAAATCTAAGAAAGAAAATTAAGATTGTGTTAATTTTATGAGCATGAGCTCCAATTCTTTGATTTGGGTTCTTAGCAATTGTTGTGTTGAGCCACTTTTTATCTTGTTTGGTATTAACGCCCCTTTTCATGTTTGTAGTTGTTGCTGTTGTTGTTGGTTTTTTTTTTTTTTCATAATGTTCTTTCTAAGTGGCCTGTGTCGTTTTCATTGGTAGAATATTTGGAATTCTAGGGGCATGGATATTTGATTAATTTCAGTCCCCATACTTTGTTTTGTTCCACTTTTGTGTTACAAACACTGAACACTTTTTAACTTTCTATTGGTTCAAGTACAAGGAAGTTGAATTTGTAAACTGGTTTCATTTAGAGTTGACTGATTGAAGGTGAAGAGTATGTTTGTTATGAGAAAGACATGTATCAATAAAATTGTTTCATGGTACTAGAAAAAGTTACCGATGGTTGCTGCTTGAGATATTTTAGCAAAACTGTTCAATTACTGAAATTGGGATTTGAAGCTAAAAGAAAAATCAAATTACATTACTCAAAAGATTTTGTTTCATTGGTTCTTAATTCACTGTACACTGTTTATGGTGTGACAAGTGCTAGAAATATGTCTGAATTAAGTTATGGTTTGTTGGATCTGATTTTGTTGTTGGCTGAGATGAAATGGGAGGAGTTCTTATTTTTATTTTTATTGTTCGCAATCAGATTTATTTATAGTTGTTGTATATAATGATTATCAATGCTGGCATTCATTTGTCACAGAGCAAGGCTACAGTGTCGTGCTTCCAGAGAAATTGCAGACAGGAAAGTGGAATGTATACAGGTAGACATGTCCCGTTATCTTTTACTTTGCTCTTACTGCCCTATGAACGTATTGTAATATATATATATATATATTTTCTAAATAATAATTATAATTTTCTTTATGCAGATCTGCTCGTTCTCCTTTAAAGCTGGTTAGTAGATTCCCTGATCATCCTGAAATCGGTACACTTCATGACAATTTTGTGTGAGCATCCTCAACTTCTTTGACAAAATAATCTGGGTTTATATGTTCAGTACTTGATATATATTTGACGCCCATTACCGTTGGTGCAATCCCATCAGCTAGAGATTTAGCTAAATGGTATTTTCTAACTTCTGAATTTTAGGCGCTCAGTTGACACGTTCCAAGATTACAAGTATCTAGGAACACGAATTCGGGTTGATGGAACAGTTGGAGAGTGAGTTTCTTTTTTTTTTTTAATGTAAAATTACTGTTGAAATTTTATTTGAATCTCACCTTATTCCGTTGCATTCACTTTTCGCCTTTCAAGGTACAAATGGATGACATATGGAGAAGCAGGCACTGCTCGTTCAGCAATAGGTTCTGGCCTAGTACATCATGGAATCCCAAAGGTAAATTTTAGAACTTTTTGATGTTGACGTTTTTTTTGTCATGAAACTAACCATTGCACTTGTGTACTTTTCCATGAACATCTACATCTAACTATTCTTGGTCCACTATCTATACTTTTGCATTGTCGAATTACTGATTTTTTCCCTCTCACTTGCATTTACATTTGATAAGATATATAGTTCCAATACCAATGCCTCCATGCTGTCTGATTTCCACCCCACTGGTTTTGTCAATACAGGGTTCTTGCATTGGGTTGTACTTCATCAACAGACCTGAGTGGCTTATTGTTGATCATGCGTGTTCAGCATATTCTTACATATCAGTTCCTTTATATGATACTCTTGGTTCGTTACTGGCCATCTAATAGATAGTGGATTTGTTATAGCCTGGTCTAGCGGAAAGATTTACAGTGAAAATTTTATTCTCAGGTCCTGATGCTGTCAAGTACATAGTAAATCATGCTGTTGTTCAAGTAATATTTTGTGTGCCTCAGACTTTGAATAGTGTGAGTTAAACTACACTTTCTGAAGGTTCACCGTGGCACCATCCTTCTAGTATTTTTATACTGGGATTTAGTAAGAATTTTTTGTTTACCTTTTTTCTAGTTGCTTGTCATAATAATTTTAGTGGAGCTACAGTTAAGTAGTTAGTAGTTTATATTGATTTCACTGTTCAACCATCAAAAATTGTAAGATATTAAATGCCAAAAATTAATAAAATGATAAATAATGTTGAGCCCAGTGCATTTAGGAAAAGATTGGAAGGTAGAATAATGATTTTATCATGAAAGATTGTTTAGCTTGAAAACAGGAAACAAAAGCCAGATTTTAGTTCTAGATTTTACCTTCCTTTTACACATACCACCTATGTAATGATGGTTCTCAAGTTCCTTCTATGACATGGTTTGTTTCTTGGTATTTACAGATTTTGAGCTTCTTGTCAGATATTCCAACTGTGCGTCTGATTGTGGTATGATACATGTGTTACTTATTTTAATTGCATTGTTAACTTGATGTTGATTGAGCAGCTTGTTTAACTATCATTTTCTTTTGCCTCCTCTTTTGTACAGGTTGTTGGAGGGATAGATGATCAAATTCCATCACTTCCATCGTCAACTGGGGTTCAGGTTATATCTTATTCAAAGTTGCTTAGTCAGGTAATTTGATTCTCTTTGATGTGGTGAACATGCTTTAAAGCTCTTATGATATTCTATTCAATAATTTTATCGGGATGGTTTTAGATTAACTGAAATTGGCCGTTCTTTTCTTATCTATGTTTTCCTTTTAGGGCCGCAGTAACCGTCAACATTTTTGCCCTCCAAAACCTGATGATGTAGCAACCATTTGCTACACTAGTGGCACAACTGGGACCCCCAAGGTATATTCCTTCTTGGCTCTCTGGTTTCTGTTTGGTTAATGCTTTAAATTCTTGAATCTAACTGGTATGTCTTGTATTCAAATTTTCCCCTTAAATGAAATATGGCAGGGAGCTGTTTTGACTCATGGGAATTTGATTGCAAGCGTGGCCGGGGCAAGTCTTGCTGTCAAATTTTACCCATCAGACGTGTTAGTATTATCCCTATGTCTTATCATTTGTTAAGTTATTTTTAAATCATTTTTCTCTAATTGCTTTCTCTCTCTTTGCTGAAATCATCTTCTACTTTCTCAGTTACATATCTTATCTTCCTTTGGCACATATCTATGAGCGGGCTAACCAGGTCATGACGGCATACTTTGGAACAGCTGTTGGATTCTATCAAGGGGTATGTTTCTCATTTTTATTTTCATATCTTAAAAATGTGATTAGTGTAGTTTTCTCTTTTCCTGTCTCAAAATTTCCCTAAGAGTTTCTTGCCTGTGATTCTGTTGGTGTGGAGTTGGTATCCTGCACTACAATAATTTTGCTATGTCGAATAAGTGTGAGTTCAGCACAAGTATATAGTTTATTTGCTTTGCATCGACCATTTAGTTAACCATTTGCAATCTTGTATCTTTAAAAGTTAGGGGGGGGGGGGGACGCAGTTTTTTGTTCTGTTTCAACAAATTTTCTTTTGTCCTTTTATTATTATTATTATCTTTCTCGAGACAACATTACTAGCCTTTTTTCATTTCTATACCGTCATATGCAGGACAATATGAAATTAATGGATGATATGGCTGCTCTGCGACCTACTATCTTTTGCAGTGTTCCTAGGCTGTATAATAGAATTTATGCTGGGTAAAACAGTCATTTTCTATTGGGTTGTAATGATCCATTTGGCGGCCAATTATATGTCTATCAAGTCATTAAGTATAATTTTCTGGTTGTGAAGCATAACAAATGCTGTAAAGACATCTGGCGCGCTGAGGGAAAGGCTGTTCAATGCTGCCTATAACGCAAAGAAGCAAGCTTTAGTGAATGGTAAAATTGATCTATGATATCTTCTGCGGCACTAGACAAAACAATCAACATTTATTCTGAAACATCTGTGCATTATAGAATCTCTTTTTTCTATGATTTTCTATAAATCTTCAATATTTAGGCTCAATATTAGTGTTCACACCATGATCATATATTCATCATTATAATAATCAACATCAGTAAGACACGTAAAAAGTTTTATATGTTTAAGATTTTAAATGCTAATCAATATGAGTAAGATTCTGTATGGGGTTAATTACTCAAATTGATGTTTGCCCACACTGCGGAGTTCTTTTTTCTTGTATAACGATTGGGTCAATGAAATGATTTAGGCAAAAATCCGTCTCCTATGTGGGACAGATTGGTGTTCAATAAGATAAAAGATAAGCTTGGAGGACGAGTTCGTTTCATGGTATCTGGTGCCTCACCCTTGTCTCCTGATGTCATGGACTTTCTAAAGATGTGAGTTTCCTTCTTTGGCTTTCATATTCATTCCCAGAAGAAGAGATATATGGTTGGTTTTATATATTTCTTTTCATGGTGTGTGTGTTTGTGTGTTTTTTTTTTTTTTTCTCCTGACTTGGTGGTTTGTTTCTGTCTTCACAGCTGCTTTGGTGGTCGAGTAGCTGAAGGATATGGAATGACTGAGACTTCCTGCGTTATAAGTTCTATGGATGAGGGTGATAACCTATCTGGTCATGTTGGTTCTCCTAACCCAGCTTGTGGTGAGTTATGGGCATAAGCTAAACAATTTACTTGGACAGTAATATTTATCAAATCTTAGTTGATGCCTTTGGCATCTTACACTAAATTTATGACATGAACTGTCAATGGGTAAGATGCTTGTGGAGAAACTCCTTGAACACATAGTCACCATATTTCATCATATTAATAAATTTTTTATTTTAGTTATATATCGTTGTTTGGTGAACAGAATAAGGTAGAGTGTTAGGACTGAAGTGTTCATATGCTTCAGTATTATGTTTACGGTCATTAAAGTAGCAGGTAGACCTAGTATTACTTCACAATATGAGATTTACTTGGTCATACCTAGCTGAAGTTTTAACTGCCCTTTGATACTTGCATTGTAGCTGGTTAGACAACAGACATGACTCAAATTTGGGAGATTTATTCCAACTTTTTCGAATTTGGGAGATTTATTCCATCATCTATGTGTGTGTTACCTTCACAGAAGCATGTTGTGGTTGTATCTCAGCCACCCAAATAGTGTATGTGATTGTGTTTGCATCATGTTGAACCATCACTGATGTTTTGAAACATTTTTGGTCTAATATTTTCTTTGTTCTTTTTTGTTTCAGAAATAAAACTCGTGGATGTTCCAGAAATGAGCTACACAACTGAGGATGAGCCCTATCCTCGAGGTGAAATCTGTGTCAGGGGTCCGATTGTTTTCTGTGGCTATCACAAAGATGAAGTACAGACGTACTGATGCTTACCTGTTTTCTCTTTCTTTGCAATGCATTCAATGCATCAACTTTTGAACTAGTCAATTTTACTTCTCTGGACAGGAGAGAAGTTATTGATGGAGATGGATGGCTGCATACTGGAGACATCGGGTTGTGGTTACCAGGAGGTCGTCTAAAAATTATTGATAGGTGAGATCATAGAATCCTCGGTGATTTTTCCTCAGATGGATTAGTTGTTTTTACTGGTTCTAATAACAAAATAATAAAAAGTTCTATGCTTGTCCCTATAGTCAACGTGCATTTTAACTATAACTCCGAAAGGGGGCATCAAGCCTTGTTGTATTTGGTCCCCCTAATGTGTTTCACTATCTGCTGAGTTAAGTTTTGCAGAATGTGGAAAATTGAACTTCTTGATAATGTATTTTGTTCCAAATATATGAAAGCTTTTTTCATTTTATAGGGGTTTGAACGCTTGTCTTTGACAGTTGGTGTTTTAAATAACCAAAGCATTTTCCAAAAGTACTAATAGAAGCATATTCCGCTATCAACCTTAAGGCCATATTTAATAATCTGTAATGAACCGTGGAAAGGTAATCAGGGAAGTGTTTTCCTTTCCTATCCATTCAAGCGTTTACTTATCCATATGGGCACAGATTTTGGGAAATCCTTCACTTAGTTAAATTGGAAAGAGATGACTCAATTTTTTTAAACCTTTTACAAAACTTCTCTGTCCAGAACAACATGAATAAAGTTTCATTATGATTACAGGACTTATTGTGATTAAAGCATTTCTATCTGAAAAACTTGACTATAAGCATCGCTCTTGTTATGTTGTTTACCATTTTAGGAAGAAGAATATTTTTAAGCTGGCGCAGGGAGAGTATATTGCTCCAGAAAAAATTGAGAATGTATACGCGAAGTGCAAATTCGTTGCCCAGTGCTTTGTGTATGGTAAGAAAAGGAATTATATACAACCCCTCTCTTTCCTCAATCTCTCCACACACATCTAGGACTTTTCCAGTGTTTCTTATTTTATTTATTTATTTTTTTTCCGGCTCTTGGCAGGTGACAGCTTAAATTCGTCTCTGGTAGCAGTTGTCTCAGCGGACCAAGATGTGTTGAAAGCATGGGCTGCTTCTGAAGGCATTAAGGTATTCATATGCTGCCTTTGGCGTTAAGGTTTGCTTTTAAATTAACTCCAGAAAGAAAATTCGTCGAATCTTTTTTATGGTTCTTCGGCATTGTGTGGATGCAGTTTGAAGATTTACAGCAATTATGCAATGATCCAAGAGCAAAGGCTGCTGTCTTGGCTGATATGGATGCTATTGGAATAGAAGCTCAGGCATGTTATTGGAACGAGACTTGATTCTGGCTGTATATTTGATTTCTCATTCCTATTTTCTCGTCTAAATGCGATTCCTTTCATGCAGTTAAGAGGTTTTGAATTTGCAAAAGCGGTGACGCTTGTACATGAACCATTTACACTGGAGAATGGTCTGCTCACTCCCACATTTAAGGCAAGTATCATTTTCAATATTAACAGAAGTTCATAAATTAACTCCATATTTTAATTCTTGTTGTTTTACTTTCTTAGATCAAGAGACCTCAAGCAAAGGAGTACTTCGCCAAAGCAATTTCTAACATGTATGCAGAGCTCTCGACTTCTGATCCCTCGTCTCAGAGCAAGTTGTGAATCATAAACTAATTAAGAAGTAGCTATTTATAGATGCTTATAGAGCAGGAAAAGAAACAAGGAAAATGCGAGTAGAAAGATGAACAGAAGCTAAAGCAGTCCAAAGACTAGTTCCAGATGAGTGTTTTTATCACGCCTCCTTGCTTTGATGACGTCTTTGATAGATGACACAATGAAAGGGATGGGGAAATCCTTAACTCATCTTGCTATATTGTTGTTATAATTTTTTGTTTCCAAAATAAAATTATGATTTAATTGATCGCACCTGCCCCTTAATCAGAGAATTCAAATGCTTGTTTCTGATAAAATACCTCATTTTTGGTTCAGGTGCGGCATTAACAATAGATGCCCTTGAGAAATGTTTGTTATTATTTATCAAGAACAAAAATGTCCGTGTTGATGAAGTTATCGAGATCTTCATTTGAGGATGATGTCGGAAACGCGATTTCGATAGATATTCTAGTTGGAAAAAAAAAGGGGGGGGGGGTGTATTTATAAAAGAATATTGGAAAATTTCTCATAGAACTTTATAAAAATGCAAAAAAGTTGATATTGATATATTTGAACTAGTTTTATAACAATAATAATTCATGTTTGCTCGAATTTGAGAATTTTGTCAAGGAAATCATCACGATTATTATATACCATGATAACAATTTTGTCTTTGTTTTCTGTATAGTATAATAAGAAATCATGAATGTCATACTTTGATTATGATTTTAATACCATCTATATTCCTTATTAACAAGCTACAAAAGCGTAATAGAATACATGCAAATTAAAATGACGTATGATATAGTTCAAGCTTCATTAATAGTTAATACAAAAGAGAGTTTCAAAAATATTAGTTTTCATTAACTTCTAAGAAATTAAAAATTAGAAACCCATTTGACTAGTATTATGTAAATCGAACCACCAATGACATTGTGTCTCGTCATATAAATTCACAGGTTTCGTTGAAGGTTATGTCTTGTCCTTTGAGCACGTGTTTTCTTCTTCAAAACAACACAACAATTTCATTGAAATAAGACGCATTTTCAAATAGCATTATCTAAGTGACATGCAGTTTAATATTCCACAAATAACGTGTTGCTTATATGATGTTTTAATATGGGATTATTTTCATTTTATTTCTGGCCCTCAATTTATATTATTGTTCTCGTTTTGGCTCATAAAGGTCATATTCAACTACTTTTAATATTTCTAAATCAAGTTTCTTAATTAAATATAATTTCGAATGGAAAATAGGTAGGGAGATGATGTGAAATATATTATCATGTTCTACCTAAAAAGAGAAAAATATACAATAATATTAGTAAAAGTTATTTTTGTTTAATTCTCTTTGCGCCTTTTTTTTAAGTGAGCTTAACTAATGACATCTACTTATTACAAAAAAAATAAAAATAAAATAACTCACGTACTTTGGGATTGAATAAATTTCATAGCAGAGTCATGCTACTAGCAATTGCTCTGAAACTTTCATAATAGGATCATACTACTAGCAATTGTTTAAGAAGATGAAGGAGATCATTGGTTATATCCAAAACCCAATCATGTAATTTCATTTAAAGTTTTGTTTATTTTTTCTTTTTTAAATCTCAGAATACCATAAGTTCACAACTTAGGACAATAAGGAATATAACACTACTAGACCTTATTCAAAAGTGTTAGCATAAAGGTACTTTTGGACTCATGGACTACTACTTAAATACCCATTATGGATTGGGTAGGCCATGATACTAAATGTAACGCCTTTAGGCCTCACCTGAAAGGGACCACTTGAAGGTACTTTTGGACTAATGGATCACTACTTAAATGTTCATGATCTTCCCAAAAAGAAAACCTAATGTGAAACTTAAGGCGTTACAAGGAACCTATTTTGTTTTTCATTAAAACAATGGTCAATGATTCCGCTTTTTTTTTTTTTTTTTTTTGGCCTTTGGATTGGAGAATTCCTTTGTTATTTTTGTTCTACAATTAAGAGAAGATTCACAAGCCCTAGTCCCAAAGTTAAACAACATATTTGTTCATATGCATCTTTGTTCATATGCATCTGAAATGGATTCATGGGTTATTTAAAGCTTCTTCAACAAAAACATTCAACAAAAACAAAGTTTCAATTTTGCCCCCAAATTGACACGTCATCTAAACTTTCAATAAACACACTAAAGTTTTGTTTTGTTTTTTTTTTGGTCTATTTTGCCTAAGAATTGCAACTTAGTGGTTTAGTGGGCAAAAGTTAGAACTTTTAATAATTCGGATGATATATTGAGGTATTAGACATAATTTAGGAACAAACATAAAGTAGACCCATTTTTTTTTAATATTTTTGTCGAGTTGTGGAACATCACAATTCAAACTTGGAAAATTCTCTGCATCACATGCTAGAAATTTACTCCATTAATCAATGACGAGTTGAATTTGACTCTCAGTGAGGTTGAAAATGAGGTCCTTCAATATCCTAATCTAAGGATTTATATTCCAATCTAACATCCAAAATACGGTTGGGGTTTTTTAACATTAAGAAAATTACTTTTATCAATGTCTAATATTTGATGGATTGACAAGCAATACAACAATAACAAAGTTCGATGTAATATGTATCTAAATTATAAGTTTGGAGCAGAGATGTAAATATGGGATGTTTTGACCTCTCCTGTTTTTTATGGGCCCAAGGTGCCAAGGACGGCCAGCCCTAGCTCATAATTTTTGTGGGATATGGAATTGAATCATTTCCTTGTATTTGATAAGAACTTCCAGATTAGTGGGAAGAATGCTTAAATGGCAGGAATTAGAATTTTTTTTGCTAATCAATAGCTTTGAATTGGATATCAGTTTCTCCTCTGACAAATAAGTTATTGGGCTAAATAAATCCTATCTAATGGAGAAATAATTAGAGAGGCGACAAAACCCCACTTTTCATTACAAAACCAATAAACCTGAAAAAGATGGATTATTTTGTGAAAGAATTTTTGGGCCTATATAAAAAGTGGGATTTGTGCTCGTGGATATTATCGAGTAATTGGAAATGAATGACAAAGAAGACCTGGAATTTTGTGAACAATACGGATTCGAATTTGTTGATTCTCGGATACGAAGATATCAAATGGGCTACATCAAACTGGCATGTCCGGTAACCTATGTTTGGTATTTGAAACATCCATCCTCCTAGTTATATCACAAATTCTTCAGATAAGCCGTTTAAAAAATTAGAATGACTAGCATACTGTGATGTATGATTTGATAAAAATTATGTTATCAATGCACATAAGATAAATGTTCGTCCCAACCTATTCCACGGGCCTTGAATGGGGCCGGGCTTGCTCACATACAACTTGTTTTCATTTAAAAATTAGGATATGTACACGAATACCCCACTTTTTGGACTCTCGTTAAATACATAGCCCATTTTTATTTTGTGAACAAAAATATTCCTTATTCATTAATTATATTTCTTTAATTCCAAATTTAATCCTTAGATATAGTCTCTCGTATTCTTTCATTCTCATCCGAAGCGTTTTAGACTCTTTCCCACTCTCTCTCTCTCTCTCTCTCTCTCTCTCTCAGTTTTCCAAGTTCCAAACATAGCTACCATAAACTCCTTTCTGACCAACCGGGCCAAAACCCCATTGGAAAGACCCTATCCCAGAAGGCATCATACCATGGTTGATGCCTCTTCTTCCTCGTCGTCCAAGCCTCGGTTCGACACCTACAACTAGCTTCAAGCGCGAGAAGCTTCCGAGTACAGAAATCGTTGCCCTCGAGGGCTAGTCCAATGGAAAGAGCTCCCTTCCTGGCTCTCTTTCCCTCACCTGCTTCTGTTTCATTGCATTAGGGATTATTCATAGGGTTTCTTCATCTATTTAATTTGATTATTTGTTGGTTTTACCCACGTGAATGATCTCTATTAGGTCAATTTGATAATAACAAACTGGGTTTCGCAAAATAACAAAAAAGAAAAGAAAAGCTTGGCATTTTAATTTATTTGTAATTAGCCTACCTTGAAAAAGAACTCTTTTTTTTTTTTTTTTTGGGGGTTAATTTGTTGTTGCCTGTGAATTCTGCCTAGTATAGCTTATGTTTTTGATATTGTGGTCTAATCGTAAAGTTGACTTGCATATTAAATAAATTATATACACTAATTAATAAATTATACGTGTTAGATAAATCGATTATATATTTAAATATGTTAATGATAAATTTTAATTATTATAATTTTAAAAGGATATAAAAGTTCTAAAAATAATAATAAAAAAGAGGTATTCATTAGGGGCACGTGATGTAGTTTGCTGTTAGGAATATTGGTATTTTAGTCGTATAGTTAAATTTTGGATATAGTTGAATTTTGGATCATAGTTTAGCTGAATTTTGAAAATTATTTAAAAAATAGTCGTTTTCATATTTGTATATTAAGATATATTGAGTTATTTTTTTAAAACTGATTTATTTTTAAAAAAATTAATTTACTTTTTCAAAAATTGATTTAATTTATAAAAAATAAATCAACTGAAAACGACCATTTATCAAAATAAAATTATAAAATGGTCATTTATTAAATAAGTGTAAAAATAATTATTTTTTAAATTGATCTTAAAAACAAGGTATTTTTTATAAATACTCTAGAAATATTTGGAATTATACTTTTTTCTTGAAAAAAATAATAAAAAGGCTAGGACAGACCCGTTATGGGTTGGCCTTTATTAGTTTAGAATTTTCTTAGGCTTTTTAGCTAAATGACCGAATTTTGGATCATAGTTTGCAAAATTACTGTTTTTCAAATATTGTTAAAAAATGGCCGAATTTGCAAAATTACTGTTTTTCAAATATTGTAAAAAAATGACCGAATTTTAAAATTATTTAAAAGATGGCCGTTTTTTATATTTAGTATATCAAAATATATTGATTTATTTTTAAAAATTAATTTTTTAAAAAAAGTTGATTTTTCTTTAAAAAATTGATTTACTTTATAAAAAAATAGATCCACTAAAAAATTTTGAAAATAAAATCATAAAATAATCATTTATTAAATAGGGGTAAAAAAGGCATTTTTAAATTAATCTTAAAAAAATACCATTTCTTATAAATACTCACTTCATTTTCTATGGGCGGACTCGCAGGCCACGATGTACGGGCCTAACCATTCCCGCGTAATATACGTGGGTCGGGACGAATTTACAAGTGTGTCAACAAGCTAGTTCATACTTACATTTCTAGTGTGGGGTGACAATGGTACAACATACTATGATTCGGGTATCATTGGTGAAAACTTACCCTATATAATATAATTTCTCCATAGTTTCGAACATTTATTAGCTGCCTCTTGTTTTTTTTTTTTAAAAAAAAAACCTGGGTTTGGCCGTTTGGATATTTTAAGTAAATAACTATGTAATTTATACTACAAGTCGTTTTGCGGCATACGTCAGCATATCGAAAAATATATGCAGTTACCGTAGTTCAGAGGCCTCACGTACTATAAATATATATTACTCCAGCTATTACATTACCACCTTACGTGAATATTCATTCAGATACGTTTTCAAGAGTTTGGGTGAAAGTAATCCAAGATTTCGGATTGAATTTTGATTCTGAGAATTCGGTTTCTAAAGGTGATCATACTAACTTGTTTCTCATCTCTAGTTTATGATTATCTTGGAGTTATTAGATTCTTTGTAATTGTATAAATATAAAATATTATATATATATATATATATATATATTTGCATATTCAGAAGTTTATGATTCTGTTGGAGTTATTACATTCTTTGTAATGGTTCATGTATATATTCACGTTGAATGAAGTCCACAATAACAATTAGAGTTCCGGTTGCTATAATCATATTCATATATATTGGGATGAACCATGATCAACTTCATCATGGATTTTTGCTCTTAGCCGGATTACATATAATGTATCCTTCATTTATGACCATCTATACATGTATGTGAATACAAATCTAATTACTAATAAAGATTCTCTTGTACTCATAGGCTCATCTCATGATTCTTAATTTATACATATTTATATAATCTTGGTCATATTTCAGTTCTTGGTCATCACCAGTGTTTCTTTATAATTAATTAATTACTGTAGAATTTTCCACTTTTATTATTTTGTTTCCCGAAGGAACCAAAATGGAAGGAGCCAAAAAATATGCGGGTGCAGTTCGCGTAGGAGAAACACCAATTGAGATACGAGAAAGAATTTATATAGCAAGGTGTAAGATTCTTGAAGAGGGATATTCTTTGCGAAGGCGAACATCTCACTTGTATTAGTATTAGCCAAACTTTGTTCCCAAAAAAGCTGCTAATGCCGTTCAAAGTATTTTTACATATAGAGGATTGTAAGCCACTAGACTTTAGTACACAACACATGCATATGATTTTGCATATACCAATTAACTTTTTGCTCTTATAATGACAGTTACGGATGAAGATATAAGGTCTTCTTTTCACCGCTGCTTCCAATCTATTCAAGAGAATCAATAGAGGTCAAAATGTACTTGTGTGCTCAGAAGGAGGGTCCAGAAGGTATAAAGATGTTGTCCTTAGTTATTATTTAATTTTTTTTTGAATTAGTTAAACTTAAATTTAGTTTTTAATTTACTTAACCAAACTTCTTTTTTTTTTTTTTTAAATCAAAATTGCAATGCTTAAATTATAATGGCCTATTTGATCACATTTGACCACCTGACACTTTGCAAGGCCACAAAGCTTGTCAATGACCGTTGGACTGGAAATAAGCCAACGGAAAACCATGTGACTCAGCTCATTAAAATGTTTTCTTGGGCCAATATGCAGTAGCAGATCATGGGGTGGTGGCCCAAAATGCTGATGAGGTGGCTGCGGAGTTGGCCCAAGATGCTGGAGCTGGCGTGGGTGCACAGGTGGCCCAAAATGTGGTAGAAGATGGGCTGGCTTCTCTAGAGGCCCAACAGGCTGGAGCAGACCAGGCTGAGGTGACCCATAACGTTGGACCAGTTCTCTTGGCCGGGGGGCTGCTGAAGAAAGTGGCACAAATATGGTGCGGGAGCAAAATGAAGTTCAGGTACATTGGTTAGTGTAACTTAGTGAAATTAAGGAGAGTTATAGTTACAAATAAACTACTAATCTGTATTCTCCGCAGTACAAATATTTTTAACATTCTTTGCTAGCCTATAAATCTTCTAAGTGTCAGCATATTCATTTATCTTTTTTTTTTTTAATCTTTATTTGTATTAATTTATGCTCACATATGTCATAATAGGAGTATAATAATTTACCCAATTGTGGACACCGCAGAGTATTGCTTTTGGGCCACATCACAAAAGGACAAAAGGACCATACTAAGGGCATTGACAAAATACGATAAGACCAACTTGGGCCATTTTTATTTTTCTCTGCATTTTCCTAAAGAGTGTGAATGACTTTTTCATCATAGGTCCAAAACTTATTGACAATTAAAAAAATTATTATTTAAGACTTTTTCAAAAATATCTTGATAAAACATCAACGATATTCCTAAAAATGTAAAAAAAAAAATTATTTTGGCCCAAATTAGTCATAACTATATCCTTTTCTCACGGGCATTTGAGCTTAAAATAACTTCCTTCACAATTTTTTCAGAGAGAAAAAAATGGTATGACCTTTTTTGATCTCTTAATCAACCTCCTAAGTCCCAACTTCATAATGAATTTTGCCAAATGGACCACATAAAAGCTTTTTTCCTCCAAATTCAATCACTAAATCATCTGTCGGCTTTGTTTTGTTTTGTTTTTATTTTTTTGGAAAGGCCGTAGTTAAGTTTGGCTTTTTTTACTATAATTCAATTGACAAATAAATTCTATATATCACCATTGGTAATCAATATTATTAGTTTTAAATTATTCCTTCATTTAGTTATTAACGTTAACTACAGAATCAACACATTATTATCCACGGATCACATAATTTTTATCTATTAATGTGACTAAGAATTATTTGCATCCACACAAATCTTATTTTATAGTGTGACTTGAGAATTATCTGCGTCGATTTAGAGCTTCACTTAAAATACATTCGGACTTAAGGTCAACGCTACGATGTTGATAGTGGAGGCCCGGACAACGATTCAACCTCTTTCTTTTTTGATTAAAAAAAAAAATTAGACCAAATACTACTTAATACTTATTAGACCCAGCTAATTATTTATAAAAGATTCTTTTTTTTTTTTTTACTCTAAGCTGTACCATTTCTTTAAAAGAAAAAAAAATCTTTGTTGGTTGTCCCATCCCGAATCAACTTTAAATAACAAGTTTAGCATTGGAAGTGCTAACTATGAGAGCATAAAGTAGTACTAGTATAGGCATGGATTGTTTCGACTAAAATGAGTTTTTTTTTTTTTAACAGTGATTTGAGAAATAATTTTTCAAGAGTATTAGAATGTACAGGACCTGTGATATAATAAGTGTCACATGTTATAGTTGATTCATTTTTTAAAAATCATAATTTTATGGTAAAAATTAATATACACCTGTCACATAATACTGTGACACTTTTAATAAAAAAATTATATTTTAGTCGTGAAAAATTCTAGTCTGTCCACATTTCCCCCTCATAATCCTATGACGCCCGTAGGGCCCACGTTGGCCCAATTATGTGGGCGCACCCAGGCACAAACAAAACCTTACCCCTCGTAACTTCCGTACACAAAATTACCGGCCCAATAACACCAGCCTCAGATTCTCAAAGACCACGATCTGACCGTTCATCAAGTAGATCCCCACGATTATTAACTGAGTCTACCCGTACTGGAATATATGCCCCCCCATGGTGCACGACACGAGTCGACTCCAATAGTCACAGTTCTTCCACTTCGAAGCAATCGGGTTTTCAGGTTTCAGCCATTGTTAGAGCTCATTGCTCAAGCTCTCCATTCCCCAAAACCGGACCAATTCCGAAACGGGTTTTCCAATTCGGATTCTGATTCTTGCTCCGGCCGTTTTCCGACATCGAATTCTCCTTCCCAGATGCTGTACGGACCAAATTTCGTATCACGTTAGGCTTCGATTCTGAATCGGAGATCCTTGACTTCGTCGTCGATTTCCGAATTTCGGTGGTTCGATTGAGGATTCTAGGGTTTTTTCCTCGATCCGAATTTGAACGACCATGTTGTCGAATCATCTTCAGAATGGGATCGAGACGGCGAAGCTGGTGTGGTCCAGGCTTCCGAACACGGAGGAAGGAGGAGAAGAAGCCCACGACGCCATTGGCATCGCCAAGAAGAGCGACGAGAGCAGTGTCGAGAGCCTTGACTACGAAGTTGTCGAGAATTATGCTTATTGGGAAGACCAGGTCCCGTTTCTGCGGTTTCTTTGGTCCATTCTAGGTTCGACTGTGCTTGAATTTTTAGCTTTTTATGGGTTTTTCGGCTCTAATGGTTCTGGACATATTTGGTTTTTTTTTTTTTTTTTTTTTTTTTTTTGGGATCTATATAGGCGCAAAGAGGAAAGCTTTATGTGGGATATTATGTTATGGTGAAGTGGTTCGTTGCACTTCTTATTGGCATCGGTATGTCTGTGACCTTTAATCTCTATTTTCCCGTGAATTTTAATTTTTGGGGGTCTTCATGATATGGTGATTCCTTAAGTATCCCTATATGATATTCCATAGCTTATTGAATTTGTGACCTTTGGATTAGTCATTTTGGTATGGGCATTGGTTGTTAGATTGCAATAGCTAAGGACTTTATTGGAATGTGCTATGGTACTAACTAATTTAGCTGAAGAACTATAACTAGAAGATTTTTGAAATAAGAGGGGTGGGGGGGTGGGGGGAGAAAAAGGAAAAGAGAGAGAGAATGTAGAGGAGTTTGTTTGATCTGGGTTTTTTGCTTTTCCCCAGAGATTATTGAGGAAGGGTTAGTTAAGAGATTTTCAACTATTGTGATTATGTCCTTGTTTATGGGAAGCATAGTGAGAGTCAAATGTAAGGTTTTGTTTACTCTCAGTATCGGAAGTGAATTGGTCTTTGGAATTTATGAGCACTACTGCTTACTACTATACTTTTTGTGGATTTTTATTCTTATGGTTGTTTGGTCGTGTATTTGATTTTCCTTCAATTGCTTTCAGGTACTGGACTAGCAGCTGTTTTCATCAACATTTCTGTTGAGAATTTTGCAGGCTGGAAGTTTGCACTAACATTTGCTATAATACAAAAGTCCTATGTGGCGGGATTTCTGGTGTACATATTAATAAACTTGGCTTTAGTCTATTCCTCTGTATCTATTATTACGCAGTTTGCACCAGCAGCAGCTGGATCCGGTATTCCTGAAATCAAGGGTTATTTGAATGGTACGCTGGATTGTTTTACCTTCGATTTTGTTTTGTTTTACCTTTTTTTATTATTATATTTTTAATTTTTAATTTTTTATTTTATTTTTATCCTTTTAATTTTCGTTATTGCCATTCCTTGTTCTTTGCTGAACTTTCATTTAATTTAGGCGTGCTAATTTTGATTTAAATGTTTTAGGAGTGGATATTCATGGTATCCTTCTGTTCAGAACCTTGATTGGAAAGGTGGGATGGCCTCTTTTGCAGTAGTGTCATATTTATTTTTACTTCTAAGTTCCCAGTATATTTTCAGTGACATTCTTTTTCCTGGTAAGTTCCCAGTATATTTTCAGTGACATTCTTTTTCCTGGTAATACGCAGGTATTTGGAAGCATTGGCTCAGTTGGAGGTGGTCTAGCTCTTGGCAAAGAAGGTCCTCTTGTTCATACTGGTGCATGTATTGCTTCTTTACTTGGACAAGTAAGCACACAATCTTGAATCTTGAAATCAACCTTGCGTGAAATCTGCTATATTTTTCAGTTTTGATTTTCCTAATCATAATGCAGCAGCTCTTTTTGAAGCTTTTGAATGGACAATTAGCATGTTAGAAAGTCTTATGCATGCATTTGTAATCAAATATCACGAATTCTTTTTAGTTGGTCCACCACAAGCTAAAGATGTATCTTCTTATGATCCTAACTTAGGGTGGATCTACAAAATATCATTTAAGTTCCAGGTGGCTACAAGTATTTAAAAGCGATCGGGATCGTAGAGATCTTGTAAGTTCCTTGTGTTTTTAAGATTAATTTTACAAAGATTCTACCTTATTAGCATGTTCTTGTGTTTGACTTAAAAATTTCCAACCTTTTTTCAATGAGAGAGGTTAATCTCTTTATATCATGCAACATGCTCATTTTAGACTTTTGTGACTTTTGAAAAGGTAACTTGTGGGTGTGCAGCGGGAGTCGCTGCTGCTTTTAGAGCTCCAGTTGGTGGTGTATTATTTGCATTGGAAGAAGTTACATCATGGTAACGTCAATTGTAATTCTTGATTTTTGGCCAGGGTTGTCTCATATCTTTATGGCTGAAATCTTATCTTGTGATATTAATGTATTTGTTAACATGTGAATTCTTTATGTGATCATCTCAAAAGTCGTGATCATATGAAAATGCTATGTATAGATAGCAATCTCAATTCTTAACTTGTAATGATGATAAGTTAAAATATGCTAGAGCTTGAACATTGATTAATTTGCTCATAAAGGTGGAGGAGTCAACTTATGTGGCGTGTCTTCTTTACTTCTGCCGTTGTGGCTGTTGTGGTGCGTAGTGCAATGGGGTGGTGTAAAAGTGGAAAGTGTGGACATTTTGGTTCAGGTGGCTTCATTATATGGGACATTTCTGGGTTAGGTTCTTTACCTTCTTCAGTTGTATATGTTTGTCTTTGTTGAGCTTGTGCTGACTTTCTAAGTTGCCTTATTTTCAGTGGTCAAGAAGACTACTCTTTTGAGGAGTTACTGCCAATGGCCGTTATTGGTGTAATTGGAGGGTTATTAGGTATGTCTGTTGCTTCTTACCTGGATGTTTTAGATGCTTAGTTTTGTGTGGGTTACGTTTCTTTCTTTCTCCCTTTTTACGTTGGTTTAATATTTCTCTTCTTTTTCAGGAGCTTTATTTAATCAGCTAACGTTTTATATTGCGAACTGGCGTCGAAATTATTTACACAAGAAAGGGAACCGAGTCAAGGTAAGCTTTGGACTTCTATTCAATAAAAAGACAAAAGTAAATACCACCATCGCTACTGACTTCTGGTCCAATCACACACTGCCAATATAATATGGGTTTTAAATTATTACATGGTCTGTTAGGGGATCAAAAGGTAGTAGCCATTGGCACTGTAGGTCATTATAAATTCCTCTTTTTTAAAACTACAAACTCAAATATGCTTATGTTCTATCCCCCTTGATTAACCTTACCTTTAATTTTTTCTTTCGATGCAGATTTATGAAGCATGCCTTGTCTCTATAATAACATCACTCATTTCATTTGGTTCACCACTTTTAAGAAAATGCAGTGCTTGCCCTGAATCAGATAATGATTCTGGAGTTGAGTGCCCAAGGCCTCCAGGGATGGATGGGAATTACGTAAATGTAAGATTAGTGCTGATAGTTTTTCTGTTAAAGACTTTCAGAATTTTATTTCTTTTGTTATTTCTGCTGCTCTATGCTTTCTTGCCCAGTACTTAATTTCCGCATCTGAAATTGCTGTTTATTCTTAGCAGTTAGCACGAGAAGAATTTGTAATTACTATATATGTTGTGTTCTATATCTTGCTTGGTTGTTACGAAGACCAACTTCTACCTAAGTTGAACAGTTCTACTATTTTGGTTTGAAAAGAAGAACATACATATGATATTCTTCATCCCTAACCTCAAAAAGATATGTTATGGAGTTTCTAATCCAGTTTTTGAGGATCTGTCCTGGCTTAACCAAATTTTACTGGCATCAATTGGGGTTGTTAGTTTTATTAGGAGACTTACACAATTTATTTATTTATTTTTAGTTTTATTGTGGCAAGGAAAAGGAGTACAACGATCTTGCAACTCTTTTCTTCAATACGCAGGTTCTTTACTTTTTGTCGAATTCTTTGTATTCGAACGTAACAATGTAGTTTTATGGTGTCTTAATGATATCTCATGCAATGGGATCTATTTTTTTGTGCAGGATGATGCCATTAGGAATTTGTTCAGTGCAAAAACAATTCATGAGTTCAGTGCCCAAAGTCTGTTGACCTTTTTGGTAATTCATTTTTCATCTAGCTTAGTACTTTAGCACAGTTTCTGTTTTTTGGTAAAAATTTGTCATAGTTCTTTTGCCAATTGTCTTGCAGGTTATGTTCTATACTTTAGCAGTTGTAACATTTGGTACTGCTGTTCCAGCTGGTCAATTTGTTCCTGGAATAATGATAGGATCAACATATGGACGCCTTGTTGGCATGTTTGTTGTTAACGTTTACAAGAAGTTGAACATTGAAGAGGGCACGTAAGTCTATTATTTAGTTCTGTGAATATACTGAACCCTTGCTTGTTTCTGATCTGATCTGTGGAAATCTTGGTGGATATTCAGATATGCTCTTCTTGGAGCTGCTTCTTTTCTTGGGGGTTCAATGCGGATGACAGTGTCTTTATGTGTCATTATGGTTGAAATCACTAATAACTTGAAACTACTACCTCTTATCATGCTTGTTCTTCTTATTTCAAAGGTACACTACACACTACTTTCAACCTTTTATTTTTCATTTGCAAGTGAATTGGAGAATATTTAGTGCCTTTTACTCTGCAGGCTGTTGGTGATGCTTTTAATGAAGGCCTGTATGAAGAGCAGGCACGATTGAGGAACATTCCGTTACTTGAATCAAGACCTAAGTATCAGATGCGGAAAATGACAGCAAAGGAAGCCTGTGGAAGAAGGGTGAATGTCCTTTTAATGCTTTATTTCTTGAAATATGACTGCAGTCTGTAGACAGCGATTACTATCTGGTCTGAAAATAGAACTTAGCTGTTTGGCATGTCACCTCTTTCAAATTTGGACATTATGACCCCTATATCTGTATGCATGTAAATTTCAAAATCTTCCAGGCTCATCATATT
Organism: Parasponia andersonii; assembly: GCA_002914805.1. Lineage (NCBI taxonomy): Eukaryota > Viridiplantae > Streptophyta > Magnoliopsida > Rosales > Cannabaceae > Trema > Trema andersonii. The sequence goes on along the minus strand of JXTB01000002.1, from coordinate 1,642,244 downwards.
AAATGACCCCTATTTTTATGCTGTGCTAAATTTGGTATTTTATGGAGGCTTTTGTTAAAGAAAATCTGCTTCAAATGATTATTGCCAAAAATCAAGTCAAGTGCTCCTAATTGATGGAACTTTTCCACTTGCATAATGATATTATTTATGATTGTTAATTGATGTGAAACTTTGGCATTCTTTGGTAACTGGTTTTATTTCAATCCCAAAGAAAACCTATAAATCTTGGTAAAAAAAACAGGAAGATGGTAATTACGCATGAATGTTTTGGCAGTAGGTTTATCTTTTTAATTGTCATATGAATTGAATTGGCATTCATGATTGCATTGAATTGTTCATCTGAAATTGTGCCATGTTTTCTTTTTGAAGGTAATATCCTTCCCTCGCGTTGTTAAGGTTGCAGATGTGGCTTCTATTTTACAGAGCAACAAGCACAATGGCTTCCCAGTATGCATTTCCCTAATTCTTTCTCGTATAATCTTTAGCAGATTTGTAAATTTGTGTTCATTTTTACCTGATGCAGGTGATCGACCATACAAGAAGTGGAGAAACACTTGTGATTGGACTCATGCTTCGGAGGTCTGATATAGTTTGTCTCTCCTTACGGTATCATTATTATTACAAAAGAACATAAGTTTCAACTAAAAATAAATGTATTTGGTTCATGATGCAGTCACTTGTTGGTACTTCTTCAGTCTAAGGCTGATTTTCAGCATAGTCCTCTCCCAAGTGATTCAAGAGGATCCAGGTCTATCAGGCAAGGAGAGGCATCAAGGTTGCCTTTTAATCTGGTTGTCCGTCTGATTCTTTAAGATTCTGATGGATTTCTCTCTATTCCAGGCATAGTCTCAACGAATTTGTGAAACCTGCTTCCAGTAAAGGAATATCTATAGATGCTATACATCTTAGTTCAGATGACTTGGAAATGTACATAGATCTCGCTCCATTCTTGAATCCATCTCCATACATTGTCCCTGAGGATATGTCTTTGACAAAGGTTGCAATTTTATTTCTGTTCTTATCAGAGTAGCTTGTTTCTTTCAAGTCGTGTTTATATTCTTATAGATGGTTATTGCATCTTGGTGGTGTAGGTATATAATCTTTTTCGTCAGCTAGGCTTGAGACATATATTTGTTGTTCCCCGTCCATCTCGTGTGATCGGTTTAATAACTAGACAAGATCTATTAATTGAGGTATTGCAATTTCTTATCCCTGTCAATGCATTTCTTGGACGCTGAAGACGTGATCATTGATCTTTGATTGTCTATCTTGCAGGAAAATGAGGAGTCAGCTACCCTGGAGCTCCAATCGACTAGTGTAAGGTCTCTATGATGCATTTTAACTCATGTTTTAAGTCCATGGATAATGATGCTTTTTGACCATCTGAGTTTGTTTTGGAAAACTGGAAATTTTCCATTTTTTTTTTGGCAGTTACTAAATTTAAATAATTTTTAAGCCATCCGACAAATAATACAAGTTGATGATGAGTCGGTTGGGTTTTAACAGGGCTATTTCTTATTTTAATTCTTTTAGTTTATGAATTTAGCACTTGCATTGGTAAAAAGCTGACTGTCGTCTATATTTGCTTACATATACATATAATTATTTCATTCGGACTATTAATATGCTTCACAACTTTTTTATACCAGAGCTCTGCATCGTGATAAAAAATTAGTCACAAGGAATGAAGAAGCGGAGCTTCCACTTCTCAATGGTCTTCTGGTCCAACATACATCTGGATGATCTGCTGTTGAATCTTCCTTGATGACTAATTTCTCAGCATCTTCTGAAATATACAATTTCCTGCTTCACCTTTACATATCTTATTTTATCTTAGGCATGTAGAGTTATTTTTTAATGATTGCTCTCCTTGCATGGAGGGGGGCTCTTTGGACCAAACAGTCAAGTTTTGTACAAAATAGAGGAGTAGAGAGTCCTATAACGACATGGTAGACTTTTGTGACACAATTGTTTGTATCATTTTTAGAAATAGGAAATCACAGTTGAGAGACTACAGACTTCACAAGAACCTGGCTGAGTGGAGTGGCTTGGTGTGCAATTAATTGGAATTATGATCTAATTTTGTACTAGAAATTCTTTTAGGTGAGATATTAGAGAGCCTTTTTTCTTTTTCCTTTTCCTTTTTCCTTTTTTTTTTTTTGTTTTGTTTTGTTTTTCCTTGATGCGTTCTTTAAAATTCTTCTCCATGGTCCCTAATGTAGTTTTGACTGAAGCAAAGAAAACACATAAAATTACTCTAAAATACACCAATAGAAAATTAGCAATATACATGATGTTCAATTCTTAACCCCAAAGAAAAAAGGAACCTGTGTATGACATTCTGCGTAAACCATGTGATGAAGCATAGTTCTTTTCGTTCCAACCGAATTTGTTTCCTTCTTCTTTTCTGTGGTTTATTAAATTTTAATGGGATTGCTACTAGTTTGTAATGAGAAATTAAACGCATGTTACTAGTAAAGAGAATCAATTACACTTTACTGTTTCCTTAACTCCTTTCTCATGTATCAACGGAAGCATTTACAACAATCTTTTCCAAGTATATATTGCCATCCTCTGTCAACAATTTTTTTTTAATCGTATCCTGTATCAACATTAAATTTGTGCGTCGTAAACTGAGAGATTGATAAGTCTTGAAGTTCATCTATGTCACAGCGTAATTCAAGTAGAATTAACAGGCTGATTAGAACTTTGAAGTCATATAATCTTGTGTTATTAATAATCTAAAAACAATATTACTATGGACATATGCTGTGCCTAGCAGCATCATACTTATAGAACCAATAGTGTGTGTGACATATTATAAAATCTTAATATTCTTTCATCTTGTGCGACTCAAAATACAGTTGTACAACTCAATCAAAAGTTCAGCTCAACTCATATAAACCAACTCTTTACTCTTTAGCCACCAAAAGAACAAAAAGGAATATATATATATATATATATATATATATATATATATATATATATATATATATATCCTCAATATGCAACTAAGCATGAAAAGAGGAACCAAAAACTACAAAAACCATAACAGCAGCCAAACCAAGCAAAACAGGATGACTCTTCTTCACAAGAGAAGCTACCGAATTGGAAGCCGGCGCAGGCGTCTTGGCGGCAGGGGCCGGAGGAGAGTCCGAAGCCAAAGGAGTGGGAGCAACTTCAGCGGTGAGAGCCCGGGGAACATTGATGTCTACCTTCTGGCCACCCTGGCAATGGCCTGGGACACCACAGATGTAGAAGTGGTGGCCTCGAGTGGTGATGGTGATGGTGTCATTGCCTGTGGTGTACGTTTCCAAAGGGAGTGAGGCGTTGCATGACCTGAACATTGCATGTGTCACTCGCATCACGTTGTGGAATTGAGGGTTGTACTCAAACTCTGATATATCCCCACAAAAACAAAAACACGAACGAGTCAAAATATATGTAAAGGTAAATAGCTTTATATATAATTAGTTTATACTATGTTAGTATGTATGTGTATCTTTTCTAATATTGCTAATTGGATTTTAGATTAATAATAATAGATAACGAGGTAAGACCAATACTCATAGAGAACATAAACAAGCCTTGAATAAGTAATATATATCCTAATAATATTCATAGGGTCTCTGCTCTTTACTCTTCAATGTTGTTCAATTGTCTCTTTACGAAGTTGGTAAATCCTGACTTATTTTGAAAGGTACTACTTAAGGGCGAACGAGTACGTATAATAGACTCTTAGGCGGGGTTTGTTTTTTGTTCAATTAACGTTAACATAATATAAGGGATAATAACATTAAAATATCTAGCAAAAAAAATCTTAATTTTTGAATATTTGTAAAATAATATCCTCATTTTTAAATTTTTGAAAAACAATATCTTAATTTTTGAATTTCCACAAAATAATATCCTCATTTTTGGATTCTACAAATTAATATATTGACAATTAAAATTCTTACAAATTAATACCTTAACATTTGAAATTCATTTAAATTTATAACCTTAATACCTAATTAATTGATTTTAATAATAAAAAGATGGTAGTAGCTATCATCAACTTAATTAAAACTTATTCAATAATAGTAAAATTTATGAAAAAATATTTATTGTTATCTTATTTCACTTTTCATTTTAAAAAGAAAAGTAAAAAATTAGAATGAGAGGTAAAAGTAGTTAATTGTAAAAAAAAAAAACATGAGAGGTAAAAAAATTGTATTTGTTTAGCAATTAATTAAAAAAATAATTATAAAATAATTTCCAATAATATACTAATATTTAAATATTTTTAATAAATTAATAAAAGATGTTTATATCTTTTAATTTTCTCATTGTATAAATATAGAAAGAAAACAAATGAAAGTATTAATTTAGAGAATTTAAAATAGTGATATTTATTTACAGAATTCTAAAATTAAAATATTATTTTATAAAAATTTAAAAATAAAAATATTATTTTACAGATATTCAAAAATCAAATTTCTTTTTACTAAAAATTAAAACTCAAAATATTTTAATGTGATTAACTCTATAATTTTTAATAATGAAGGCGTGCGAGAGACGAGGTGAGTGGGTGTTAAAAGTAGGAAATACACATGTACGAATCATTATCAATGTTGCAAAGTAAATGGCCGACCACAACGTCAAAAACCCAACAAAAAGGCTAACTGAGGATAAGAACTGTGAAAATTCGTTAGTTATAGCAACGAAGAGAGCATGCCTTGTCCTTTAATGCCACCCTTGATCCTAATCTATTATTATTTTATTATATTGTTTTACGATTTTTTTTAATATTTAATTATTAAATATATATTTTTTTGATATTATTAATTTTTTTGTCATATTATATCTAAGATTCCATTAAAATTTATTTAAATGAGAGAAATTTTATATCATTGATATTGATTTTTCAATTGTTTAATAATTTAGTCTTTATTTTTTTGTATTCATATATCCAATTAATAATATTATATTTGTCGGTCTTTCCGAAAATTAAAATTTTAAAAAATTAATTTTTTGAAAAATTGGCAGATGCAATTACATGAAGAGATGAATATTTAATAGAAAATTATAAAACTTTTCAGACTTATTTGCTGCAAATAGTTAACTAATTTTTTTAGAATAATCATTCATAATTACATGAATATCTAATGGATGTAGTAAATTTTTAGTCAAATTTAACTAGTGTAAAAACATACATGTGAAATTTTTTTAGTTTTAAAAATGGCAAGAAAATTATTTTTTATACATAAAACTATTATAGTTTGACATAAACTAAAGTTTATTAGTATAATTTTTTTTTTGAATTCTAATTTTCTGAAAGATTAGCAGATATAATATTGTTAATAAGAAATATGAATAAAAAAAAATTAGGAACTAAATTGTTAAATAATTAAAAAATCAAGATCAATAGTGTAAAATATCTCTCATTCAAATAAATTTTAATAGAATTTTAGATGAAATATATAGAAAAGAGTAATAATGCCAAAAAAAAAATATTTGGTACTTAAATACCACAAAAAATAAATTGAGAACTAATATGTTAAAGTGATATGTTAAAGTGGTAATAGATTAAGGACCATGATGCTATTAACCCCGCATCAACCCGGCCTCCCAAAGCTACGACAAACAGTAAGAAATAGAGATAACTCTTACATAAAGGCATATATAGCCTTAGAATACTATTACTTGCTTATCTATATCCACTAGACAGTGTAGCCATATTTTTTCTTGTACAAGGGGATTCAGGCTCTTAGACCCCATTTCTGGATACGGATAGGAGAGAGACTTCCCTAATCCTAGTATTAATATTCATTCCTTACTTTTGCTTTTGTTTTTGTATTTTTTTGGTGCGTGGGGGGTCTTTTTCTCTTTGTTTTGTCTTTTGGTTTTGTTTTTCTTAGGATTTAGGAGACATATTATCGAGTGGTACAGAGTACAAAGTAACAATAAGACACAGCAAGAAACGGGGGAATAGAAACAGCCAAAAAAAATTGTATGGAAATTGCAAGAAAGCAAGAGAAATCAACTCAAAATGAGTCGAAGTTCATCGAGAAAAAATTAGACATTTTTCCTTGGGAAATAGAGCCAATTAAAAAAATAAATAATGATAACGCACACAAGCCCAAATCCTCAAAGTGTATATTCAAGAAAAAAGAATATAAAAAACATTGGAATATACTGATTATAAAGTACTTAATTTGTCAACCATACATTGAAGGGAAATTCTATATTCATGGCTGAGACTTTGTTCATACACTTTCTTTTCTCATTGCAAAATAATTTTCTAAAAAGTTTTACTTTTTCTTTATGCATTTCTCATATTCCAAAGGTATCCATTTTCATACATTCATATATTTTAATTTTAATTTTCTAATGAGAATCAATATATTTATTCTTGAAAATTATTTCAGATTAAAGAACCAGAATGAAATAGGCATAGTTAAATTTTCCCACGGGTCCACCGAGATTGCATGTGAGTGTATGCCCTCATCTATTCCAACTGATTTAGTTCGTGTAAGGGAGGTTACTGCTGTTGCGTTCTTTAAATGAAAAATATATATATATATATATATATGTATATATATGAACTAATTGTTAACGTCTCAATTTCTCAGACTTTCATTGGATTATTTGAGTACTTTATTTTTTTTTTTCAGGCAGATCAATTGACTGCTTTTGATTGAATCATACTTGCTTTAAAAAAAATGCTCACAGTGATTAAATCAAATCCAAGTTCAATAATCGATTGATAAGTAATTAAATTAAAATGTTTGTAAGTTTTGTAGTTGCAGAGTAGGTAGGATGAAGACGAAGGAGACTAAAATATAAAACCCAAAGTCCAGTTTTTTTTTTTTTTTTTTTTCATTCATATAATCCTTTATCTAGTTTTAGTTGGAGAAACATACAAATAATATTCAACTTTTGAAACACCCATTAAAAGCATTTTTTTGATTTCTTCACAAATCCTTACATGTAATTGTCAAAAATGGTAAGTGCTACAGGTTTTAAAAGAATTCTAAGTGACGTTGACTAAAATAAATTGTCTTTTATAGTAATTTTATATATGGGTAAAATTGTAGCTAAAACAAATGAATGTACCAAGTCCATTTTCGCTATATTGAAACAAGAAACCATGGAAAGTGAAGAGATGATCATTAATATTGAGAGGAAACTCACTGATAGTGTCACCAACTTGGAAGGTCTTAGTAGCTGACCATAGTTTGTAATCGACATTGCCAATGGTGGTCCATCCAGCGGAGTCCCCAACCTTGTGAACTGCAGCCTTAGAAACCTGCAATGTTACAGCTACAAGGACCAAATTAGCCAAAGCCCTCACCACCAAAGCCATGGCTAACTAGAGTGACTCTCTAAAGAAACTGTAGCTATTGGGTTTGTTTGTTCTGTTCTGCTTTGGGCTGTGGTTGAGACAAAGTAAGAGACTTCTCTTCTGGCATTTATAAAGCTTTTGGAGTGGCAAAGCTGGGACCAACAATGGCAACCAAAAGCTCATAGAGGAAAGTGTAATTATGAGTATTATGGACCCCTTGTTCTTCAATATATTGCACTCAGTGGTCCCCCTACTTGTTGGTGTATTATTATAATAAGGACATTGATTATACGATGAAAAAGAAAAAAGAAATGGGTGTTTGTGAAGCTAATTAAGTTATTATGGGGAAAAGGTAGTATTTTTGGCAATTTTATCTATATTAGTGATATTGGAATAACATATGTGCATTACTTAATTTCGATGAAATTCTGATATGGTAATGATATTTCTACTACGAAAATTTTATAATAGAATAAGTTTTTTTCTTTTCTAATTTATTATTTATTTAATTTGGTTGGAATCTTTTGTTTTTAAAAAACAATTTGTTTGGAATCTTAAGTGTGAGGTTAAACATTCACATCTTTTTTCTTTTCTTGTCCTTGAAAATTTAGTATTTTGAGAATGATGCAGGCATCTAAGTGGTGAACAATATCCAATAAATAGAAGACTAAACTGTAAGCAAAAAAAAAATAAAAGACTGTTTTTCCTGAATATATCTCTGATTTTCGAATATCAACAACAGATCAGGTCACTTTCATTATTAATAATTATGATTTGCATCTAAATATGATGAATCTTAGCTATCGTATCTATCTGCAAAAATAGATACTGCTTTGGATCACAACGGATGAACTGAAGGAGTACTTGAAAGGAAAGAATGTTTTTTAGGCAGAGTTTGTTGGTCAAGTGATTGGTTGAGACTTCATATTCAGTTCAACAATATAGTAACCTCATGATTGTAGACACTTTATTTCCTAAAATTGTTCTTTTCTTTTTCTTTCATATAAAATAATTTTTTTATTGATTTATTATGACAGTTTTTCTGTTCTTATTGGTGAATGCCATGATTGAAATTGCCTACCATACTTTAGCTATAATTTCGTTTTTGTTGATTAATGTTGCTTTGTACGTGAGAAAAGTACTGCCTTGTTTCGTACATTTTCCCTTGTACCATAATATTTTATACGCACGTGGATACGTATGAAAATGTTTTTTGGAGAAAAAAAAAAGGGAATTTTACTGAATTGACTGTAAACAGAGATATTTGTGAGCTGAGTGATTCCAATTTATTCTGATATGGTAATTGATATTTTACTCAATTGCATAAAGTAAAATATGGGAATAGAAAATAGTAGGAAAGCAGATCAGAAAAGTGGGTTAGTTAAGGTAGAAGTAAAAGCCCAATACTAAGCCCAAAATGACGTACCCATGAAGCACACAACCGGTTCTACTTAGAATAGGCAAGAGAACAAGAAGTTTTGTGAATCAGGGCTGTGTAAACAAAGTGTCATTTTTCTTTGCGACAAAACGAATTAAAATAACGAAGGACCTGTTGAAAAATAGTTGAATCAAGTAACGCCAACTAATAACTCAAGGGGAAAAGAAAGTAATGCGAATGAATAATTTATATCACCTAAGCAAAAGAATTACATAAAAGAGGTCCAAATCCAAATCAACAAGGAAAGAGTAATATAAAAACAAATAGAGCCTTTGGATTAAATTGGCCTTCTATAAAAATCACAGAAGGAACTACAACAACACTGAAAACTTAATGATACCTTTAATCATTTGCCTAGTTATTCTTTAAAACTATATTCCATCTAAGTTTTCTTCAAAACCATCCGTAAAAATTTACAGAGCAGCAAAGGATCTCAAATCCATTATCAGTATGCCCCATTTGTCTTCTTTTCACCATATTTCTCATCATCATCATCCATAAACCTCTTCCACAACCAATGCTGCTTCCAAACCCTCTCAGTCATCTCCTCAATTGGGATATTCTTCGTCTCGGGTAGCAAGAACAAGACGAAGAAAGACATGATCAGAACCCAACCAGAGAAGAACAAGAAGATGCCAAACTTGAAATGACAAAGCATGGAGAGGAAGGCCTGAGCTATGACAAATGTGAAGAGCAAGTTAACACAAACGGTGATACTCTGGCCCGCCGAGCGAGTCTCTAGAGGGAAGGTCTCACTCGGAATGAGCCAGCCGAGAGGACCCCAAGACCAGGCAAAGGATGACACGAAAGTGCAAACCATGACAACCACAAGAACCGCCCAACCCTTACCAAGGTTGTCTGAGTTGTCAGACAACTTAAGACCTAATACAATAGCTATCACAACTTGGGATAAAAACATCTGAACTCCAGCCTCCAACAACAGCATACGACGCCCTACTTTGTCGACTGAGTAGATCGAGACAATTGTGGATAGGACATTAACAGCTCCAGTAATCACAGCAGAGTAAAGAGAAGCATCGCCGCCGAATCCTAAAGTGTTGAACAAGACTGGCGCGTAGAACATGATTGCATTGATGCCAGTAAATTGTTGAAAGATCTGTATTAAGTACGTGAATATTATGTTAGACGAGGAAACAATCTTAAAACAAAGAATATAAAAGTTAACAACGCTGGTAACACTAAAAAAGTTTGTAATGATGTTAACCTGAAGAGCTACAGCAATGACAAGTTGGGGACGGTTCCTACGCCTGAGGAGGTTCCTAAAAGGGTGCTTTACTTCTTTGGCTATGCGGCTAGCTTCGACGAGTTCATTGAACTCGGGTTCAATATTGTCAGTGCCTCGGATCTTCCTGAGTACAGCTTTTCCTTCCTCTAAATGATCTCGCTCAATGAGACTGTTGGGGGTGTCCACGACTAAGAAGGCACCTAAGGTAAGAAGACAAGCAGGAATGCCAGCCAAACCCAATGACAACCTCCAGCCCCATCCTCCTTTGATTCTGTTTCGTTCAGCAAAATTATCAAACACTTGGTAAGCAAAGTTCGAACATTCAAAATTAAACGCTAAAGTTAAAATGTGAACAATATTAAATAATCCAGCTAGCTAAGACTATTTTGCATTCAATTTTTTCTTTGAATATTAAGTTTATTCTAAAAATTATACCAAGGAATAAAATAATGACATAGAAACTATAAGAGACCAGGTGTTTCTAATCCCTAAACGTCAAAACAATTACTATTCAACTGCTCTTATGGAACACAGAACAATATCTGTAGTCAAGCATGATTTTTAGGGGACTATGATACATGTAGAAGAGTCAACACAACATTTAAATACTTGACCAGATATTTAAAGTCCCTATTTTAACGAATTCAAAAGGACAACAAGTCTATATCTGATGGGGACGTGTGCACATATCTTGCTACGTATGTTTATTCCCACAATTTGAAAATAACATTGCCATGCAATATACACTACGTTACTTTCACCAAAAAAAAAAAAAAAAAAAAAGAATACGTTACATTTTTATAATTATTTTCGCTACATAATTAAGATTCTTATGCTTGCATGAGAGTATAAAATTCAATACTCATTTCACTAGAAAAGTACAAGAAAAAAAGAAAAGTTTGACTTACTTGGCAGTGCCGTAGTTCACCAGGCTTGCAAAGAGAATACCAATGGTGACATTAAGTTGGAACAATATGTTTAGTCCTCCACGAATTCTTGTAGGGGCAATCTCAGAAAGGAACACTGGAACAGCCTATTACATTACAAAAAATAAAATAATTAGAAAATACTCAATAATAAAAGCACTAAAATAATCTTCTTAGCTTTTCTTAAACTATAAATAAAAGCAACTTGTAAACTTGGAAATTAAAAAAAGAAACTATGTCCACGTTTACCTTTAGTTCACATGCTACATGCCAAGTTGTGCAATTTAACTATATACATGAACCTAGGTGGTGTTCTTAGGATATGTTTAGTCCAAATAACACAAAACGATTTTAAAATAAAACAATCTCAAAAGAACCAACTAGCCAAACAACAAATATTGGAAAACGTTGGAACCAAAAAGGGGTCCACTTGATCACGTTATTCAACAAAAAGGGGTCGACATTTTTGAATCGAAAATGACAGGAAATTATATAGAGTGCTAGATAGGAAGATGCTGGTTCATCCACTTGTAAACAATACAAACAATTATCATTTGATAAACAATTATCATTTGATGCTCTCTCTTTATTTAATGCAGAAAATGCTTAAAAGGTCTTAGTCACATGTTCAGAAACGTCAAAAACATACAGCAACGTTTGAAGAAAAAGACATAGTAAAAACTTTAGTGAATGACTATGACTAATTACTCGAATTAAAAAAAAAAAAGCTTAAAATTTTATAATAAGCACATATGCCTTGGAGCTCTCTTCCAATACCAACACTTTCGCACCCGACAAATTTGGACAACCATACTCATTAAACAGTGGGTAATTAATTTATTTATTTTATTAATAAATATTGTATTTGCGTAAGACTTATAAAGCAAAATTTTGACTATAAACATGGACTACCTAATATAAAGTGCGACACCTGTATAACTATACTAATTAGTATTCACAATAATCATCATTACATAACTTCTATCCTTGAAATATAATTCAAATTATTACACATAAAAAAATAGAAATAAACTAAACATATTAAAAAGTGAGAAATAAACTAAAAGGTAAAGAACTAATTATGAAAAAAAAAATTAGTACCATAACAAACGAAAATATTTGGAGTGTTATCAACTATAGTTGTCAAGGATAGAAACCTGATTAGCGAAACCAACTCCACAACCAAGTAAGATCCTCCCAATGATAAGCATGGCAAGATTCTGGGCGGCCGCGTTGAAAATTGTACCAATTATAAAGAAAATACCGGCAATCAACATGGTTAGCCTCCTACCAAGCCTTCTAGTGGTGTAGGAGGCAAAGAAAGTCGCAGTCAAACCAGCAAGGTAGAGCGACGACGTGAAGAGTTGTAGCCCTTGGTTGTCGTACTTACAATAATTGCTATCAAGCTGTTCCGTTGTCGTTTTTCTATAAACGACCGGAAAGAACTTCTTCAAGAAAGCCGGCATCGCCGTAACACCACCTACAAATTAAAATAATCATAATTAATGTGTTAAATTATTAAAACAAAATAATTTGCTTTCTCATTAGAAATCATGTGGATTGCCAATTTGTCACGTATATTTTATCTATTTATTTTTTGGTTTAAAGATTTTCATGATTTGTGTATCATGGGGACTTGTCCACATGACAAAGAACTCCAAGTGATGACAAAAGATTCCATTGGCTGGCCGTAACCGTGAGAGCAGCAAGATTCTAAACGTCAACGCTTGTGATTATGCCATGGCAATTAAATTCACTAAAATACCCTTATGCCTATTTCTAAGAGGAGAAAAACAGTGAGGGGGTTTAAAAAAAAAGACTAACGCAAGAAAAAGAATTTTATTTTTTTCATGAATCTAAATCTTCTCTCCATGTTATTTTTATCCATTACACCGAAAAGTTTATTGCTTTATGTAAAACAAAATTTCTTCTCTTTTGAAAGGCTAAAAAAATCCCTTACCGAAATAAAAAGACTTGACAACTTTATTTCCTTAAATTTTTTTTTTATAATAAAAAGTGAATCATATTTCACAACAACCGTAACCAAACAATGCCTACAGTATCAGTAACCCTTATACCATAATTTAGTGCCCTAATAATAAGCAATAAGATAAGATCTAAAGTTTCTAAACTAAAAAGACACACAAACTACATATACGACGTAATTTTGTTATAGATATAGGACCACACCATGATAAAAGTTACCTGAAACGCCCACATCATAACCAAACATGAGACCTCCGGTGGCAGCCATTATGCATGATATGATGACGATCGGGGTGATCTTCGCCTCAAACTCGGTCCCGGACGATGCCACAGAGAACCCTCCGGCAGGCATATTTGATTACTTATAAAGTATCTGGCAAATATTAATATAAGCAAGAAAATATGTATATAAAACTGTCACAATAATAAGTAAAAGGACGAGGGGATATAAGTATATATATATATATATATATATATATATATATTTAACTCTTGAAGATAAGAAGCAGGAGGAGGAGGAAGAGGAAGAAGAGGAGTTTTAGTAGAGAATGGATATAATGTTGTGTGGAGTGGGGTTTATATAGGCGAGAGGAGGAACACATGAAAGAGCACGAGGTACGAAATAGATGTAGTTTAGTGGGAGCCACCGTTAGATCATTCCACGTGTTGATTTCGATGGGCTGCCTAGTCAGTCAACATCCTCTAAACTTTTGATTTCTTTTCTTTTCTCTTTTTTTTTTTTAAAATTTTAATTTCCTTATTTTCTAAGATAAGCAATGACTTCAGAGCGAAAAAAAAAAAGAAAAAGAAAAAAAGGATAATCAATAATAAATTCAGAATTTATTAAAGCAATATTATAAATATGAGTAATATATGTTGGGATCTTGAGGATAATTATTAATTAGTCCTATAATCCAACCAATCAATCATAAGGATTTTTGGAGAAATTAACGTTTTCAAATTCTCTGTGCAATCTTAGAATCATATCTAACCAATAAAAACATACACATCCTACCATAAATCTAAATGAAAAATGATAAACTTAATAAACTTAGTAGTTTTCAATTTAAATGAAATTTTAAATTTTATAAGGTAGTTTAATAAATTTAGTAGTTAGACATGAATTAGGTCACTAAAATTGACAGGCAGTGATTTTTATTTTGTATATTCAAAGAGTAATAATTTGGACACACAAAATATACACATAAATATTTTCTAATCACCCACTATTTTGAAGAAGGGCCATTGCATATACATGGCTGGCTAAAAAAATATGTCATGTTATTGTGTGTATTTATTTTTTTGTCTCCCTAACATTACTCTATACTTCACTTCTATGCTAATTTTCTCTTTTCATTCACAGTTTTGCATGGGTTTTACTATCATTTTTTTTATAAATATATATATTTTTAAATTAAAAATGTGTCATTGTTTTTTTTTTTTCTGGAATATTAATCTAAAAAAAAGTTCTCAAGAGAGATATGTACTCATTCTTATTCATGAGCCTCAATTTGTGGGAGAATCCGCGTAGTATGGTTGTACTTTCTGATACACAAAATAACTTTAGTGGCTATGACGGGAAACTCTATCTTTTCAAAACAATAATAATGCTAATATTAGAATTAATAAGAAAAATCTGTCCTTCCGGCAGTTTTTCCTTTTTTTTTTAAAAAAAAAAGACAAACCATGTCTGTTTATTGTTTCGCATCAATTTCAAATACCAGATTTTCTTCCTTTTAATCTCGGATATATGATTTTTTTTTGGAATGTACAAATGAAAATAATAAATAATAATTTTTGTTTTCTAAATTTATTTACTTAAAAAGGAAAACACCGTGTGAAAAGGAAAGAAGTTTGGGCAAAAAGTCGGCGAGAAACTGTGTGACGCCACGTCTCATGAGGAAACAAATCTTTTTGTATTTCTATTTTGAAGGGTCAACTCGTAAAAATATTCATTATTCAGGCAGAAGATAATTCAAATAATAAAACAGACGTGAAAATTACAGTAAACATCTACCTTTAACCCCCCCAAAAAAATTCATCCCTGTTCACATCAAATGTTTTATTTACTCATTTTGAAGTGTTTTATTTATTTATTTGTATTTAATATTCAACTTAAATAGGAACGTCAACATCGAAGAAGTCCTGCTTGAAGCCAGAGGCACATAAGTAAAGGAACATAATTTCTATTTTCTTTTTAAAAAAATTTGTGTCATATTGGATTAGAGGACAATTTGGAATTGGCACATAAAATTCAAGATTCAGAGAAGACCGCTATTTTTTGGTGGTCAAATAACTTGATCATCTTGGGTTTCTTTTCCGATGTTGATAAATAATTAAAATTCCATGTATAGTCACAACTCACAAGAGCTTTTTTTTTTCCTTTTTTTTTTAGGTCCTCACGCCAGTTGGAAAATCAGTTTCGCCACCAGACGATGTTTATCCAAGAATTCGGCACCTTTTTTTTTAGCCCTAATTTTTAGTTAATACTTGCTATGAATTATATATACCGTTATGAATTAGCCAGTTTGGTTAGGAGTTCAAATTATGCGTGATGGTCATGATAAAATATAACTTCTTAAAGGTATTATTTAGTTGAAAAAATAAACAAATAAAGAAAAAAATGAGAGTTAAGTATTTAAGTTCAACCCAATATAAGTGCTAGACTTTTGAAGTAATTATTGGATCGTATTAGTAAAAAAAAAAATTACTAATTCCATTGCCCAAAGAGATAAAATGACGTGGAATGTTGTGTTATGGGAAAAACTAGGAATGTTAATCTTATCCACTTTTACAGAAAAAAGAAAATCCACTACAATTAATGTGGTTGGAAATTAAGTTCTATCTGGATGAGGAGCACTAAATTTGGCGTTAAATGCATAGTTCAATATTTTCAAAAGAGTATCATTAACTCTGCCTTAAAATTTTAAATAATTTGACTATATACCGTCACTATTGCTCTAATTTCCAATTTTTATATACATTCCCACTAAATTGTAAAGTGGAGTACCCAAAAAATATCAAAATTCGCTATCGTTATGATCATAAATGCCATAAAATATTCACAACATCGAAAATAATTACATAATCCAGCACACATTTTAAATAGACATCAAGATTTTTTTTTTCCTTTTTTAATAAGAAACCATTCACCTCAGTAGGTGTAAGGGGTCACGGATATATATAAAAACAAGTACTGCTGACTTTAGGATGACGAGGATTACACCAAAGTTTTAACACATACAATGATATAAATAGTTAGGAATTATTTTACTCTCATTTACGATCTATTGAATAATTAACTTATTCCCTTTTATATTATACCAATACGAAAGAATAGCCCAAAATTAAAACCTAAAATTGGTCGGTCGGCCCCTTGCTATATTGTTTTGAAAATTTGTGTTCACACGTGTGATTTATGCAAATTGGATATATATATATATAAATTAATCTTTAAAAAATAAGAATTTAATTAATAATCATTACTCACTATAAATTTTAAAAAAAATCACACATATTTTACTAAAACTTGAATTTCTTAATAAAATCTCTCACTTCTCAAATTTAGACATACATCGTTCAAGTTAAAAATCAACGGCTTTCTAACCTGTGAGTTTTTCCGTTGCATTTTGCATATGATATTCCGTCAACTTATAAAACATTCTATCACGTCGTAACATATGGTAAAGAGAAAGTGTTTGGAAAATGTTATATCACATCCAAATATATTGACCATTTTGTCGTATACGTTCATTAGATACCAAATAGAATCTTAATAGTATTAGTAACAGCTGCACCGTAAGCCATCTACGTATATGTATAGGACCTATAATTCTAACGTTAAAAGAAAAATGTGGAGCATCGATCAAACATAATTTTATTTAATTATAAACTAACACTAATATTTTTTTTTTGAAAAGTAAACTATCACTAATATTATATTTTCAAAAGAATTATTATAAACTGGAATTTAATTGGTCATTTACACAGAAACTGACGATTTTGTGTACGTTTTATGGAAATGAAAGTACTAAAATTACATATTTATAGAATTACTTGAGAAACATAATAGATTATAGATATGTGACTCTCACACTTTTACTGATCAGTGTGGTGCTATTGTAATATATGTCTCTCAGTTTTGATTTTATAGATTTTATACTCCCAAACCGGGAAATAGTCGTTATTGATGGCTAGCATTTTTCATCAATCATTTGTTTTTATTTATTTATTTTGTAATTCTCTAATTTTGGGCTTTTTAATTTTTTTTTCCCGATAGTTCTTTCCTCTTTTTGTGTGATTTTGTTTTTCTCTAGGCTAGACAACTGTTTCTTCATCTAACTATTTGCCGTGACGCCCCTTTAGAAAAAGGAGGAAAGTGAGACAATTTGAATCACACACCTAAGATTCCAATACCAACAATTTGGCCGTCAAAAAAGAAATCATAACTTTTCTTGTTTATTTTCTGCTTTTTCTTCTCAAATGGATTTGAAAGTGATGAGGTGGGGTCATGACATAAGATTACTGTAATGATAGAGAGAAGAAAGAAGGCCGCTAACCAAGTATGCAGTATATAGGATTTTGTGTGTGAAATGGAGACCACCAAAATTGACTATATATCTAATAAATTGAAAGTCAAAAACTATCTAAACAAATTAAATTAAAAAACAAAGGAAGCAATTACTAACAAATATTTGGAAAATTACTTTTTGGAAGCCTAGTTAATACTATTTGATCTTATTGGCGGATAAAGAGATAAAGATAAGAAGATATTCATACAAACATATATTGGTACAAATTAAGCATTAATTCAGGCATGCATGCGTATTCACGAGAAAATTAAGCAAAGGTTAGTAAGAACGGATAACGTAGTTAATAAGCGAAAAAGGAAAAAAGTTTGGATAGGGATATGTAGCCGAAAGGTTGGAACTCGGAACTTTCCAATCACTCGGTTTAAATTTCATTCATGTACGTTTACTTAGAGAAAGACTTCATTTAATTTGAAAAAAATAAAAACAATATTATCATTGCATATATATATAAATGCATGCCGACCGACATATCCTGCAAATTCGTAGGATTTTAGATCAAAAGGGCTCATTTTAACATTTTATTTACAACACTCTAAAAAAGTATAGTCTTTAACATATTTCATGTGGCGGAGAAGTTACTCGTATTGGTCAATATAACTATATAGTAATTAAATCACATAATAAATCCTTCAAAGAAAAGAAAACAAAAGGTTACATCAATTCATATATTAAAAAATGCGTTGACTCTATATTCCACATGTAAATATACATACAGATCTATATGTCATCAATGCATTTCAACGTTTCGAATAAATAACTTGACGTAGTTTTAGGCAGGTGTTGCGCTTTACTGCAATGTTGCTTCCAAATAGAAGACAAGAAATGAAAAAAGCCGGTAATAGACAATATATTGTTATCAATTATTAACATGCATGCTTCCTTTCTTTTATCTTCTAAGGTGGCTCTACATTCACCTTTATCGTTGAAATAAGCAATACCAAAAGAGGTTGAGGACTTTAAATTTTAAAAATAAAACTAATTTTAAAAAGAAATTAAACGTACGTTTTGTTTTGGAGGTTGTTGAAAAAAACATATATAATATTATAAACTAAGGGCACAGAAATGCATAAAAAATAAAAGAAGAAGATATAAGAGAAATATAAAGAGAATTTTCTTATTATTTCATTCTTCTTCGTGTATACAATATATGCTCAATAGCATATTTATAGGCTTATAATCATAAATGTTAGAATACTAAAAGATTATATATATATATAGATATATATATATATTATAATGTAAAACACTATTAAATAGAATTTAAATAGAGGTTAGGAAATCTAAAAGTTAAGAGTTATAGAATATGAACAACCACATATAAATAAATATATTCATAACATTCCCTTTTGAATGTTCATTAGAATATACCTCATTAAAACCTTACTAAGTAAAATCCTTTGGGACGAAAAACCTAGTAGGGGAAAAAGAGTGCTATATTCTTATTATTTGCTAAAGTTGTCCCATTAAAATCCTTGTTAGGAAAACCCAAAAGAACAAAACCTTAGTAAAGGGAAAAAGAGTATAACATATATCATTTAGCTACTACATAAGCTGTCTCATTAAAACCTTTAGTCAATAAAAACCTTATGAGCAAAAAATTTGACTAAAGAAAGGGAATACAACTATATACTAATTTTCCTATCCTAATAAGGACAACACTATTAAAAAACACATACTAACTAACAAAATAAGATATTTCATAGATACGTAGTAGCACATTGCGTCGTTCACATATCCTAATTTTTGCAAGAATTTAGAGAATCCGTCTTTTCCATCTATGCCAAAATTGCTTCAATTAATGCAAAATTTCTACAATTCAATTAAATATATACTGCATGTTTGATGCATATTTATCTCTATTATCTTTATTCCTTCTAGGACTTTCATACGAATATTAATGTCTAGTTTTAATACGATATCTGTGAGGCGCATATCAAACCTCTCATTAACTATCATACAGGTAACGGAATGTGATCATATTTATAAAATAAAATTAAAAAAAAGAAGGAGAATAAGTTTCCTTCTAGTTAATGCTTGGCCTTTGCAAGAAAATCCTTGACAACTAGTCTCACTTGATATCTTACTACCTCATTATTGTTATGCTCTTAGACAAACATCCACGTATATACAATCGATTTTATATTACGGGGAGTCAGCACAACAAATCTAAATATATTGTTTTTAGAAAGCGAGACTAGCTTGGCCTAAATTGCCTCTTTCCATAATGGCCAATCATGTTTATGTTGTCATTTAACTATATTCATGAGTTCTAGATCTAGATTTATCTTAAGACAGCAAGAGTAACTGTTGAGGTAAATATATCATCGACGATCAAAAATTCTATTCAATTTTTCTCCTATATTTACAAAATATATTGAGATCTAGAAATTTTCATCGATCACATCTAATCCATGAGCCATATTTGGAGAATTTAATTGTCTGTTGTCTTAGTCTATTTTTCAATATTAGTTATAGCTCTTTGACTAAGATCTTCCTCTAGGTTTCTCTAAGTGACACTGCTTTTCTTTTTAGCGAATTCTTATTTTTAGTACTAATTTGCTATCCACGTTTCTGATATATTTCGAGCTCGATTGATCATATGTTGTTAATAGGGATCACAACCATTGTTGGGGTATTAGTACCAGGAATTTAGGATCTTTTGTCGCTCTCATTGCATTTATAAATACCTTTAGCAGTTGAATTGTACTCTGTAATAACTATATTATTTTCTGAAAACTTCTAGTTTACTTTTACTTGTATAAGAATTAAAATACTTAACTAGTCTTCTTTCTAAGAATTTTTCTGACATTTTTCATACTACAAGTATCATTTTTCTCTCTAATATTGAGAAATATGCCTTGTCTAATTAGCAATTAGTAAATAAGCGGTAAATAAATTACCTGTTAGAAGTATTTCAGAATGCTTATAATTAAGGCAGTTGAATAGATAAATATGTCGCACAACCACAAACTTGTAGATAATAATAATTTTTAGGCTCGTGCTCAGGTACAAATTATAATAGGGTATACATGTGATATACAGATGGATCAAATCTGAATCAGGTCTATTATGTGCTTAATATCATATCCCCAAATAATGAAAAGCAATTTCGATTTCAGTTTACAATAAGCTTTTTGCTTTAATAAATGACTTTACTAGGTCATCTTGTGTATAAATGTAGGTCATATAATGCTAAACTTTCATATCAATTGCCAAAAAATAATCACTATAGTATTGAAATATAGATTTACCAATATTATCAAGTCTTCTAGACTTATCGGGACAATATGAAATTGCACTTAATTATAAGCTAATAATTTGAGTAAAAAGTTTGTCAAAGATCAAATTATAGATAGACAATAGACTAAAATAAAACCAATATATTTAGACATCTGTCAAAATTATAATTTATTAAAATGACCCTCATATATTCCCTTGGATCTATTATAAATTATAATGGTTTCAACAATGGCTTTTTAACTAATTTGTCTTGAGCACATGCAGTACAAAATCATAAGAAGGATTTTTCTGATTCTTGAACAGATATCCATCATAATTCTCATTACTTCGGTTTATCATATTAGAATTAGGATAATCTAATTGATCATTCTAATTCTTCAGAATTTGATTATTAAACTACAAGTTCAATGCAACATGCTTATAACTTATGATATGAAAGTACAATATAATCTTGTGGAGAGGTAGAGCCATCTATTTGTTTAATAATGCCTAGAATTGTAATATATATACCCTTCATAATAAAATATATTCATAAGATATCTACTATCCTATAGGATAATGTACGTAATTGCACTATCTATTGAATATACTTCCAATTTTTTCTCTTCAAATATTGTTCTTTGTATTGTGTCAATTAATACTCAAAAAAAAATAATAATAAGATGATAATATATTGCAATATAGAACAATAGAATAAAAGCATAATAGATTATACTACAATTTGGTGAATAAATAAACAACTAAAAACTATATCAAAGAATTATCTAAACATATCTGAAAAACTAATAATAATAAACAGCTGCAATAATATTTATGCTCAATTACTCCTTTTCAGAATCTACATAAAAATTATTGATATTTAGCAAAGTTATTTCCTCTATATGGGTTACTTCCTTTTAGGAATATGCCATATTGTCAAATGAACTTAAAACTTGGGCTCATACTTCCGGTATAACTCAACTAGATATTTTAGGAGTACAACAGATACATCTCAAATAATAGACATGTTCCATATTCTGAGTTTGCTCGCTCACTATACCTCTCATCTTCTGATAGGTATTTTTAAATGTTTTCCAATGAGTATGTTCGTAGTCATTTATTTTTCTTATGTTATTCACATCTATCACGCTTGTAATTAATACAATATTCACTTCATCATCAAGGGCATTGAACTCCAGTTTAGATAAATTTTCTATTTAAATATATATATCCAAAATTAATATTTCACAAAATTCCAATTATAAAAAAATATATATATTCATATGAAAATTAAATCACTACTTGTTACATACAATTTTAAAGATATCATCATCAAGGGCATTGAACTCCAGTTTAGACAAATTTTCCATTTAAATATATATATCTAAAATTAATATTTCACAAAATTCCAATTATAAAAAAATATATATATTCATATGAAAATTAAATCACTACTTTTTACGTACAATTTTAAAGATATCATAAATCACTTGGTAATTACAAACGAATCTAAATATTGCTTTTATATATATGACATATATGCTTAACTATACGAACTAAATTTGTTTACTAGAGATATATATGCAAAAATCCAAAGTAACCTAGTATGCTTTACAATGAGGAAAAGACAATTAAAACAAATAAATTACAAGTCAGATATATCATATTCACATAAGAGATAGAGTACTGTCATGATATTTTGTTTGACCATATACACTAAATTGAGTGTAAAGTTTATGACAAATGAGTAAAAATCAGCATAAAATAGAGTATTGTCAGCATGAAATAGAGCATTATAGCATTATTAAAAGCACTAATAAATAAAGATATTACCTAAAAATCAAAGACCAGTGAAATTTTCACAAACTTGATAACATAGTATAAAGGAAGAATATGCTAAAGAATAAAAATTATCAGCCCAAATATGTATATAAATATTCCATACAGTATAAGAAAAATTTCAAGCACAAATGGTCAAAATAGATTATGTATTTACATAATAAAGAATTCTTTATATAAAAATTTCATGAAAACTTAGATCTTAATCATAGAATCATAAAAAAAATATATGATACTAAGAGAACCAACTAATTAAATAATAATACTCAAAATGAAGAATTTTAAATAAATCATCATCCATTCTCAAATATTTATAAATGCTAAATAATAGCTTAAGATATTATAAAAATTAATAAGCTACTGCCAAAGCAGTTGTAGTTTTCTTTTTTCTAATTCAATAGAAATACTTTTTGTTTTTAAAATAATCTAATAGGAGTTTGGTCCTTTAGTTCTCGATTCAAATACAAGGTATATTTTTATTTTTTTTTCAGAAAAATATAATTGTTCCACTTCAAATGGCTATATGATATAATTGGTCTACTTCAGGTGGTTATATAATTTTTTTTATAGTTAAAGAAATGACAATATTATCATTATTCATTTTAATCATATGGTAAATTCATAATCATTATTATGAAATATGCACGTCATTTCTAGAATTATATAGAAGTATTCAAGTATGGAACTTTCACACATTGGAATTAGAATCTTACCCTGTGGTATATGTATTAACATTATATGTATATATATATATAGCAAACCCATTAAACATGTCATATATTATATTTTTATCTATTGTGTTCTTGAAAAGTTCATTCAATAAATTTTTTTTATTATTTGTATTTTCTATTTCTAAGGTGCAATACATGGCTTTATTAGCATTTTTTACTTTTAGGATGCTATATGTGGCATTATTTGACTATATAAGCATTGATTTCGAAGAATTATATATTTGTCTCATATTATCAATACTTATATTGACTATAGTAAATATATAACTTTAAAGTGCAATATTTTCTTTGAGGAATATACAAAGCCAAATATGAGATATAATCCTCATAATTGCTAGCTACTACTCACTATACATAACCAATAATATCTAGAAATTTAAAGAGGATTAAAATTAACAAAGAGAATGAGAGTATACCTCAGCGGAAGCACTTCTTGACAATATCTAAAATCAGTGGCTAGAGACTCGTGCTGATAACATATTATAAATTAATGGCAAATTTTGGAATAGAAAATACATAAAAGTAAAATAAGAAGATACAAGAGAAATATAGAGAGAATTTTCTTATTATTCCATTCTTTTTCATGTATACAGTATATGCTCAATGACATATTTATAGGCTTACAACTGTACACTACTAAAAATGTGTACTATCACAGCGCGTGTAAGGAAGCACCGTGATAATTGATTAACTATCATGACGCTTAATAAGCACCGTGATAAACGGGGCAATACTACAGCACTTAAAAAGCGCCGTGAACTTGGCGCCTATAAGGCGCCGTGATACACATCTACCACGGCGCCTAAAAAGCGCCGTGGTATTTAACTTTCACGGCACCCATAATGCATCATAATATACTTTTCTTGGTGCCCATATGGCGCAAGGTAGGGACCCTATATAAAGAACCCAAAATAACGAAGCCAGCAGCCATTAACCCTTTTCCCTCTTCACTTCCAGCCGCAGCCAAGTCTCCCATTTCCACCATTTTCACCATTTTTTCTGGAAAACAAGGTATGTTTAAGCTTTTAAACTCATTTTTGTCACTAAAATTAGATTACCCATTGTCTTAACCATGATTTTGACCAATTATTTTGTAGAAATTTTATGTTTTAGGTTATATTTGAAAGAGTTTATATTTGCAACCCTAATTTATCAAATGTGAATATCTTGAGCATACATTGATAATCTTTACTCTTGTAATGCTGAGTTAGACTATTTATTTAGTAGAAATCTTATTTTTGGATATGTTTTGCTATTTAAGTGCAAATTAATCCGAATTTGTTATTATTTTGTTGCTATTTTTTTTTATTTTAGGTGAAATATGAGTTCATTTAGTTATAAAAAGTTTCAAATTGAAGGTGTGTTATATGAATTTATACCAATTTCATGTTTATTTACTACAAATCATATATTAGGTTATGTCTTTTAATTTCCATCCTTAGTGTCAATTAATCCAAATTTATGCAATTTTAATTGAATATTGTGTAGTTTTTTAGAAATTTACATATTCAATGTTTAATTTAAAGTATTGTGGATTATCGATGTTTAATTTTATTTATCATTTTAATTTACGTATAGGTTTTAGTAGAAGTTAGAGTACTTAGATTACTTGTGAATTAGCAAACTGAGCAAACTGAGGTATGTTTTCTCAAATTTTTTTCTTTTATTGACTTATGCATGTCATTTTCACATTAGTTTTATCTTATTATTTTCGAAAATTTAAACTAGATGAGATATGATATCAGATAGGAAATTGTATGTTGTGGTGATATGATGATATTATAATTGTGTGGGATTGGTTGAGTTTATTATTTGTGTTGTTATTATTTTGTCATATGTTATATTTGGTTGATTGACAAATTGTTTGTAACAAATGAGACTATTTAAGAATAAATTAATTTCTGAATTTAGTAGCACTTAGAAATATAAGAATAATTTGAAATGAGTGTTAATTTATAATTGGTAGTTTAGTTACTCAATTGGTTAATGCTAAAAATAGGGGAGATTATGTACAATTTTTTATGGTACCCAATTTAGTTAGTCTTTTATATCAGTTTTTTATTTTTTATTTTTTTTTTCAATTGTACTTAGAATGGATAAGGAATGGATATTGGCGGATAGACTATCGACTGAATATAGAAAGGGAGTCGATAGCTTTTTGGAGTTGCCTATTGAAAATGTCAAAGATTCCAATTTAATTCCATGTCTGTATATTAAACGTGGAAATTTGCAAAAGATAGGTATTAAAAAGATAAAAGAACACTTATATTTCAATGGAATAGATCAAAGTTACAAACAATAGATTTGGCATGGTGAAAAGGTTCTAATTTAAACGGAGGTTATAAAGTCTAAAAATTTGGAGTTCTAGAATATAATGTCCACATATAAATGAATATATTCATAACATATAATATTTTTGTTCATAAATTTAGTAATTGCCAATATGGAGTGGCAAATTACAACCACATAATATAGTGTTTGAAGTAAAGTACACCATTCTTCTCTAGAAGTTGTTGAGTACCATGCGCATCACTTTTGCTTTGACCCTAATGAAATGGCAATCATACTAAGCATTAAGGTCATTTCAATTCGGAGGTGATCACTCACCATTTTAGGGTACTTTAAAGCAAACCAATATGTAAATGGTCTTAGTTTGAAAATTTTCATTCCAACAAAAAAGGTTTTATGCTTTTATGCTCGTTTGCACGGTAAAACCCACGTGGAACCAATATAGGTTTGTGATTCATATGTATATATATGGGTGATATTTCAATGGAAATTTTTTGTTTTACTCCATAGATGGATAGTCTAATTTGAGTCATTGGATTTTAATCTAATGGCTAAAATAATATTAGTCGACTTACTAAAAAAATTATTATAATTAATACATATATAAATATAGAAAGTTATTTAAAAAAAAATGAGTAACCTGAAGAATTGGTCAATTTTATTTATTTATTTTTTTATAAGAAAATGAAACTAATGTAAAATACTTAATAATTCCAAATCACTCTTAACTATCTTATTCGTTGAAAAAAAAAAAGAAACAACAAAAGATGTACAAATTTTAAAATGTTTTACGCATAATCTTTTTTAAACGAATTTTCTTTCAATATAGTTCCTTTATTCATTTTTTATTATTTAAAAAATAACTTATTCATAATATGAAAATTATGATACCTTGGATTTTACCTTTTGTACAGTAAAATAGAATTTTATGAAATATTGAAGATACAATAGTATATATAATTTTAAATTAAAAGTAATTAAAAAATTAAACTTTTAAATTAAATTTTCAAAAATGAAATAAATAAAAAAGAATTAGAAATTAATATATTGAATAAGATGACTTTGTTATTGTAGGTTTATTTCTAAATTAGTCAAACTTACCCATCTATGGAGCAAAAATAAAAATACCAAAACTCACCCATATATATATATATATATATATATATATATATATGGATAAAAGTTATTGAAGTAGCATGTATGCATGTACCAATAATCCTTTTTTTCCAAAAAAAAAAAAAAAAGAAAAACAGAAATTGCTAATTGATGCAACGAAAAGGTGTTTACAGGAAAAACTCACACGGTAAAAGGGCCAATGTTCCTATATATCTGTTGAATATTGGCAAGAATAATAGATATAACGTTCCTATATATCTACAATAATAATGTTGCTTCACGAACAAATACTAGAAAATAAGCATCAATCTACTAATTGATTCGGCAAATTTTGAGATGCTTATTAGAACTAAGAAAAGTAAACATTCTAATTAATTTTTCATTCACATAAACTTCTACTTTACAAATTATGAAACTTACATATTTATAAGCTGGATTGTCCAAAACAGAAGCAAGATAAACAAGAATATTAAGAAAGTTAAAATAAGTAAAAGAGTCCTTTCAAAAAAAAAATAATAAATAAGTAAAAGAGAAATTTACATATGGTACCTGTTTTTGCGCCCTATATTTTAGAAATTTACATATAGTACTTGTTTTTGTGCTCTATATTTTAAAATATCCATTTTTTTTTCAAAAATACCTATTTTTTATACATTTTAATTGTAAAATATGAGTGGTATATATTTACAATAAAAATTTTTGTGGTTTATATTTGCAATGTAAATTCATAATTATAGTATACATTTTGAAATATATACCGACTTTTAGATATATTTTTATTCATAAAGTATGTATCACGGTATACATTATATATAAAATATATATAGTTCACGTTACTCAAAAATAAATATTTATGAAATAAAACTAATAAATGAGTATTTAGGAAAATATGCCTAAGAAAACGGGTATTGATGAACTTTTTCTGATAAAACAAATACTACCTAAAATGTGACCAAAGAAAATCAAAATTGATTCCACTAATTTTGGTTCTCCTAAATTAAGAAAAATTACCAACACTAAGAAATAAAAAAGGGCTAAAATCCTGAGAAATTTAGGTGGATAACCAATATTCTAAATTTGATTAAGTAGATCTCTACTTTTAAAATTTTATAGCTAAATGTCTAGGTATATATATTTTTACACTTGATAGATAAACATATCTACTAATTTTAGTTACTGTATTGAAATATACTGAGTATATAATTTTTGAAACTTAGTATATAAGCATATATACCGGACATTTTGCTATAACATTTGACAAAGAGACATTTACTGAAATTGGGCCAAAATTTGGTCACATTTCTATAAATCCCTAAAATTCTTATAGAATTACAGGCCTAAAGTACCAAAAATTAAACAAAAAATCCCAGATGAATTGAATTTTTTTGAAAATTTTCGAATTAATTTAGAAAAATATCACATTTAACAGTTTTAGAAAAATAACACTTTTAACAAATATTTTGCTTGGGATAATCGATCTAGTTACTTGAAGTAACCAATCAAGTTATCTCAAATTACTTGATTGGTTACCTTAAGTATCTCATCAATTAATAAAAAAAGTAGTATTTTTTTTAAAATATTCTTAAAAGTCAAATTTTTCTAACTAAATCTGAGATCTTTTAAATAATTTAAAATTTTGAATTTTTTACATTTATTTTTGAAAAATTACCGTAAAAAAATCAAATTTCCTAGAAAAAATTATAGATAATTAGTAATTAAATGCCCAAAACTATAGAATTTTATACTTATTTCCAAAAGTTTCACAGTAATGAATATATGAATTTGCAACTCACATATTTTCTTCCTACATCATTCTCCCTTGATTGGAAAAAATCGTAAGTGGCTTTAATTGACATGAATAAATAATATTCTTTATAATTCTATGTCTGAAACTCAGAAAAGAGAAATTAATAGAGTGACAATATTTATGGCTATTTTAGATCTAAAGAAGTGACACTGTTCCCACTTTAGAGTCGCCGTTAAAAGTTCGACAAAAATATCATTAAATAGACTAATAATAAAATTGTCGCCAGTATATCGCTATTTAAAGTGAATTTTATTTTTATTAAATAATTAATTAAATTAATGGTTGTCGCCGCTTTATATAAAATTTTGTTTTTTTAGTAATTAATTATTTTAAATATTTATTTAGAATTATTTATTTTTATATATTTATTTTTTTAAAAATAAAAAATAATTCAAATTTAAATAAATAAAAATTGCATTAAGGTAAATCAAATAAATTAATAATTACTAAAAAAATAAATAATGTAATATTTTAAATGACATTAATATTAAATAAAGTTATCCGAAACTAAAAACAAGTCTGCAATCCTAAGTCCTCGTCCTCAGTTTCTTCACTCTCATATTCTTGACAAGTTAGTTGAGGTGGTGGAGGAGAGGCGAAATGAGGTGGCAGTGGCGGGAGCAAGGGCATCGTGTTAAATAATGTCGAAGTGGACCCTAGATGGATAAAGGCAAGACTAGACATATTGATATCTGGTACTAAAGATAACAAAATCCTTTGTATATATGATATATGTGCCTCATGAGCCTCTAATAATCGCTATTGTTGAGCAATCATCTCTTGAGTGACCACCTTTTGCTGTTAGACTATCGTCATGTATTACTGACTCTCTTGTATATATTGTTGGACATCCTTAGTTACTGGCAGTGGAAAGTCTAGTAGGGCTAATAGATTTACTTAACTTACATTCGACACTTCTCCTAAATCTGCGACGAGTACCCAGAACCTCGTTCGCAATATAAGCATCAGTCACAAAAGTGGATGAGCTCGAACTAGATTAGGAATATACTTGAGACTGAGCGTTCTGAATTTTAAGCATCTTATCATGTAAAAAAGATTAAAATTAGTATATATATATATATATTAAAATAAAAGAGATTTTGTTTAAAAAAGTTAATTAATTACATACAAAATTGGTCTCAAACTATGCACTCAGCCATTCAGTCTGCTTAGTGAAGTAACAGTCCTTGAAACTCTCAACAACTAGTTGAAGTTTGCCAAAACAAGGATTAAGCTGCAAAAATATTTAAGGTGACATAATTTATTATTAAAATTTAATTTTTAAAAAATAAAAGTACTATAAGAAACGTCACAATTTTATTAACTTCTTATATCGTTTGTGAGCAATGGTTGCTTACTACTAACTGACGTGCCCTATTGGCAGTATTTCTTTCAGACATCGCCTATATGATAAAAAAGTTAATTAAAAGAAAATATTGTATTACTTAATAATAATTAAATAATTCATAACCACATACTAATCCTAAACTCTGGAGAGTCAAAAAGGTCGTAACAATCCCACTCTATGTTGCAACATTTATCTCGTTAGACACTTTGGAACATGTCGTGGCCAACTCAAGAGCATTTTTATTGCCTCCAATGAGCCTGAAATACTTATTAAGCTTAGTCTTCCAGTTGCTGTGTAGATTTGTCGTAGCCCTTAGGATGTCATCCCTGACATTGGCCAAATCGTCATTTTCTTCGTCAAGATCTTCGTATTCGAAAAATTCTTACAAATGCAAAATTATCATTATGTTAAAAGTAAATACAAAATTCATAACATTTATAATAAATATGACTTATTTATTACCTTGACAACAAGAATGATTTTCTTTTTCTATATAGTTGGAGCCGACTTCCAATTTCTATACCAAGGATCCACATTTTGTTAGACAAGCACATCAATCAAACGGGAGAAGTATTTTTGATAGTCATCACTGGACGCCAAGTGCCTCCCGCCTTATCGAATTTGATAGGAAGTGGGTTTCTCCACTTTTTCTTAAACGACTGACGTAGGTTAAATAATCTACTATTCGATCTTACATTCCTTTTGATCGGTTCTACAAAATAAATAAGAATATTAGCAAGTAAGCTCCATATATCTAAAGTAATGAAAAAGTAAAAAAATTTAATATGTAACGAACAATATATGACTCACATTGCTTAGGACTTTGGCCAAACGCCTTGGTGGGTCGACACCTCCATCACCACCGTGATAACTAGGCCTAACAGCAGCTACGACTATGTGCATGTATAATAGTGATAAATATATTATAATTAAAAATTGTAGAGGAATATTGAAATTAAATTCTAGCAAGGGATTTTGTTATTCTATGGGTGTTTTTGGTATTTTGTAAATTAAATGTGTATTTTTGAGTATTATTGTGAAAATAAGTTATTGTTAGTAATTAATTACTTATAAGGGTAATTTAGGTATAATTATATTTTAGTTAATTCCTTAATTTAGCTGTATTTTTATTACCATAAGGGCATTTTTAGTATTTTTTATAATTTAAAGCTATTGTTGGGTAATATTTTGAACTTAAGGGTAATCTTAGTTTCCTATTTGTAGGGGTAATTTTGTACCAAAATGAGTACTTAAAGTTCTTATGGGTGACTATAGGGCGGCCATTATGCGTATTTTATAATTAGGGGTAACTATAGGGGCATTATGAGTATTTTGTTGTACTAGAGGCATTTTGGGTATTTTTTTTATAATTAACAGGATATTTTTTGATATTATTGTCAACGTTGCGGTATTTTTGAAATTTAATTAATTGTAAGGTATTCGAAGTATCTTATTACTTCTAGGGGTATTTTTAGT